>OU964972.1:5091008-5206008 GCA_918808275.2 Dolichovespula sylvestris
GGGAGCCTCCACTTTCGACCTTACTACGGTAGAACGAGTATTTTACATTTTTCTATGTAAGAAATGATTACACCTCACGTTAGTCCGAAATATTTACAAATGTTAGATTATTTAAAATTATTAATTCGAGTTCGATCGAAAAGAAACTTTTTGAATGATTTTCTCTTAATTTAGTCGCATACGCATTCTTTTCTCTTTTAAAATATGTATTTCTATTATTAATCCTTTATAGAAGAGGACTTTTTTTTTTTTTAGATAATGTAAAAATTCTCGAAGATTCTCTCTTGTAAACCGAAACCGAAAGAGAAGCACGAGTGTCTACTAATGCTGTGAACGTACGTCGTACCTTACACAAGACTAAGACTATCGTGCAAACGCGGAACATCTTGAGATGCGCATACATTACGGACACGCGAACCCTCCCATAGAACTCCTACTGAAAATTACAATTTAAATGACCGCTGTACGTTCCCTCTCGTGTGTGTCCCTTATCTCCTTGTTTTCATCTAAACATCTCATTTTTATGCGCCATTGAAATTCCACATCCCTCCTATATACAATCTCTCTCTCTCTCTCTCTCTCTCTCTTTCTCTCTCTTTCCCTCCCTCCCTCTCCCTCTCTCTCTCTCTCTCTCTCTCTCTCTTTCTCTTTCTATCTTTCTTTCTTTCTCTCTCGTCGACCTCAGTCACGCGATACACGATATACCGTTGTCACTTTGTCCGATTTTTTTTTCTTCGCTTCTTCTTTTTTCTCTTCCTCCCTTTTTATTCCTGATATGAACAAGATCGACTACGTGAGTATTAAAAAACAGTTGAATCGAAACACGTTCTCTTTTGAAACGTTTGACGTTGACTCGATAACAATTCTGTTCAGAATTGGTTTTTAATAGATAAATAAATGTAAAATAATATATCTCGAACGAGGAGGATATCGATAAAATTTCTTAACATTTTTATAATCTTCAAGAAAAAGAGATTCATGGCCTTTACTTCATTCCTCTGTGTCTGTCTTTACTTCTCTCTCTCTCTCTCTCTCTCTCTCTCTCTCTCTCTCTCTCTCTCTCTCTCTCTCTCTCTCTCTCTTTCTCTTTCTCTTTACGGCTGAATCGTGCGCGTAAAAGCGAACTACACATTTCTACTGAGAGTTGATCAATACCCGTGCGATTAATCCTACCGAGAATGTATCCGTGCGTTCCGGTAATTACTGTTACGAATACAAATACAGGGTCGAATGTATATTATACCGGGTCTCGCCCTCTCTCCTAGGGCCACGTTGTCCATTACGATAACGCAATGCGACACTGCAATTCGTTTCTCGTCTAACGAAATTAATATGTTCACGTCAGAATGAGAGAAAGAGAGAGAGAGAGAGAGACAGAGGGAGGGAGAGAGAAGAGAAAATTTAAGAGGGAGAGAGAGAGAGAGAGAGAGACAACATTCCAGATTTTCTGATTAGTATGTTCTCAAGATACGCCGTTTCGATTGACGATAAATTTCGATTGATTTACCTACATATATATATATATATATATATATATATATATATATATATTTACCTACACATGCATACACATATATTGTTATATATCATTGCTGGTCGTATTACAAATTATTTATTTAAAAAAACTCGCACCGTTCCTGATAAATATCATTCATCCTTTTAACGTTAGACCCAGGAACGAGGCATGCTCGTTGTCGAGGAAACGGGTAGTTAATATGGAAGCCGATGAGAGAGACGAATACCGTTGATCTATAAAGGGAAAAGCGATCTGTCTCCGGTCTGTAAGTGGATAGCACGCGAAGATGATTTTAATTGGGAAACCGTACACGTGACTGTAATTATGTAGAAAGGTTGTTACGTCTCTTCTGTATGCTCGTCTGTGTATACCACATACACGCCCATACACACATTTACTGTTACACGTTCACGTTGGATTACACGGAACATCTCAGTCGTTTCTGGGATGAGACTGTGAGAGAGGGAAAGAGACGCAGAGAGAGAGAGAGAGAGAGAGAGAGAGAGAGAGAGGGGAAGAGGGAGGGAGAGAGAGAGAGAGAGAGAGAGCGAGAGCTTAGTACAATTTCTTCGAATCAAGCGAAAGCCAATTACAAGTTTAATTCAGAACTTTGCGCGGGCGATAATTAGCCGGTAAATTAAATTTACTTTTGTTTCAAAACAATCACGGAAGTTTCGGTTCGTCGGCCGGGGGTACCGCGGCACCTCGTGTCGTGGGCGAAACGTCGCGGAACGCGGTCACACAATCGAGTGAAATGTATAAAATTAATTATGCGGAACAATGCTAGCACTCGTAATGTTCGTCCCTCTCCTTTATCCTTTATTTTCGAACGTACGGTTCGTAGGGGCGAAATTGATTTTCGATTTCGTCGTTATTATCGATCATATTTCCATTGGATTAGAAATTAACGCGCGGCAATAACTTTCGCTGTTATATGAAAAATGTTATAGAAAGTGTTTCGTACGGGACAAGGCCAGTACGCAGAAATGACGCCACGTGGGTCGGACTGGCATAGCTATGAAAGGAGATAAGCGAGTAGATTAGGGACGCGTCCTGGCAGACACGCGTTGAACCTTTATCGTTAACGGGCCGCTTCGATTTCGCTTCGTCTCCCGTGTAGTTCGATCGAGCGTAGATCAATACGTGGAAGGGTAATGGCCGTAAACGCTTGTAAGATTATTACTCGAAGGCATCCGCGATCCTGGGCTAAAGGATCGGTTCTTTTGGTTATACGCGAAGCATAAGACCGTGCCCCCGGCAATCTTCCATCTTCTGGTAATTAACCGCTTCCTTAAACCGAGCCGTATCTTCCCCTTATCTCCTTCAACGTATCTACCTCTACCTCCATCCTGCTTCACCACCACCTCCACCATCACCACCACCACCGCCACCACTACCACCTTCACCATCATCACCATCACCATCACTATCACTATCTTTACGTTCCTTCTCCCTCACCTCTACTTCTCTTTCTTCTTCTCCTCTTGAGACCCTTTTCCTACACCTTTGCGCGACACATGCGATCGTGTTGTAAAGTTCTCCTACACCTTTCTTGGTACTCCTTTAATATATGTAACTCGGAATGAGAGAGAAAGCTGGAACAAAGAGCTATTTCCCCTCCTCCCCTCCCTCCCCCTCCCCCATATGACCGTATACAATAGTTCTTAGTGTTTGCAAGTGAGTACGTGTTCGTCACACAAGTATTCCTTAAATCCGTATTAAACTGGGATTGGTAGACTGTATCCAGAGTTATCGATATCGGAAGCATAATCTTGTGGATTGTAATACGATTGCTTTCCTCAAATTTCGAAGTGCATAACGCGCATTGGGATATTACGGAAGATTAAATACCTATTGTTGCGAACAATTGTTATTCCATAGGACAGATGCATGCCTACGGGTAGCCCGCGTACTCAGTTTATTAACAAGCCAGTCTTCCTATCTTTATCTCTCTCCTCTCTCTCTCTCTCTCTCTCTCTCTCTCTCTCTCTCTCTCTCTCTCTCTCTCTTGCTAACTGTACATACACCTATACACCCACACATGTAAACGTATATGTATATATCCGATAGAGAAATTCAGTGATAATGCAAGCGTCCAATAATCCGAGAGAACGCACGTATACTCGCGTGCAGTGAAGTTGCTTCTGGCCAACAATATTATGCGCATTACATGGCAATTGCCGGTACACGCGGATAGAATTACGCGTGACGAAATTCCAAGCGATAGAAATTGGAGCCCCTTTTCCGGATGCTGCAACAGTATCGTTGATACATACTGCTATGATAATACATCTGCGTATTCGTAGCACGACGAAATTTGAAAC
Organism: Dolichovespula sylvestris; assembly: GCA_918808275.2. Lineage (NCBI taxonomy): Eukaryota > Metazoa > Arthropoda > Insecta > Hymenoptera > Vespidae > Dolichovespula > Dolichovespula sylvestris. Next base: position 5,094,849 of record OU964972.1, read on the forward strand.
TTATCAATGTATGTTGGAGAAATGGTTCCAAATTTCAAAGGACAAAGAAAAACTGAGACAACGATTAGAAATTGGATTTTTGTTAATGAGCGAAGGAAGGATGATTCTGAAACGTGTAGAGGTACTAAGAGATTTATAAGCATTAAAAGCAACGCAAATGAGTCTCTTAGTCATCTAGGGGATCGAGTTTTCTTCCTGTACGTGTAGCAGCTTAGAAACTTCCTGTAGCGGTATGAGAATCTCCCGGAAGGTACGTTTCTCGAAAGAGAGAACGGGTTTCTTCGTCGTCTCCTTTCGCGGATCAAGGCCTCCTCTAGGAAATTATTTATAGCACCTCTTACTGAAAATTAACGTTCTTCCAATCACTTTGTTGCATCTTCGAAATTTTCACTTATTATATAATATTTTTTATTTCAAATTAATTATTTTTCTCATTACGAATACACCAATAAGATATTTTTTTCTTTTTCCCTCCATCTCGTTTTACTTAATTACTTCAGCAGGGTTCAAAATGCTACCTCATGCAATGCCAACATGCGAACTCCTAATTACATAACAGATATTCGCGAGCAAAAGGAAATTTTGGATTGTTAGCCAAAATGATTTGGACCTAATCGATTAATCAAAAGCTTCGAGGATGCATTAAAATTGTAATTAATTCATTACTAATTATTTGCAAATAACACCGCTACGTGGACGATGACGCGGAACGTCGCGTTTTACACGACGATATTCGTACCTGCTGAAAGTGGTAAATAAGGGAAAGGTGAGGAGGGGAGAGAAAGAGTTGGAGAGAGAGAGAGAGAGAGAGAGAGAGAGAGAGAGAGAGAGACAATGAAAAAGAAAGAGAAAATGAGAGGTATGAGACGAGAGGGACTGGAACTTTTGAAATCTTAAGCTGTAAGTAATTGCGTCATAACCCTCGACGAGTTAACGACTGCAACTAAGTGCTTACGAGTCGATATTATTTCCATGAGTTCACGAGTGTTCGTTCGAGGTTAATTTACTTATATAATTTAGGCATTCAAAACGATGGCGATATGACGTCTTAAGAGAGGTATGGGTCGCGTTCAGGGAACGCGTTCGTAAAGACGTGGATGAGTGCGCCGAAATGACGTCACAGGACACGTCGCTCAAAGTTGCTAGAATGGCCGGAAGTCGTGAAATGGGATTACCTGTTCGTACGTACACGCAGAACCGAGACCGAGGCCAAGGTGATAATTGAATAGATAGACACGCTTCTTCTTTCCTACTTTACTCTCTTTCTTTCCTCGTCGATTTTTCCTTCGTTTAGCGAACGTTTTGATGCTTCTGCCCATCTTTTCTCACTCATCCCTTTTATCTCTCTCTACCACTCTTTCTCTCCGTTATTATCTTTTATCAAAACGATCGGTCAAATTTAATTATCAGATCATTTCTTTTATGGGCTGTATTAAAATCGAGAGATAATTTTTTACATTCCTTAATACTATTCTTCACGGGTTTCGGATTGTTATCGGCGAACCAGTAGTGTGTTAACTTTTTATAGCAAACAACAATACTTTCAAATTACGAGATCTTACAGTTTTACGAGTGTCATTTACATACCTCACAACGCGAACTTCCATTCTGAAAAATCCAAATCGTCGATGTGTAAGCTTCCACTCTAAATTCAAAAACAAACTGAATTTAAAGGAACAGAAAACAAAGGAATACTCAGACCGCAACAATCGAGCCTAGGAACAATAAAGTATGCTCGGATTATCGATCAGCAGTAGGAACGCGGACTACATTCATCGACACTCGAGAAAGAGTTTCGCGTTAAGGGCAACCTCGTATTATAGACCGAGTGTACACGAGGGACCAGGTCGCGGTATTTAATTGAACCTCCAATTATTTTTAATTTAACGTGATTTTACTCCCAATTATTTTCTAGACGAGCAGGGTCATTAATGTCCTTACCGACGGCCGGGCACCGAGCCCGTTTGTTCCTACCAACTTTGCGATAGCTTTCCTTTCCGCGTGTCGAGCACTAACGAGGATGGTTTAACACGCGTCTCCAACCCTTGTGCGCGTGAGCGTACGAGAAAGTGATAGAGAGAAAGAGAGAGAGATAGAGATAGAAAGAGAGAAAGGAAGAGAGAGAGAGAGAGAGAGAGAGAGAGATGAACACTCGTGTGCGTAGGTGGCCGTACATGTGTAGCCACCATCGCAACTCGCATACATATGTATGCGCATGTGGTATTTCTTGCGACGGTGGGAGCCTCCTTTTGATCTCTTTTTAGCCCTCGAGTGCAATCGAGGCCCTCATTCCCGCAAGGCTTTAAGCACCACCGGAGGCTGAAGAGGCAAAGGGAGGAACGTTGGAGAGGGAGAAGGGTACGCGAGGGGACACACAACGTTTTGCATGTGTTTCGACTAATTAACATACGTGAAAATCCTCTTAATTGGGTGATTAAACGCCTGCGGAGACACTTTAATGGGGAACAGTCTCTGCTTCTCTCTTTCTTTCTCTCTCTCTCTCTCTCTCTCTCTCTCTCTCTCTCTCTCTCTCTCTCTCTCTCTATCATTCCCTCTCTCTCCGTCTGCCGATCTTTTTCTGTTCTTCGTCAAGGAATTCTTATTTTCGATTCTTATCGTTGCATTATTTCTAACATGGAATACCTGCTTCTCGCTTTGCCGGAAGAACGATGATACTTCTTTTTGTAGTTAGGTTCGAAGGCTTCAGTCGAATCACGATCGGTTTCACCCTTTGATGTTTATTAATAAACTTATTTAAGAAAGTATGAATTCTATGGGGCCAATTTAATTTAACCTCTTTTTATAGAGTTGTATAGATTGCTTTTACAAATAATTCGATTTGTACGTACGTAAATAATTTGCCGATATTTCCCGTGGTCCAAGAAAAGCCTCCTATGATGCGTTCTAATTTAAATCTCTCGAGGAGAAAGAGGGAAAGATGGGAAGAGAACTTGCACGTCGCTCAGGGCCACTTTGTGGATGCAATTAAATTGACATCTCGTATATCAGCGAGAAGTATGGTACGGTTTGCCTCAACTACGAGTTGGTTCATCCCTATCCCTTTCTTCGTCTTCTTATTTTTCATCGACCTTTTCTATGTGCTTAAATTGTGATACCGGCTTTTGAAAAATGTATTTCTCCTTTTGGGATATTTCGTTCGTCGTTTTGATTAATACAAACGAATAATTGAATAATCGAATAATTTTTTAATTTCTTCTCTTTAATATATGTATAATTATATTTGGATATAGAGAAATTGTATACTGAAATTAGTTGAAAAAATCGATAAAAGTAATTATATAAAATTATGTAGTCGTAAATGATAAAAATATTTTATTCCTCTCGCACAAACGTTGTACATTTATTTTAAACTCCTTGATTTCATTTTTCATTTTCTTTTTTTTTTGCTACTTTTTTTTTATGAAAATCACCCGAAAAAAATATCTTCCGCGCAAACGTTCTCATTAAAAATTAATCTCGCCTTTACCGTATGATATTAGTCAACTAATGAAAATTTTAATTTTCATTATAAGTTTACAATTATTACCGCCTTTTCGTTGAGTCGAGTCAGGCTCTTGTACAATAAATCTCTCTCATTCTCTTTTTCTCTTCTTCTCTAGAGGCTCGACTTAAGAGGTTGCCTGCATGCCACAGCAACTCCGAATCTCAAAGAATCGAACCCAATTAGCGAAAATAGACGAGGAACGCATGGTACCGCGTCGTGGGCCTTTAACGCGCCAAATACGAAAGCTATGCGCTACGTCGACTTGGTTCGATTTGACTCGAACCATCTAAGTACTAGATTAAAATTCCGAAAAAGAGATATAGATCCTATTCCGGATTTCAAATCGAACTTATCTAAATCAATTTTTCTTCCCTCTTTCGAACATGCTTTGAATAAATAATATAGATATGGAATAAAAGAAATAATTTTATTTTATGTGTAACAAATTTATGAATTTCGCATCGATGAATAATTATTCATAGGGATAATTCATTTTTCCGTTTCTTTTGGAGATATAGATCCGAATAATTTAAATATAAAAAAAAAAAAAAAAAAAAAAAAAAAAAAAAAAATTAAAAATAAAAAGAAATATACATATCTCCAGTGTAATTTTCCTTTGAAGTTGGATCGTTGCAAGAACAGAACTAAATGTGTGTGGGCCGAGCGTGATTTTAACATTATTATGATATCACCCGGTAAAATATCACGTCGCGAAATCGTTAACTCTCAACGCGAACGCGTCTCTTTATTCATAATGACACTGCTCAACGTATTCGCGAAAAACAAGGATAAAAAGAAAAAGAGAGAAAGAGAGAGGGAGAGAGAGAGAGAGAGAGAGAGAGAGAGAGAGGAGAGAGAAGAGAATATATCGTGTTACCAATTATATCGTGATGAAACAAGAGAATTACAAGAACCGAATTAATTCCGGCGATGGTGAGTAGAAATAAAACGGGAGCTCTTTGACGGAAACACGTCGGCCTGGCGTTTTGTGGTTGTAAAATATTCAAGAATTGGATTTTCTTTTTCCACTTAAATGATAAAAACGTTCCGTAAGAAATAACTATGTCCATAATTATGTAGTGACCATAACTGCTGATTTCAATTCACATTCAATAGTACGTATCTAGAATAATGTTACTCTTTCTCAAAATTACATACATACATACATACATACATACATACATACATACATACATACATATATATATATATATATATATATATATATATATATATATTTATTATACATACATTCTTCGGGATCATGCTTATCGTCACTATCGTTACCATCGCGATTCTTTCTCTCTTTCTCTCTCTCTCCCTCTCTCATCCCCTTTGCTTTCCGTACATTGTAAAAATCTCTTTCTCGTAGGATGCTCAGACCACTCATAGTCGTATATTCGAGCACTTGTTAAATCGGCCTTCGTCCTTTGGAGAAGGATCGTATCGTGTCCGTGGGCTCGCCCGAGGTCCTGTCGGTAGTAACTGGACGCCATTATAAAACCTCCTGAGGGAAACCAGCTAAGGGTACCACCCTCGCCATCTCTCTCTCTCTCTCTCTCTCTCTCTCTCTCTCTCCCTCCCTCCCTCTCTACCTCTTTCTCTTTCTCTTTCTTTTTCTTTCTTCCTTCGTCCATCTTGGTCGTTACTGCCAGGATACGGATTTTCTCCGCTGACCGACGATATTTCTTTGCTTGCTGCGATTCGATTCTCATTTTGCTTGACCTACCAAATTCTTCTTCTTCTGCTTCTTCATCCTCATCTTCTTTCCTTCTATCTCTCCTTCTCTACGACATGTACGATATTTTTGGATCTTCTTCATTCCCTCCGACAATGTTTTCTTCCTTTTCCTCGTTCTTTCTTTATCCTGCTGTTCGCCGAGAAACACTTTCGGATATGTTGAAGTGAGTGATAACTCATGTGCCGAGCGGGGAACGTTCGTTCATAGTGAAAATATAATCGTTTAATCGAACTAAATATCTTGTTTAATATAAAATCAATGTGGTATTAATGTATAGGCGAAAGAGAGATAAAAAGGGTAAAAAATATTCGACTGAGATAAGGATACACATTACGTTCCAGTCGTTATTATACTTATATCCGTGAATTCGACTTCGAGATGAACAAATGAACGCGTGAAATCATCGTGGGTGAACGAGAGAGAAAGCGATGAAGCGTGAAAGAGAGGGAGAGAGAGAGAGAGAGAGAGAGAGAGAGAGAGAATACGGACTGCGATTCCGCCCAATTTATAGCAGACCGGATTAAGCCGTAATCCCCTCGTACTGCGTGCGGTGCCGCGTAATAATGATCCGAGGCGAAAATATAACAAATATAGCGAACAGGGTGAAAATGTCGAAATTAGAGAGAACTCGTGCAGTAAAGAGAGAGAAAGAGAGAGAGAGAGAGAGAGAGAATCGATCGTCAGCAACCGGCCACTAGCGAAATCGAACGGATTTCAGCTTTCCACCCTTCTCACTCCCAACCACCACCCTTTCCTCTATTTCTCTATCTCTCTTTCTCTCCCTACTCATCTGTATCGTCGAAACGTCGGCGGGGAGTGACGGCTGTAATTGCGAGATATACGTACGTAGGATAGGGTAAGAGATAGGGGGGAGAGAGAGAGAGAGAGAGAGTGAGAGGGAGGGAGGGAGGGAGGGAGGGAGGGAGGGAGGGAACTCTTTCGTAGAATGTGAGCTCGTTTTAATAGGACCGGATGGGATTCTCCGGCGACATCGTTACTTTGCCGCGTAGGCGTCGCGCGAGATAACGAGATCAAAGGGATAGGGTTACGTTCGGGGCTATGCTGACCCTTCACTATCCCCTTTTCTCTCTTTCTTTTATTCCGCAATGGTCCCTTCAATTTTTTCTACTTCTCTAAGTTTCTAACGATTAATAATAATTTATACAGTACGATCGATATAAAAATGTAAATGAAAGAAGAAAGCGAGAACGACCTATCGTAGTTACAATCGTAAAATAGAAAAAAGATCTAGGTTACGAGCGTTAAATCGTTTTCAACGTAATTGAGTAACGGAGTTCCACTCCAGCACCTGTACCTTATCTACTCTGACAACTACTAGGATTAGAACGCATAGGAATACGTAGAAAAGAAAAGAAGGAGTAAAATTGACGTACGGATATACAAGAAGTGGAAAGGTAGAAAATAAGAAAAAATATAAAAGCTAGTCGAAAGTAACAGAGATGGAGAGAGAGAGAGAGAGAGAGAGAGAGAGAGAGAGAAAGGGAAAGAGGGAGAAAGAGTGACGAAGAAGAAAAGAGTGGGGATAGGAGAGTAAGAACGGGAGAAACAGAGAGAGAGAGAGAGAGAGAGAGAGAGAGAGCAAAAGCGTGGGTAAGGCACTAATGAGCAAATAAGGCGAAAAAAGGTGAAAATTCATTAGCAGTCAGCTAGCAATGGACAACGAGAGAGAAAGAGAGAGAGAAAAAGAGAGAGAGAGAGAGAGAGAGAGAGAGAGAGAGAGAGAATGACAGACAGAGAAGGAGGAGGAGAAAGAAGAAATAAGGGAGAGATAGACGAAGAGGAAGAGAGGAAGAGAGGGAGAGAGAGGGAGAGTGGTTACCGAGAATCGGCGTAACTCTTTTCCCGGTAAAAGGATTCTGGCTCGACAAAGGGTTTTAAAAATAAATACATAATTAAACGTCACGATAATGAACTTCTTTATACCCGGACAACGGTCTGTTCTCTCTCTCTCTCTCTCTCTCTCTCTCTCTCTCTCTCTCTCTCTCTCTCTCTCTCTCTCTTCTTCTGTCTTTCTATCTTTCTTTACTTTTCAAAGTCGCGCGTATAGCATGCGTATGCGCGTGAGAGGGGAATCGGGAAAAGAGGAGTGAGGAGAGAGAGAGAGAGAGAGAGAGAGAGAGAGAGAAAACAGCAACTGGAAGAGCTCGTATTTTCTCCTCCGTCAGGAAAATCCGATGGCTCTTGGTTTCTGACGTTGAGAAACGATCGTGAAGCCCTTCGGCTTCTTTCTCTTTTCTTTTCTTAAATCGGCCGTTTAATTCCGATTTAATCGGGTCGCAAACGATTCAAATGGTTTTCCTTCGATTTTGGAATTAGGGGTGGAAAAATTGAGTCCTGATTGAGGGTTATGTCAAGATGTAATAAGTCTTTATCGTTTGTCATTCCTAATTAACGTTTAACTTCTCGCAAATTGTGATAAGTCTATTTATTATTATACCATCGAGAAACGAATCTATAAAATAATTTCGAGGAGTTAGTTTATCGATCCTTGATCGTTCATAATTATTCTTTTATCTTCGGCATTCGCGTTCAATTCCGACATGAAATGTGCGAACTATAAGAGAAAATCGTAAGACTTAAAGATCAACAAAAAAAAAAGAGAGAGAGAGAGAAAAGAAAAACGAATAAGATTAAAGGGGACAACGATTTTAAGGATTTTTGGAAAAGGTCGTACGCACTTGATATCTCAGAGCAATCAACTTTCTCCATTAATTTTCGATTCTCCGTCTTTCTCTTTCGCCAGTTTCTCCTTTATCGAAGAAGCATAATTACTCGTTAAGATATCCTCTAGCAACTCTTTCAACGTGATCCACGTTCAAAGCTTGAACACGTTATAAACGCTTATGAACAATAACCTTCTAATGACCTAACTCGAAGGCTGAGAAAATGTCTGACTATGAGTACCGTTTTCTTGCATAAGTACAATTTATTAACGATCGCGCAATCGTTCCCTTTCTCTGTCTCCTCCTACCTCTTCCCTCTCATCTCTTTCTCATCAGAAGCGAGTATATATTTATGTTCATCGTCAAAGACAAATGGCATGTTTATACGTTAAATAAATTCTGTTTAATAGGTAGCGAGACAACATTTTGAATACATTTACGAGCAAATTGATGATCCATCCTATTAAAAATATTCAACGTTCGAGATTTTTCAAAAGGGAACCATTAAAATTTTTTCTTAATTTCCTTCAATATATATATTTTTCTTTATCGCCTTTTGTACCGGCTAATAATTCGATTCACTACACCTATGGAAGATCTTAATCCCTCGATTATGGCGGGACAGTACCGAAAAAAGAAAGGAAAGAAATAACCGTTTGTCTACGGGCATTGAAGACAAGGACTGAATTCTCCTCGATTACTCCCTTTTCCACGGTTGTAAGAGCTTTCAGCTTGAATATCCGGGCCATCGGATTTGTGGAGTGGGCGAGCGAGCGCGCGCGCGTTCGCCCACGAGCACCCACCACCTGCTTCTTTAAAATCTTCCGTCGAATCTCTCCGCAATTGCCGAAGCAATTTTCTCATTAATATTCGCCACGGAATCGCTTGTTAAATCGTTTCCTTGGTCTCGTCTCGTCAAAGGGTGAATAAAATGGATCCAAAACGAAGTTCGAATGGCAATAATTGTTTCTTTTTCTTTTTTTTTTTTTCTTCCTTTTTGTTTTATCCGGAAAGGAATTTACTTTTTACGCCTTGGTGACGCTGATTATCGATTATAATAATAAAGCTTTATACGTGTGTAAGAAATACGTTTGACGATCGTCCACGTTGCATCACAAAGCATTATCAAAAATGCATTTTTATTCGTGATTAATATACGATCGATATTTTTCTACCGAAAGCGATCATCATTTTTTTGTTCCGAACAAAATAGTGCCGTCTATTCTTTTCAGTATGAGAAAAAGGAGATTTTCATAAGTGTACGAAGCTAACGTCAGTGGAGAGCAAGTAGAGTAACGTAAATGCTGGTTCGCCCGACAAAATTTTCCTCCGAACGGGTAGCCTGGGCATCCCCTCGAGTACTTCTTTCTATATGGTCTCCACGTTTGGTCTTTCAAGTCTTTCTCTCGTTCTCCTCTCCCTCTCCCTCTCTCTCTCTCTCTCTCTCTCTCTCTCTCTCTCTCTCTCTCTCTCTCTCTCTATGTGCAATACAATGGAACGCTCTCGTCGCCATTATATGTTACGTTACGTCACATTATGCACCTAACCTCCGCTGCGGAACATTACGATCTTTTCTGTTATGCTCGCTGCTTGGTTAATGTTCCGTGGCACGACTCTGGCCCGGCTCTGTCTTCTCTCGAAACAAAGACTGTTTGCATGTACCTCGAGAGGTGGTAGTAGTCAACTCACAATTTACATACTTTATTTTCTTCATAGTAAACGCGTGTACGGTCAGCTACAGAAAACTTCATTTAATCTAGAATACGAACGATAAAGATATATATCTTTATATAATTCAGTATATATCCTAATACCAATAACAATTATATTTTCCTTATCGTACCCTTCTATTCTTTTTACACACTTTCTCTCTCTCTCTCTCTCTCTCTCTCTCTCTCTCTCTTCTGCCGACAATCCTTTCCACCCATAACTTTAACCACTCAGATAGATATACGTATATACAACGCGCATCATTTTTGGAAAGCCCGCTGAGTGTGGAGTAAGGGTCCCACCACGGCGAATGCCCGAGATCGTTTTCTGTTATTTCCATATTTCAAATTTCAATCTTGAAATTCCCGGCTGGCGTATTGGCTCGCGCACGCGTACGCCTATCCCTATACGTATGAAAAATACGTTCGTGTAGGATAGTAAGGGGAGAAACGAGTGAGATAGATAGATCGAAAGGAAAAAGGGGTAGAGGGAAGAGTGAGAAAGATGGTCGGCAATCCATATATGCAGATCCGAGATTCGCACGCCGCTGGCTTCGATTCCCGGCTCGAAGTTATTATCACATATATTAGACAACTGACCCGTACACCCTTCTTCTTTCGTTTCACACTCCCCCTCCACCGTTACTCCTCCCTTACCACGGCCTTCTCTCTCTCTCTCTCTCTCTCTCTCTCTCTCTTTCTTTCTATCTCTCTCCGTCTTTCTCACTCTTTTGACCAGACCAGGCCATTCTCTTTGTCTCTTCTTTTATTTCTTTCTTTCTTTCTTTCTTTCTTTCTTTCTTTCTTTCTTTCTTCCTTTCTTCCTTCACCACGGTGTACCAGATACAATATCGCACCGACTCAGCCACGCGGTTATGGTAAGAACCCTTTATTGTTTTATATTGTTTCCAGGCATCCTTTATTATACGACTGGCTCGGGCGCACTCCGACCTAGCCCTTCCTCCTGATGGGAAAAGGTAGCGTGCCTTGCAAGGGGGAATCGAAATAAAATTGCGATGGACGTGCATGAGGTAGGATTAGGTGTTTGGGTGGATATGTGTTTTCTCTCGGTGGTTGCTTCTCCTATAGCTGTTAGATGTAAGGTTTCTGGTTTTAATTTTGCTGAATTAATGCGATTGTTTAATACTAGGATAACAGCGTGTGCGATTTCATATCTCAATAAATCTTCGATACGAAAGGTTGAGCTGAATTATTTTCTCAATGCACGCGTAAAGGCACATGATTTTCAATATGCATTACCCTTTACGTATGAAACGTTAATACAATATCGACAGGTTTAACAAATATTTGAAACTTATTAACTTTTAACGAGATAAAAAAAAATATATTCGTGGACTGTAAATTCATTATATCATTTCAACGCATAGATTACTAAACGCTTACAGGCAATTTCGAACGTTCAAAAAATTCTTCCAGAGAAAGAGATAAATGAAAGAAAAGAAAAAGAAAAAAAGAATAAGAAAAAATAGAGAAGAAAGGAAGGAGAGAAAGCGATCGAACTGAAATATTCGACGATGATAATCGATTAGCCGGTACTCTTGAGCCGCGACCGCAATTTGATCGAAAATCACATCACATGGAAATCGGCACGCACACTTTAGTCACGGAACACTCTCTCTCTCTTTCTCTCTCTCTCTCTCTCTCTCTTACGTTTTCTCGAATCGTCTCTCATATTTACCTTGTGGTTTTCGATTCAAGCTTATTTAAATATAAATTACACGAGGCCGCTTTGCCGTAGTTTGATCCTGCTCAACTATTATCATAACCGTTCTTCTCCTTAGCAAGTGCCAGGGCGCACTCTTTCGAAACAATCTTAGTCCCATCTTGGATCTATCATCGATCATAATCACACGTCGAAGTGCGATCGTCATCATTCGTCGAGAAGGATAGAAATCGAAGGTTCTCTAGGTATCGTATACTTTCAAAGACAAATGCGAAAAAAAAAAAGAAGAGATTATAAATTCCTGCACTCCGAAATCTTTGTACTCTCGGATACTGATCATTGCATGCGATCGTAATTATTACGAGATCAATGATACAAAGATTTCGTCCGTTCTAAAACAGTAGTTAGAAATTGTATAAATTCTAAATACAAGCTAGAATCTTGTGATTTATTTCGTGATTTTTTTGGGGGGACTGAGAGGAATATGTTAGGAGTAAGGTAACAGATGTTACTTTTAAAATGTGATTAAAATTATATGAAAAGATAGGACTTTCTTATAATTGTCGAGCGGAGAAGGGTCGTCGAGATGAGGAATCGTTCCGTTTTTCTGGGATACAACGATATAAAGAAAAAACTATGGGTAGCACGACCTCGATTAAGGCTCGGCGATGCGAAGAGTGGTTCTTTTCTCGTTCAGACAATCTCGTCGTTGTCGTTGAGGTCACAGCCGATGTTCATCGAGGGAATACGGCTAGTTAATTCGCGATGTCCCGGTATCCTAGGACACACCACATGATACACCGAATAGTAGACAAGATACAATGGCGATCTCTATAGATCTCTTTCTTCTAACTTCTCCATCAGTCCCTGTGTAACCTCTTTCCTCGGCTCTGACAATGTGACTCGAGCGTGGCCGCCCTGGAGTCGAGCCGCCCGGACAAAAAGTTAATTCATTTTCAGTGTTTTTACCTCGATACCGGAATATTACACCAGCAGTGGTTCTCAATCTGTACGAAAGAACGTCTATCGAAACATATTACTTGTTCAGAATTCATTTATCCATTTTTTTTTTTTTTTTTTTTTTATAAATAAACTCCAGCTAGCCATGACTATATATCAGTCGTATGATAATTATAATAATTACGTGCAAATGTAACAAAACAATTACAGAATAACAATAAGCAGAAAATATAGAAACGTATTTACCAGATTTAGCGCGCTCGACATTTTATATCATCACGTGAACTGCTTTATAATACATAATCAATATTTAATTTATTCCATTATTCTTGCTTATATATCTTCTCTTGTCTCTTAATTAGTCACATTTCATTTCTTTCAAGAAAATGATAAATTATCCATACCATTTTGTCATCTTTATGTCTATTGGATTATTACAAAATAAAATATAGAGGTTATCAAATTTGCAGTTATAAAAAAATATTGTATCATACTTATTTGCCAATAAATGTCTGCTTTTATGACAGCTTGTGGATAAGCGTTGGCAAATGCAATAGCCAATGGATTAGTCGATGGATTAGCTAAAGGTTCGGCATTTACTTCGAAAAATCCCAAAGCTGCGACCGCAGCAACAAGTAGAATCAAGATCGTGCTTCTCATGATAAAAAGTTTCTGCGTATTTGATATCAAACAAAATACTTTCTTGCTATTCCTTACATTTGCACGACCATATATACACGTTAGTATCTACTTCGTGACTCGCATTACTAGTACTTTAACGAGAAACGTGCATAATTACTTCCATTACTTATCATAGTTTTAGTAATGTAGGTCACGAAATATGTTATAACTTTTACATAAAAATAAACATTAGTGCATTGGATAATCTGAACCACGAAAACCGGAAATATTTTTAAAACTTTATTTTTTTAGCTATTCATAGTATTATGGGCGATAATGGATTACCTTAAATCTTATACGAATACATGAGTTATCGTACATTTCTATTCGTAAAGTAACATTTAGATTTCTATTCTGAGGCTATATATATTTTTAACAGACCATTTCGAAGATTTTTCATAGCTAAGTATCTCAGAATAAGATATAATAAAAGTTTATTATTTATATAAAATTTCAGAATGCTGATTAAACATGACTGATTCAATGTACTGTATGATTCATTGTACCGATACAATGTAATGAAGAACTAAGTTACTTTACGTAATACGTCAAATAAAGATGAGAAAGAAGGATTAAAATGTTTTCACAAATGTTAATACTAACATAATTTTATATTATCACATAATATGTGCCTTATATTTCATGGGGACGTTTTATTTATTTTGATCATCAACTGTAATTAGATAACTTAAAACTTAAATATTTAAAGAATTATATTCATATTTAGTATCATATCACACGCAAGCGCTCATTTCGAATATATATTTTTTTGATGGACAATAATAGCACCCATTATGACTTTACCTAATTCATAAATCAGTATACTAATTTCATACAGACAGTATGAATAGATATGTATTTTAATTGTCCCAATCACACATGCAATATAAACGCAATTGATTATTAAAAAATTCAACAATACGTTACTAAATATGACAATGTTATTAGGAAGTGGAATTCTATTGTTCAACTGATAATAACGCATCTAAACTATAATGTAATATAAAAAACGAACGTTAAAAAATTTTAATCTAAATTCAACGCTCGACGAAAAATGTTTTTGAAAATTTATCTGCATTGCAAAAATGCATTTGAAATAAGAACGTATTGAAAGAATACAGGCAAAATTTCAGAAGACTGATTTAACAACTAAAGCCATATAAGTTCAATAATTAATGGCATTACACCATTTCATGAATTAAGTCAGTTAACGATGAATAAAGAGGAAAGAAATGAATTTACAAAATTAAATGCTCATAGAATCTTATATTTTCATCATATAATATTTGCCTTATGTCTCGCGAGATCCGTTTATTTATTCCAGGATACGATGGTTATTTAACCACTTCTGAATGGTGTAAATCCAGGCTAAAATAAAAAAAACATGTATCAAATCTTTCGTTACTGAAACCTGCCGTAACTAGAAATAATTAGAAAACAATTCTTTGCATCATATATAGACGCATAAAGAGAAAGTAAATCGTATGTGTACAACTAAACAAAATATTTTTTACCGGGCGAGCCGCAGATATAGCCTCTGGATTAGCCATTGGTTCAGCAATTGGATTAGCTATCGGTTCAGCGTTAACTTCGAAGAATGCCAAAATTGCTGCTATAGCAAAAAGTAGAATCAAGCTCGTGCTTTTCATGATGAAATGTTGTTGTCTATTTCAAGTCAACTGAACTAGTTTTCTGTAATTGTCGCATTTGCATGGCTTTATATACACCTAAATATCTGCTTCGTGACTTTACATGTCACGCCAGTAACATTTCTAATATCTTATCGGAAACAGTACTGTGTTGCTTTGTTACTGAAAATGCTTAATATTACATATATTGAAGAACGTAGTTTCAGAAACCATGTAATACCGAAACCGTGAAATTATCCAGTTAGCTGAAGTTAAGCAACTATTCAAAATATAAATAGAAGGTAATATTTATATCCAATAGTACACTTTGTATGTGTGTGTGTGTTTCCTGGTATATCATTTTTTAATAGAATGCATTATAACTTTGCTTAGTTTATAAATCATTATACTACTTTATTAGTACAGACAAGTTTCGATCGATGTAATAAGGCACGCAATTAGTTAGTATAAAATTATATTATCGGAAATTACTAAATATAATAACAATCTTATATACGCGCAAATATCTATTTCGTGAATTCAAACGACATGACAATAGCATTACTAATATTTTGTCAAATGTCATGGACTATTCCTTTTTTATTGGAAATACAACAAATTTTGTTTTAAACGTACTTTGATAAACATGTAATCTAAATGCCGAATAAATAAATTATCATTTCAAGTTAAGTAAATTAAAATTTAAATACAGAAATGTATTTGTTTTTAATAATATATTATGTAATATATTGTGTAAATATATATTTTCTACGTATGTAAAATTGGTACAAAAATTGAACCGTCAAGTAGTTTCGTTCAGGACTCGAACCCGGGTCTTTTGCTTTCCATTAAATTTTCCTGAGGTTCTTCGGTCAACCTCTCCGCGAATGTCTACTTATATTAAATGGATGTGCTCGCTTTTATATGTATGTGTGTTCCGACTATTCATTATTTAACGTATAATAATAGCATAGATTATAACTTTGCTTAATAGATAAGTTACTACACTACTCTATTCATATAGGAACGCCGTAGTCATAGACATAATTAAAGCACAATCGATTAGTAAAAAATTGAACAATACTCTAGTTGCTGTTAGTGCTTTTAGTATTCTATCTGTTGCTAGTACTCTATCAGCTGTTAGTGCACTTATAATATAATGTAATATAGAAAGAAAAACATTTTAAAATATTACAAAATTTACATTGTTATGAATCAACACGGCAGATCAATAAGAAACGTTTCAAGATTTTTATTTATATACAAAGTGCATTTTGAATATAGACGAATTGAAAGATGGAAAGGAAACAAAGATTAGGCATGATATAATGCTCATAGAATTTTATACTTTCATTATACATATAATATTATATGTGCAATATGTCATATAATTGTATTTGTTTTCGAACAAAAATAATAAGTTTTATAAATAATATATACATATTATATATAACAGACATTTTACTTTATTTCTTGAAATAATGACATGTGTTAAGGACAAAATATTGGTGGACTTTGTCCTGGTTTCTGAAAGAAATAACATTTATCAAAACTTTTATTAAAAATCTGACGTAACTATTATCATAATATAATTTGATTTGCTTCACATATTAAGACATAGAAAAAAATAGATAGAGTGAATAAAACTAAAACAAAAAAAAAAAGTTAATTTAATAACCTTAAACTGCCCACAAAGATCATTATTATTCCATGGTTCAGTCAATGGTTCAGCAATTGCTACGCAGTTTACTTTGGAGAATGCCAAAGTTATGACCACAATTAAAAGTAGAATCAAGAACTTCATTCTCATAATGTAATTTTGCTTTGTATTCAACTCCAAGCGAAATAGTTTCTAGAAGCCTCTACATTTTCACCGTCTTATATACACGCAAATATCAACCTCATAAGTAAACATGTCATGATAATAATATGACTAATATCTATCTTATCAAAACTCATGCAGTATTGCTTTTTTACTGAGAATGAATAAAGTTTCTTTCATGAAAAATATAATCTTACGTACAAACATAAACAGTTTCTTTCGTGAAAGATATAATTTTATGTATAAAGATATAGTCGTAGTTCGAGAAATATATAATCCTAAAGCCGAACAATTAACTTATTAGCTTAAGTTATTTAAAAATTCAAAATATAAATATGTGCTTGTGTTAGCATCTAATAGTACATTAAGTATGTGTGTGTATTTATGTGTGCTGCGGGGATATTCATCTTTTAAGAGTAAAAATAATAGCATGCATTATAATTTGGATGAATTCATAAATCGATGTAAATACTACTTTACTCATACAAAAATGCTTATGTTTTTCTAGTGACATAGACAATTAAAGTGTAATTGGGTACCAAGAAATTGAACGATGTATTATTTCACGTATTTAATTAATAAACGACGAACAGAATGATTGGAGAAGTATTTACAAGAGTTAATACGTATATCCATGAAGTAGTATTCTTCTTATTTTCCTTTCGTTTTGGATTGGAATACTCTACCATTTGTAAATTTCAATCCGAATATGTCTCTAAATATCATAATCTAAAATAAAAGTCGTTTCATCAAATAATTTTATTCAAAAGATATTATTATTGCTGAAAATTGTAATAATATTTACTTGAAATTTCATATCAACATATATATATATATATACAAAGACATATTACTAACATTTGAACTATCCAATGCCTCGGCAATTGGTTCGCAGTTTACTTTGGAGAATGTCAAAGTTACAACCACGGTTAAAAGTAGAATCAAGAACTTCATTCGCATAATGTAATTTTGCTTCGTATTTAACTCCAAGCGAAATAGTTTCTTGCAGATTCTACATTCTCACAGCCTTATATACACGCAAATATCAACATCGTGAGTAAGCATGCCACAATAATAATATGACTAATATCTATCTTATCAAAATTATGCAATTTTTCTTTTTTATTCAAATTACTTAGCGATTAGTCGTTCAATTGTAATTCTTAGAATATGCAATAAAAAGCCATAACAATGCACATAAAACTGTTAGGTAAATCAAAAGTTTTAATGTAGACTGTGTGTTTATTCTTAATAACTTGTTTGAAAGAATTCTCAAGAAACTTACCTCCATGGTAATAATACGTTAAAAAAAAAAAAGAAATATAACAGAAGTTAATTAGATTTGTGAATTTATTAGGAAATAGATTCCGTAGTGATGATCACGTAATTTCGATATTGAACTGTATTGTTTTGTTTATTTAATTAGAAAGCAACGAGTAGGAAGGAAATAAAAAATCTATATTAGATTTAATATTCGCAATAATTTATATCATGTATCATTATAACAAATATGCCTAGTTTTCCATAAAGTACATCGAATTTGTTAAGTGCAGAGGATAGAAATATTTTAAATAATCTATTTCGAAAATTTGTTAAGAAGTCTTCCTACATTGTAAATATGTATTACAGAAATAGATGTACTATGAGATATCGTATACATAATTATATGAAATTGGAATAAGCTCATTCAAAAGTAGCAGACATACAATTTTATAATATGCAATAGAATTATACTAGTTCGTGTATTGTGGGAAGGAAGGAGTAGGTAAAATTAAAATGAATTCACTAGATAATTTAATGTGCACAAAAATTTATAATATCATAATTCAATATAATTCTTACATTTCATCAAGAATATTTAATTTACTTTCCGGAATAAACGATTATTTTTCATTATTTTTAGACTGCATTAATAACCTTCTTTAGTACTGAAAACATTTTCTTCAACTGAAATAAATAAAAGACAATTTATCAAACATTTCAATTACAAAATGCTCTTGTAAAGAAACATACAGACGCGTTACAAAGAGATAGTCGAGTTAATGTAATTGTAAATCGATTCTTACATTTATTGCTTCTGGATCAGCTTCAGCATTGGGACCAGCGAGCGGGTCAGCTTCTGGATTAGCTGTAGCTTCGACGCTCATTCCGAAGAATCCCAAAAGAGCGATGAAAGCTGTGAATAGAATTAAGATTGTTTTCTTCATGATGAAATGTTTTTATGTATTTAACGTCAAGCAAAATACTTTCTTGCTACTCCTTGCATTTGCAAAGCCTTATATACCCGTCAGTATCTACTTCGTGATCAAATATATCACGATGCTTACGTTACCAATGTCTTAATAAAAAACTTGAAGTATTACTTTTTTTATTATAGATAAATTTAGAAATCTCACGAAACATGTGATAATTTCGTAATAAAATTGGATATATAGATATCAGATAACCCAAAAATAGAACATACCGAAGTTATATTTTTTCAATAGTTTTTATTGCTTCCGCGTTTTATTTATATCTGTGACTACATAATAGAATATAAAAATTCTACATTTTTTCGTTTGCCTACATAAAACTATTTTTAAATTTGGGTGAAAATTATTATCAAGTAATGGGTTCCATGGAATTCACAGTTATTTAGATAATCATGAACACGAAACATGAGCATCGATGATAGTATATAATGAAGGACTAATCTGCACATTTAGAGATGACCAATTAGCCGCCATTTGATCCGATGAAACATCGCAGGATTTGGAAGTACGTTTAATTAAGCTACATCAGATCAAATCATTGTTAAATAACCGTATACACATTGCTTTATCGTAACTATGATATCTACCAGAAATCAACGATTCGAACGATCTTTTATTATCTTATGCAATTCTTATAATTATCATCGTTCCTCGATCTGGGACATTGCATTTTGAAGGGATGAATAACACGGAAAAGAAGCTCTTGATTGGTCTTCCTTCGTCCTTCGTTACGTAGAACGAGAAACAAGCATACGCACAGCCCACACCCTTTGTTTTCCGAATGCAAATAAGTAGCCCCAACCACCCATCCTCTCTTCCACTCCCTTCCCCACTTGTTCCTTCCTCTCTCTCTCTCTCTCTCTCTTTATTCCCATCTATCTATCTACCTCAATCGTCCTTCCGTCCTCTTCTCTCTCGACGACCCCACAGTCATTCTCTTCCCCTCTCTCTCTCTCTCTCTCTCTCTATTTCTCTCATCCTTTCACCCTCCTTCCCACTCACTCACTTGCTCGTTCACCCCCTACATGAATACACTCGGTACACACACACGACGAAACGCACAACAGGCCGCATGCATATTCATACGTGGCCCGTTGGCTATGTGTGCAAGAGAGGTTATTAATTAACCGGAAGCCTAATCAAGGCTCGTAGTCGAACGGGGGTAGTAGCAGTCGCTCCGCATCGTTGAAACCGCCCTTCGAAACTGCAAACCCTTCGTGCAGGTGACGCTGCAGCCTGCATCGTTTCTCATAGAAAATTATTTCGAAGAACAAATTTTTGAACGTGAAGTACATTCGTTTAATAATAAACCAAGAAGATAATGAAATAATAATAATAATAGAAAGCGATAGAACAATTATTGGATATGAAACAAAAGAGATATCGAATAAAATCCTTCATTAACTATTTTAAAATTTCTATTAATTAAAAGCATTCAATGTTAAAACAGAACGAAACGAAACGAAACAAAATATATAAACGCGTACAATTACGTTAGAATACTTATACCATAAAGAAAATAATGATCGATTTGTCGGACAGCTCGGCTATTGGATTCAATTACGATCTCATTTGGCCGGGTCGAGTCGACTAAAGCAAGCCGACGAAGGTTCTCCAGGTTCCGCGCGATTGAGCCAGGGTGTCATTTCGATCGATTAGGACAAAAGTTTCCCCGGGAACCCCCTTCTTATTCAAGACAACTCCTCCGTTTCGTGTGTAATCCATTGGATTAGTCAATTATGTATCGCATTAAGTTTCCATGTGTTCGGATCGGTCAGCCAGCGAGAGTCACCTACTCGGGAGTGCTAGGCGGTAACGAACGAAAGCACAAACAGGGGGAATAGAAGGAGGACTATGCGGAAGGGTTGAGAACGGGGAGAAGGAGGTGGAAGGATCGTTGGCGAAGAGGAGGAAAAACCAAATGAAAAAGAGCCTTTGTATTTGGGATTCCTGCACAGAGCGAGGGTCGAGGGTACTGAGGGTGAACGGGGGATGCAACTGCAATTTGTACCTCTTACTGTCCGCGGGAAGAATAGGTATTGTCTTCCAGGAGAGAAATGAATTGAGCTTCTATGAAGCCCGGCGTGCGAATGGGAATCGATATTTTTAATTTCAGTAGAAGCCAAACATCTACAACTTCTATCTGACCTACGCTATCTTCTTTCGTTTAAGCTAAACCTCCATCCACTTTTATACCACCACCCCTCACTCTTTTTTAACTGATTACCGAGTCTTTAAATACCTAAACTACGCGATCTAATTGCACGGTTGACTCTTCAACGTGAATTACGTGCTTGGGATTCAAGCTTTGTTTGATATTCTTCATGACGAGAGCCCGGTTTTTCGAGTGGTTAATGGTTTTATCAGATTTTACCGTTTATTACATCGTTCTTTTTTCGTAACGCGCCCTAAAGGGTGCGTTAAATGGTGCTGAAACTTTTGCCGAAGAATTAGGATTTCCAAAAATTACCCTTCTATACTTGATAACATTTATTTATTTATTTATTTATTTATTTATTTATTTATTCGATTAACCGTCAGGAAAAACTATTCACGAGATGGCAAAAACGGTAAATAAAACGAAGTCCACTTTTGATATGTGGTCTCGAAGGTCGACACGATGTGCTCGGATGATTTCATTCCCTATAACTGACCGTTCCACGGGGATTATTATTTTTTCATCAAGTTGCGAAGGGAGCGAAGTCTCGAGCGAATGCGAAGGGTCCAGACGGACCACCCCGAGAAATTGCATCTCCAGTGGTCAAGCCGGTGGTGCTGCTAACCCCTCCATCTTCCATTCCACGAGCGACCTTCGCGAAATATATACGAGCCGGCAAATTGAAAACTAGCGATCGGACCCGCCTGAATAAAATATCGTTTAAATTTATCGTAACACCTGCTCTATCGGAAACCGTGCACGCTATCGAAACGCTAAGTGCCTGCGTTATTGCTAACCCCATTCTGCCTGGTTTTTCCTCGGAATTTTGATCTCTACCTTTCGATAACCAAACTTCTTCGCTTTTGTTAATACGATCAAGTGCAAAATTCGATCGAGCTAGTCGCCAGCACGGAAATCAATATTGAACGTGTTCAGTTCAGCTAAGCTCGACTCGCGAAGTCTTTCAGTGCAATAAAGAGCCGAATTCGGTATGAAACGGGTACGATCTGGCTAAATACATTTTCCAATTTTTATCGAGAGGGCGTGAGCGCTCAATAATTGTCTAATTATAATAATTCGATCCTAATTAATATCGAAAATGACATAATTTAATAATTTTTTATTGTCTGTCATACACCACACTATCATTATTGTAAAAATTAATTTTTTATTTTAAATAATTTAGGATCTTCAACGTTCACATTATCCGATATAAATTAACAATAGAGGAAACATTAGAATTTCAAGAAAAACAATAAATTCTTTGCTTTATAATGGTAAAATGAAGGCGCTCATTGATTACACGAAGCCGTAATAGAATCTCAAAATTTTCCAAAATTAGGTCTCATTTGAATTTTATCCCTTTAACTACTAATCATTGTAATATTAAGTATTGCGAAAAAAAGAAATAATATTTCATATAAATTTTCAATTTCTGTTTCAGATTCATGGGTACGTAGAAACAATGGGTAACCTGCTAGGAATCGTGTGTAAACGTCTTGAAACAGTTGGGCACCCCTTTACAGAGTACGTGCCGGGGATGGTTATTTTAATTACTGTCCGGCGGCTTTAAATTAAAGAGCTGGGTTATCCTAGGTGTCGAGCTACCCCTCTTACCCTCTTGCTTCGGTAACTCGTAAGCACATACCTTCCGTCTTTCTCTCTTTCCTTTCTACCTCTCTCTTTCTCTTTCTCCAGTTCTCTAGCGTTTTCACTTCTTCCTCTCACAGTTTCTGGGTAACTCCGCATCGTGGACCGACATTACAAGCGCCATTCTTTACACCCGGCCAAGTGGCGAGGTTATGTTTGACGCTAACCGGGAAACCGCGCTAAATTGTCTAAACTGCGCCAGATTAAGCGAGGCTGCTCCACCATCCTACCACTACTTTCCAACCCTTTCGACACTACCACCTTCGTCGTGTCCAGAAATTAACCGACACTCAGCCTCCGCCGGTAGGGAAGTTAGGAAGAATTTCAGGAATTGTTTCATTTAGCTCGGCAAGTGTGTGAGAGTAAGAGGATGAGTATGGGAATGTAGGTAGAAGGGAAAGTGGCCGAGTCGTTGGCCAAAATCGCTTATGTTGTGACCTACGTGTTGCTCTAGTTTAACATGCAAAGACTCATTATTGCAATTGGGAATATTTCTTCGAAGCTGTTTAATAAAATGATATCTCTTGAATGTTCAATGAATTTGAACATTCTATTCTACAAATACTGTTGCAGAATGAACAATCCACCCTCAGCTTTCATTAATCTTCCACGTTTGTATGAATCAATATCATTCTAACTTTTTCAACTCCATATTGTAATATATTCTAATAAAGCTCAAGGGAATAAAGCTTTAGGGGAGCAAAGCTATTGGTCCATTTTCGCTTAAGAAAGCCGACGATTGGTCGTCTACAGTAGAAACACTGCATTATGTATGTTCCTGTTACCTCCGGCCGAGTACGCTTCAACACGCGGATTACAGGCGCCCGACTACTTTTCCCTTCTAGCTCTCCTTCCTCTTTTTTCCATTCTTTTCCTCCCACTTCGTTTCGTCGCTACCTACTCATGGTCTTTCTCCATCCCTCTCTCTCTCTCTCTCTCTCGCTCGCCTCTTCTTCCTTTTTCTCTATTTTTCCGATAGAACACTAACTTACTCCCTCGTGGACTTTCGCAAGGAAAAGAATAGTCTAGCCGAGATTTATCGAGTAGGAGTGTCGTTCTCCACTAATTTTAACGCCTTCTTAGGAATACCTATGGCAAGTATACGACTTGCTGTACCCTTTGATCATTTCCGTTCCGTCTTTGGAGTATAGTTTGTACTGTATCCTTTTACGAACAGATCTTAAAAAGAGAAAAAAATCAATACTTACACATTGTACGAGTTTACATCCAAGTGTTATCATCGCAATATGGTATGGCGTAATTGTAATTATTTCTTCTATCTATCTTCGTGTAGTTATTCCTTCAGATTATCAAAAGATCACCACCAGTGATTCCTCGAAGTTCCCTTGAAATCCATTCGGTAAGAACTTTAAGAGTTGATCTAAAACTAACATCGAGTATAGTAAAAGAAAGGAAAGAGTAAAGAAGAAGAGGAGAAGATGAGAGGACGCGAGTGGGTGTGGATGGTAGGGATAGGAGTAGAGTGCGGGTAGCGGGCACTCGATGTTTAATACATAGGATAGAGTCGATATTGCAACACACAGGGTGACTCTCGCGTATCTTGGTGACAGGGTGCGAAGTCGCAGAGCGACCTCCTGGCGAGACGTGGCACTCAAACAGGGAAGTGTCGTCGAGCTTTTCAGGAGCTTTCAAGTGCTTTCGCAGTTGCCTCGAGTACCGTAAGAGGCTTTCAGAAACGGAGGCGGAAACGGGCTTTTTAATAGGGCCGAGGTGCCTCCTCTTTCTCTTTCTCTCTCACTCACCTGTACACTTTTTTCCTCCACCTCCTCCTCCTCCTTCTCCTCCTCCTCCTCCTCCTCCTTTTCTTCTTTTTCTTTTTCTTTTTCTTTTTCTTTTTCTTTTTCTTTTTCTTTTTCTTTTTCTTCAACAACTACGCGTCGTCCGATTTCGGGGTCATCGATCGCTTAGGGACAGTAGTGAGAGATAAAAGCGGCGTGTCATATGTTTACGTAGCTTACCCGTCAGGTTTTTAAGCTTTTGTTCCATTTATTTCTCTATCTAAAGTATAGAAATACTTTCTAACATTTCTTCTTCTTCTTCTTCTTCTTCTTCTTAATCTTTTTTATTCACGTTTCTTTGAATCCACTTTTTCGATTTTAAACTATCCCCTTAGTTCAGAATCGTTTATATAAATTATCTGTGGAAAAATAAAGCAATAATGTTTCGAAACTTCGGGGCTTCAACGTTTTCACGTTTCCCGCATAGATTCTTCCTTACTATGATTTCACCTTCCATAGGTCGATATAAATCTTGATGCACAGACTTATTCACGCTATAAAGATCGATGGAAAAGGTTCGGGATGACGAAGCGAAAGAATTTGCGGCTGGAATAACTTTGGCCATCGGTCATCAAATTGAGAACATGTTGGGATATTGAGAGCGGAAGGTAAGCTCTCTTACGGTGCTAAATAACGGAATCCGATGACGAGGAGACCAGTGGAGAGAACCGCGGAGAAATTTCTTTATAATGAAAAATTCTAAGCTTGTTCTCTTTTTTTTCTTTCTTCTTCCTCCTCTTTTTTCCTTTTACCGTTAAAATAATTATGTTAAAGCGTACCTTCATTCGAGAAACTTTAATTGCTATCGAAGAGGATAATTATTATTACCGATGGAGGTAATTAAGAAAATTATTTTATTTTTACAATCTATTTACGTGTATATTCTGTAACAGAGCAGAAGCGAATGTTGAAAAAAGGATGAACGGAAAGGAAAAGAAAGAAAGAGAGAAAAAGAGAAAGAGAATAAGAGAAAAAGAATGGAAAGGGATAAGAGATAGAGAAAGAGCGGAAGCACGATAAACTTTTCTTTTTGTCGTGAAGTCGAAAGAGGAGAAAGAGAGAGAGAGAGAGAGAGAGAGAGAGAGAGAGAGAGAGAGAGAGAGAGAGAGAAGGAGGGAGAGAATGGACGTTGAACGTAGCTATCGAAACGTCGTTTTGATGGTACACGTTGTCGCATCGCGCGGCTTCGAAATCCCGGGGATAAAGTTAGGGCTCAAGCCAGCCAAATGCGAGTTTAAAATGTTACCACGGACCGGACGTGCATGGACGAATCCTGCATAATGCCTTGGCCGCTTCGTTCTCTGCTTGGACAGGCAACTTTATTCGAATTTTCTGGAAAATTAAAAGAGAGTTTTCGGGCAGCGCGTTCGAGAAACGACGAAAAGCGCGTCGTGGTGAGGAGAGAGCAGGCTACTGAGCAGGTCGGGCCTAAACGTGCGCGAAATGCGAAAATCGGGAAAAGTCCTCCCTTTGTCAGGGAGTCGGCTTGCGGACTTTCGGCTTCGGCGGATTTTAGATTTAACCAACTTCGTCCTGACCGTCAACGTATATGCGAATATATACCTCCGCTTCCACCTTTATCTACAACCCTCTTAGCTGATTATTGTTTAGCGAATGACATTTGTTACATTAACGAGTAATGAAATGTGAAAACAAGCCATGAAAACAAATAATAATAGGGGACTATATATAAACATACTATAGGATAAATATTTGTATTGAGATAATATACATATGAATGTCAATAATCCATGCAAAAAAAAAAAGAAGAAAACAAGAAAAAAAGAATAAAGATAAAAAATCCAATAGAAATTAGCAGGTTGTTCTCTCTTACTTCGTTACTTCAAGCTATGAAAGTATATAATATACACGAACAAACAAAAAGCAGATTGGGTTAAGGCACCGGAATAGCCAGTTGCGTCACTGAAAACGTAATCACCATTATGAGTCCATCTCACGAAGGGCGAATAACAAAATTGAACCGCCAGCCGCACCGAGCAGTTTTTGTGACAAGTTAAAATGGCCGTACCGAATTTTTATAGGCCGTTTACGATGGTGCAGCGAAAAATTTGTAACTCTAGAAGCTCGGCTGTTAGTACGATACCCAAAGGTAAAGGGAATAGACGTGAAATATTTATCGAACCGATTGTTCTCAATTTTATTGTTTGTTAGTACACGGTATCGTTATTCGTCGTTTACAACGTTAGTCAGTCTTGTAGTAACCTAAAGTATAATCGCGAATATACAAATTACTCGAAATACATTAACGATAGAAAACTTTTTCGAAATCTAAAATCACAGCTATCGTTACATCTGAAATGTATGAGAATTGTCATTATTATCTAATACTAACGTCATTGGGTAATCGTATCGAGAATTGACCAATTACGATACTCCTTTCTTGCGTTCTGTTATCCGCGTCATATTTGTCGCTTGAAAGTAGTAAAGAATTCGCGCGCGCGCGCGCGCGCGCGCGCGAACAGTGCCTCGGAGCGATAAACTTATCTCTCGCGCTGGAAAGCGAAAAAGCTTTCGAGTGTTCACGAAGATAGGCAGTTAAGTGGCACCGCGGGAGAACGATCGTAGCCGCTAATTGCCTTAATTCGATAAACTACTACCACCACCACATTTTCTCCACCCTTTCCATTTAATTCTGACCTCGTATCCTTCAACTTTTACTCTTTCGTTTCTGCACCTGTCCTTCTCTCCTTTCTCAACAGAATTTTATCACCGTTAACCAAATTCTTAATTCCGCTTCTGCACTATCCATTTACATATTTATCATAAACGACATAACAATTTTTCATTCAATTATTCGATTAGTAGTATATCTATCCGATATGAGATTATATAAAAAGAATTGAGATTTTTTTTTTTTTTACGAAATATTGAAGAGACCCCGATAGAAGTTTGATGATCATTAGTGTGTAAGTCGACGAAATTGTTCCTGGCAAAACTCCAATGTAAAGAACACAAATGAAAAAGAAGAAGAGGAGTGAATTCAGGATACAAACACATATACGAACAGCAATTTAATTTTCCCCTTCCCCTCATCTTCCTTTTTTTCTGTCTTTCTTTCTCATCTTTACCCTTGGTACGCTATCCAATTACACATAAAGCACTAATCACGCAATTAATCTCAATCTATTTAATAACACCTTCATTACCAGACGCTGTAGGAACCGGCCCGAGAACGGAATCTTTCCCCTTCGTCTCGTTTCTTCTCTTTTTCGCTCTTCTCTCTTTCTCTCTTTCTCCCTCTTACTCTAACTCTCTGAAGTCTCGATCCTTCTTGCAAATCGTCGGCACGCCTCTGCTATTCGCATTCCTTCAGAACGTGCATCGTGCTCGTGCGGATATACACTGGAAATGCAAGTGGTGCTACATGATTTCGATTAATCGAAACGAACGATGAAGGCGGCAGTGAGAGAGAGAGAGAGAGAGAGAGAGAGAGAAAATGAGAGAGGGAGACTCACCAATCGATTTTCAACGACGACGGGGCGAAAATTGGTGATGGCAAGCGAGTGCGAAATCGTTGCTTTTTATGTGTCTCGTTTGGTACTTTTAATTTTGTTTCTTTTTTTTTTTTTTTTCTTTTGGATCTGCTCGTATAAACTACTGTTTATTTTATAGCTAGGCACCGATCACAAAAAAAAAAATAACTTATTTTCATCTAACCTCACACACGTATACCAGTGAAGCGATCTAATTAAATCAACAATATACGCGTATTTCAAGATACAAATAACAAAAAAAAAATAAATAAATAAATAAAATAACGAAAACAAAAAAAAAAACAAAAAAGTCACAAATTTTCAATACCTATTTTAAAATACGTCCGGTAGGTAGTCGAGCGTGACGCAAACGAAGAATGTTATCCGTTATCCGTTCATTTTTTTCTATAGAAAACGATGCAAGTCGACGAAGAAGGAAAATAAAAAGAGGACGAAAAAAAAAGATATGAAGGCCACAACAGAGATTGACGCAAAATTATTTGCCATCGAAATAGCCGCACGCTGATACACAAAACACCCATCGTAAGCGATCGGTAAGTCGATCGGTCCGAAGCAACGTCGTTGAACGCTTCGCTGAATCAGATCAATCTCTGAGAGTAGATGAAGAGTACGAGAAGAGGAGAGAGAGAGAGAGAGAGAGAGAGAGAGGGAGAGAGAAAGAGAGAGAAAGAGAGAGTAGTTGAGAACATTTTTCCAACGATCCAAGCCGCATCACCTTCTCATCTTTCTTCTCTCTCTCTCTCTCTCTCTCTCTCTCTCTCTCTCTCTCTCTCACTCTCTCTTTCTCCATCTTTCTCTCCTCCTCTTTCTCGGTGTTGAACGTGCGCGCGGGCGCACTTGGCCACTTCCGC
Organism: Dolichovespula sylvestris; assembly: GCA_918808275.2. Classification (NCBI taxonomy): domain Eukaryota; kingdom Metazoa; phylum Arthropoda; class Insecta; order Hymenoptera; family Vespidae; genus Dolichovespula; species Dolichovespula sylvestris. Next base: position 5,123,488 of record OU964972.1, read on the forward strand.
TCGACGACTGCACCTGCCAGGAATGCAGTCTCCATAGTTGGACTCGTGGTTGCAAAGTGGCATCCGTGTGCAGCGAGGCGCAAAACTGTTATTGAAGAAGAAATTAATTCCCGTCCTGACTTTGTGTCTCTTTGCCTCCTTCTTCTCCTATCTTTCCATCTCTCTTTCACCCTCGGTCGCACCTATTTTAAACGCCTGTACGACTTGTTCCTTCTACCAGTTACGAACGTTTCACGTCATTGTGATCACTTTAGAATTGAAGGACTTGAAGTTGAATCGATCCAATTAACTTTTTGTTTCCTCTCGTGACTTCCCGCCATTTATTGGGAAGACACAACATACATCTAGTTCAAACGAATCGTATGGAACCGAAAAGTTATTTGTTTTAATCTTGATTAGCCCGTGCAACTCGCCTTATCCTCATGTTCATACTAACCGTCGCACTTGAGTCCATCTCGTTATAGAACTTCGTGATCTAACATCGATTCGTTTTCAAAGAGCTCAAAAACGAGAGTGGGATAGAAGAAGAGAGAAAACATATCGAAGGAAACGTCGGAGTAACTCGATTCGGATATGCACTTTAAATCCGAAATCCCACTTTTCCATTACCGAAAGCGTGTGCAACCCTTCGCTACGTAGGAATACTTCCCTCCTCTCCCTTGATCACGATTTTGGTGGCAGTCCAACGTAGAGTAAGAGAGACAGAGAGAGGATGAACGTGTGCGTGGGTGGTTACTCCTATATACATAAGTGTAAATGTATATACGTGTATACGTATATACATATATAGCATGCGTGGTTGGGTATACCTCCCGTGAAAGCCCTGATCGAGAGAGGGAGGGAGAGAGAGAGGGAGAGAGAGAGAGAGAGAGAGAGAGAGAGGACACGTCGGGGCAACATATCAGAACGACTATCTATCGCTGCCTTTTACGCTAATTGATAAATCGTGTTACGTTAATGAATGGAGCGGACGAGATGGCCGGAGAGGGGTGAACAGTCGGGTGATACTCTATATAGCTACTCTCCGAGAAGAGAGAGAAAGAAAAAGAGAGAAAATAGTGAGGGGGTGAAAGGGGGAAAGGGGTGCTCGTAAGGATAAAGAGGAAATTGAAAATCTTACGGTTATGCGCCGAGGATCTTAAAGGTACCGCTCACAACGGCTACACGATTATGCTAGTAATATGTAGATTATGGGACCGGTCGTCGTAAAAGGGCGCGGGTCACTTATATGGCAATCGTTCGTGGAATTTGCGCGGTTAATAAATTCTATGCCATATTGGCTATTTAATCCCTAGAATCGTTGATTCTTGTTGCGGATTATTCCTGAATTAGAAAAAAAAAAGAAATCCTATTTGTAATCTTTGATCAATTGATGAGATATTTAATCATGTACAGTAGGACATCCATTAAAGAAATGTTCGATGTTCAAAGATTTGTCATTGATGCCTCAATTTATTAGTACCGTGTTCAAAAATATATTTCGTTAGCTTTTAGTTATTTAAGAAAAAGGACAAATTCGAAACAATTTACAAATTTTTAATAAGAAACCATCGCGTATCGTTGAAAGGATTGTTTGAAACGTACTTGTACCGCGTTGATCGTAAAATAAATCGACGGGTTGCAAAAACGAGATAAAAAAGGGAGAGCATAATAATAGAGTCTAACTCTCTCGGGAGAATCATCCATAGCAAGAACAATCGAGTAGCGCGAAGTGGCTCGCGTGAGAGTAGGCACTATGTAAAAATGGCTGCTTCGCGCTCAAGTAAGATTAAACATCGGTGCACCGCTTATAAGGTTTAATCGAATTAATAAATCAAGCTGGGCTTCCATCGGCAAATTCGCAGCTTGATATTTTTATTTCTCATTGGTAAAGAGCATTGAGAGTCCTCTTCGAGTTCAAACACGATGCCCTCTTCGCTTTAGCTCAGACCTGTCTGTCTGTCTTTGTCAGCAAGCAAGCCAGTTTGCTTCCTATTACTCCTTTGCTTTCTCTTTCTTTCCTCCTTTCTTCTTCTTATTCCTCGTAGGCTCTGCTCATCAAAACGCAATTTGGCAACTGACAACTACCCCAAAGACAAATTCATCAAAACTCCTTCAATATCCTGCGAAAGGATATTGCTATTTTTATTTCGCGGTTTAAATTTTTGTCAGCAAAGATATAGATTATGTCGTACGCTATAACAAATTATGGTTCGATTAAATATACCAAAACGTCGTATGGATAAAAAAAAAAAAACAAACACCTGAAATACATTCACCCTCGGAAACTCTCGACACTCGTAGCTCAATAGCCCTTACAAGGGATCGTAACTTTTAGTTCGAGCGATCCTTCGAACCACTTTCAAGGAGAAACTATTTTTATCATGATGTAATGTTAAGGTTTGCGTGTGAGTCCATTATCTGTAATTGTGCGAATAAAACATTTATGCGCGAGAGCGTGGCACCACAGTCAAGGCAAACGCATTTATATAGAAGCAATGAAACATTTATGAAACTCAACGTACCGTGTGACTTATTTATTGCATTTCAAGTTATATAAAAGGCGTAATATTATACGCGACTTAGACCGGACAATAATGCGTTAACGGTATTTCAAACGTTCCTATCCAAATCGAGACATTTATACGAAGTATACGAAACTTTCCAAAAGTCTTTGAATCTCCCCCTTGGAATGTTGATCGATAGGAATTATATGATTATCTCTCTGAGTGAACATATATAAGCGTAAGAAGAACAGATAAATCTTTCTATAAAAATAATAATAAACGAAGAACAAAAGGAAAATTGTAACGACGGTGAAAAATGTTTGTCGATGAAAAATTTCTTCTATATTTTCAACCACTGCACGAAAATCCGTCCGATTTTCGACGCGCTCTTTGAACGAGCACGCGCACGCGGACGCGGACACACGCACGCTTTACGTCGTATCCATTCATCAACCCTAGCAGCATCGCATGTTGCTGTGCGCCCAGCAGGGGTGAGTTAACGCGCAGCAAGGGCGCTGCCCTCTGAACTCAAGAAGATTCCTCACCGTGCGAGTAAATCGCTCGATTTCGTCTTCCTCCATCGAGTTATCATTATTACCTCCGATTGTATGCCGATTCGTAACCAAAGAACTATCTGGTGGTCGAAAGAAGGGAGAGAAAGATAGATAGAGAAAGAAAATAGAAGGAGACAGTGAGAGGACAGTAACTTGGTAAATCCAGACCACGGTAGAGATATACTGTCTTTCACGACTTTTCGTCTGACGGCTTCTTTTATATCGCTCGCTGGATCTTCGAACACCCAAAGGGATTTTTGGCTTTTCTTCTGATTCACAAGGATTCCTCTCCTTGCTTTTTTACGTCGTATTATCCCTTCTTATGATCGTCAAGATTCTTTTCTGGATAAGTATCCCAGAAGGGAATGCTTATCGATGTCCAGTATCAAAGCTTCGATTCGTAAGTAGTTCTTGATAATGTCGAACGATGTGGTAAGAGAAGGAAGAGAAAGATGAATAACGATTTGTCTTTTTCCTTCCGCCTTATTTTTCTTTACTTATACGACGCTTTGTTGTCCGCTATAAGTCTGAACAATGATCTATTTTTAATAGCGATATTATTGTTCCTTTTCTTTTTCTTTTTTTTTTTTTTATTGCAAATAACTGTATATCGCTGGCAACGTTTTTATATCGTTGCACAATTATCCAAGGAAATCCATAGAGTGAAAATTCAGAAAAAAATGAAGTGTAATAATTTTTCGCGTGCTCTTTTTATCGTTGATTAAAAAGACAAAAGAAGAAAGTAAAGGAAGAGAAGAGAGTTAAAGAAGTTGACTCCAAAGGTAACCTTGGATAACCACGAACACTAAGCGTACGTAGGACAGACAGATGTATGGACTAAGAAGAAGAAGAGAGAATGAGAAAGAGAGAGAGAGGGAGAGAGAGAGAGAGAGACTGGACCGCTAACAGAGAGGCTGTATGGCGTCTCTGATTGCCCATTGTCCGACTAATAAGATATTCTATCATCTCTCGTCGTGCCGTCGGCGCCTGACCGTTTCAAAGGAAAGGAATCCTACCACAGTCACGTGTTGACCAATCGAGACGTAGATTTACCGTAGATCGACCAATCCCGTCTGCCGACGTTACTGGTAATCACCAGCGCCATCTTCTGTCCCTTCTCTTACTCCTGACCTTCTTTTTATCCTGTAAATGAGCTCGGCGTAAGTCAACCGATAAATAATACCCGACTTCGCGACCAGCTGCGAGCTTTAAAATTGCCTGTGTAAAAGTGTAATGGGGCCTTAATTGAACCCACCCAGGACATCCACTAACGTTCTTCGCATTCATTGTCTATTTATATACGTGAGTTATGGTATTGCTTCAAACATTTTGACCATCTTCACGCGGACTATTTTGGTCCTTTGTTTTATTCGTTTGTAACTAGTGTTACCATCAATCTGTAAAAAAAAAAGAGAGACGTCTCGTTAAAAGAACCAGTTTTTAAAGTATATCATCGAATCGGAGAGGAAAAGTAGCTTCTTATCTTCATCTTCCTTCTTTCTCCGTTTCATCGTCGTCCAATTGGTTCCCTTTTGTCCTCCTCTTGTACAAAATTTCGTATCGGAGCCTTTTTCTCTCTCCAACTGAAATCCTTTTAGGGCTTTTCTTCACGCTCGCGTGCCTCTCTAGATAACTCGCAGGATATTTCGTACTAATTGAGCGATAATCTTCGGTAATATTTATAATCCTTTTACTTTTCAGTCGTGTTTCTTTTTCTTTCTTTTCTTTCCTTTTTTTATTATTTTTTCTTTTTTTTTTTTTTTTTTTTTTATTCTTTTATCCTCCGTCGCAGTCATCCCTGTCTATTTTCTTGCTTCTTAAATCCCCCATACTTCGTGTTATCGGTATTCTCTTTTCTTCTCTTCTTCCTACCTTTGAAAGTGAGAATCACTTTAGATAAGGTCTTGACAGACCGCGTTAAGATAAAGGATTGAAAGCCTTGATGGATTTCAAACATGATGGTATTAGCTGTAGCGTTCGACGATATCGGCTTTTATCTTTGGCGACTAGCCATTTTTTTATTTTACGTTTCGCACCACAATCATTTACAGAAGTTACGAATTCGTGGATTTCGAAATTCGTGGAAACGACTACTAAATGTGAGGGACAACATTTCTAGAGATCGTAATGAAAAATCATATTATCAGATATTTATTTTGATATGTAAGTACGCGTGTACAATAATAACTACTATCGTTGTGCCAAGGATAGAATAAAGAAAAAGAAATTGACCTCATAATATTATCCATTATAACAAACAATTTTCTTGAAGCAGAAAATGAAAGGAACGCCTTGAGGCTCCCTAATCGTCATTTCTCGAAGAACATCTCCCCTGGTTGATCCAAGGCAATAAAGAGAAAAAGGGAGGGAGAGTTTATCGTAAGTTAGCTGACAAACTCGCGGACAGAAAAAGTGGTGGATCGGAAAGCGATTTTCTCTTGAAGAAGGAGAATGATAAAATCTGTTCTTCGAAAGCATCGTTCGCGTACGATCTTCAAGAGGACTCTACGTACACATCCGTGCACACATGTACACAGGTAAACCTCAACGTACATGTAAAAGGGTTGGTCATCAGAGTTACGTCGTCGTCGTCGTCGTCGTTGGGGTTTCGTACGGGGTAAGAAAAACGGGATGATTCGGTGAGATTTCGTATAAAAGCAGATCGTTCGAGTAAAGAAAGGACCGAATCGACGAAACGTCGAATTGAGGACCGCCCTAATCGTGTTGAGATCTGCTTCTATGGTGTGATGCTGCGCGTGGGTATATAGCATACTTAGTCGACGAGACTTGGAAGAGAAAGAGAAGGTGCTCGACTGACGGGAGAAAAGGGAGAAGGATCCGTGGAAGGTCGGAGGGATGGCTGAGTGAGTGAGCAAGAGAGAGAGAGAGAGAGAGAGAGAAAGAGAGAGAGAGAGAGTGAGTGAGTGAGTGAGAGAGAAAGAGAGAAAGATAGTGAGTTAGAGGAGGGAGAGAAGAGAGAGGGAGATTGCTGACGGTGGTCGAGGGAGTCGATCGAGCGTGGGTTGCGGGCCAGGCTAATGCGAATATGCTGTCGTCCAGATAGAAAGAGATACCCGATAGCGAATCTGTGTCCGACACGGATGTCGAATTAGCTTGGATTTAGGTTGCCCGGGGAACTGACAAATAGTTATTGCTTGATTAGGTGCCGGTACCAGCGGCACCTACCCTACCGATATACTTCTTCGACGCACGCCCTTTTCTCGTTCGGTGGGTTATGCGCATCGAGTTCCCCTTTTTTCCCTCTTTTTTTTGACAAATCCTAGAGCGCATACGAACGTTTTCGTCGATTTTGTAACAAATGCAAAAAGATCTAAATCGGTAATGCTTTCGTATCGTTTCTATATATACAATACCGATTTGGTGTAGTACCGCCTTATGTCCGTATACAAATATTTCAACGTGTTTGCTAAGAAAAGTTTTGTAATATTAGAATGAACGAGGGAGATATATTTTTAACTAGAAAATTGAAGTTATTTCATTAGGTGAATATGATTTTGGGCTGTGGTAAAGATAATATCATCCGCTGCAATTCGATGCATCGATTACTTCCAGTTGATTTTTCCTTGTAAATATACCATTGGCTTTACCACAATGATCATTGCAAAGAAACAAAGCCAGCAAATTCGCGAATGTATTCTCTCTTTTCTTTTTCTTTTTTTCTTTTTTTTCTTTTACTCCTTTAACACTTGTAATCCCTTCCTTTATACCTGTCACGATAACATATAAAATTTAATCCTCTCTAAAAGCAATCCCGAAGCATTACACCGTCCTTTCGCAGAGCCGTCTTAAAAACAGCATATCCTTTCGAAAGCACGAGAAACCAAGCAGCGTGACTGACTTGACCCTCGAAAGGGTCAAACCAGTAACGATTTCCGGTTTTGGGGTTCACACTCGGCCCCCGATGATTATTCCGGACAATTGAAAAACATTTCGTAGGACGAAATCGAACATGGCCTACGCATACGAGCGTATAAATGGAAAATTGAGAGAGTGAGACCGAGAGCTGGGAGGAGGGTAACGCCGTGGGGATGGAGATTGCAGCTCGAGCCTAATTTATATGTTAATTTTCTGAGCAAACGAGCCAACGGTGAGGTATTCCGCGTGATCAGGATAGAGTATTCGATCTCAATCTCTCTCTCTTTCTCTCTCTCTCTCTCTCAATCTCTCTCTCTCTCTCTCTCTCTCTCTCTCTCTCTCTCTCTCTCTCATTCTGTTCGCCTCTCTCCTCCTGTTCCCCTTTCGTTCGTTCAATTCGTCTCGTGAGAAGTTCATCGTATACGAGCGTATGCGTCAGGTACATGATTACAACGATGACACATGGGAAATTCTGATAATCGTTATATTTGCTATCTGAGAGTCGCTCGGACATGCATGGAATCATTCGGTGGTCAAGAATAATGACGTAGAGATTTCATCCGTAGTCATCCTTCCCAGTGCTAACTCGGTGTAGAAATTTTTTCTCGTTTCCCGAGATATTTTTTTTCTTTTTTTCTTTTTTTTTTTCTTTTTTCTTTTTAATAGAAAAGGAAGTAACTAACTCGGGAATCGATAAAACTAATGAAGCATTTCCATAGTCAATATATTTTTGGCGGGCGACATACATTATCATGCAATTTATATCTCGAAGTCGTTTAACTTGACTTCACATGCAACTAAGAAAAATCTCTTGGCCCAGTTTTAAAGAAGTAACCGATATCAATCTCTAGTAATCCCAAAAGTGTCGAACATGCAAACGAAGAGAAGAGAAATATTGTACAAGCGTGTTGATCCGATTGAGCGAGCTAGCGAGTGAGATAGAGATAGATGGGAGCGAGGAGTCCCTCGTCCATAGACAACGGCCGCAAAACCGCCAATTTTCCCGATCGTATACCGGGAACCGAGCGGAATAGTCGTCCGAGCGACGAACGACGGGCGACAACAGGTTGAATTAATTGACAAAGATAGCATTTTCCGCGTCGACGTGCCTACCTAAACGCAAATATTCGATTGCGTTCGCCAGGTCCTAGGGTCAGCCTCGGTTGACGAAGGGAAGGGAAAGGGTTGCTCGTTTGTGCGTGAGTGAGTAAGAGAGTAAGTGAGTGAGAGAGAGAGAGAGAGAGAGAGAGAGAGAGAGAGAGAGAGCTGGCCCGCGGTTCGGTTGATCGAACACATTTTAATCAATTCCATTAGTCCGGCCTGTAACCGTCCACACGGATATTTCTACGTGAGCTTGTGTATGTCTCACTCTCTCTCTCTCTCTCTCTCTCTCTCTCTCTCTCTCCCTCTAGTTTTGTATGTAGGCAGGTAGCAGCGATAAAGTGAGAGCGAGAAAGAGAGAGAGAGAGAGAGAGAGAAAGAAAGAGAGAGAGAGAGTAGAGGCCGGTTTACGAACGACGAAGCCGTTGGTTGTTGGTTCGCCAGCGACGTCATCGTTTCGGTTTACACGCGCCAATCATCGACCGACTAATTGGTCGGTACTCCACGACCGATTCCGCGCTCCATCGATTCCACCGGCTCGAAATCACACGCGTTTTCGTGAGAATATATCGCGATTAATGACGTTAACCACGAACGTACGCGGCCAACATTTTCTTCTGCGCGAACAATTGTCTAGAGTATCCTCAGTTGTTCGTTTCTACTAACTAAGAACAGACCGCATGTGGTTAATGTTCATCTACTTTAATTGCGATAAGTCCATTTGTCCAGATGATAAGGGAAAAAGCTTTTAAAATACTTATCATAAAAAAAAAAGTATCTCTGGCCTGTATTAATTCTAAAACAATGTTATTGAAGGCATTGATAAGGAAATATCGTTTGCGAAATAACGCGGAATCTCTAAAAAGAAAAGAGAGAAGAAGAGAAAAAAAAAAAACCAAAAAAAAATTTGTTCTGATAAGCCACATTCTTGTTTGTAGAACGACACATTAAAATTGATCCGTTGAGTTACGATAAGCTCGGGAACAATGGAAATTTCTTTTGGCGTGAACTCGAGGAGGGCCCATCTTTAGCATTTATTATACATAATTTCCCGTTTACTCATTCAACCGTGTCAAAGGAGAACGGCCCGTTAAAACTTTTGCCGGTCGTTTCCGATAAGTTGCATCGTAGAACTCACGACGAAGTTCGCGCCCTTCAAAGGACATTTAATCGTTATCTTCACGTTCTCACAATTTCACATTGTAATAGCAAGAATAAAAATCAAAATGAATGAGACCATATGGGCCAAATGTAATAATATGAAACTTTTGATATCGTTTAAATTAGTCGATTGAATGGTTGTCGTTTCGAAAAACTTAATAAAAATCGACGCAAGGATATAGGTCGTATCGAGTCCATGCATCACGAGGGGGAATGATCGAAAGCGTTAAAGCGTGCGAGACGGTTGAGGGAGAGATCGAAAGAAACGAAGCGATGGTAGCCACGAGCTGACGGCAAGAAGGGAAGAAGGACGAAGAAAATAAGGGAATAAATAAGATAGACGTCGCGAAGGCAGACCGTGAGTGTCGCTAATGAACTGGTCTCTCACGTCTCTCTCGCGCCCGACGAACGGCATCCGGAGACATTCTCCCTTCCTCTCTCTCTCTCTCTCTCTCTCTCCCCTTCTTCTTCTCTCTCCCTCTCTCCCTCTCTCTCTCTCTCTCTTTCTCTCCCTTTTCTTTCCTTTCTCTTGCAGCACGGACAGTACTCGACCGGTCTTCATTATACTCACCTCGTTGTCGTTAATTGCACACGCACCTACGTGATCTTGCGTCTTTTCTCTCTTTCCCCCCTTACTCTTTTCTGCTTACTCACTCACTTTTTCGCATCACTAAATTCCCCTTATCCTTCTTTTAATCGAAACTCAAATCAATCGTTCGATAAATTTATCATTTACAAATTGAACCCACAATTTACTGTGCTACATAATAGATATTTCGTAAATTAAGCTGAAAAGAGCAAACTCAACTTATACCAGTATGATTATGAACGAATGAACCAATCGAACGATGCTACGTTGTTGGGGAGTAGTCAAAGAGTGTTTCTCTCAGTTGAAGAGACGCAAGCCGCATACGGCCGAAGCGCACGGTTACAAATCGTCGCGAAGTATCCAGTTCCAACCTGTTACGGACGCTGAAAAATCCTGCAGGTATCCGTGCGCAGGAATTTCCTATCAATTAGGGACAGGTTTCCATGCTAGCGGCGAGCTGCAACTTTAGTGGTGGGTGAGGGGTGAGGGGTGGTGTTTGATTTTTTCCTTTCTTTCCCTTCCTCCACCTTCTGACAACGTAGGCGACGTTTCACCTATACCTTCGTTCTATCCTTACCCTTGAATCCTGATTCTCTCGTATATACAGTTAAGAACCGTTTAAGAACCGGCCACGAATATAAAGATTACTACCTCATAGGTCATTCCCGTCATTTTCATTCCCACGGATCGTGGGTGAGTCTTCCGTTAAATCCCAACGAAGAGATCATCTCAACCGGTACATTCTCCACTATCGTTAGGATCATGTGTACGGTGTTAAGAATATAAATATAGGACTTAGAAGATGTGTATTGCTCATTAAATTGACTTAAAAAAAAAAAAAAAAAAAATTGTTAGTCGACGTATCAGCATGGGCAATTTAATAAGTGAGTTTTAGTATTATACATAACTAATAATTTATTTGCTTCTGTTCATCGCAAGTCACTTATAACCAACTCCCTATATTTAAGGTACGTATTTTATTACATACATCTCTCAATTCTTTCCCCTAGCAATTATTATGAGTGCTTCGCTCGCTTCTCCCCGGTGCAGCAACGTACGTTTTTCCAGAATAAAAAAAAAAAAATAAAAGAAAGAAAAAGAAGGGACCTAGAATTTCCATGGTTAAGGAGTATATACGAAATTATTTTTAAACGGCCGTACAACGAGAGCGTTCACTACTTGATACGATACCGCAGTTTATCGTTGGAAAAACGTGCACACACGGGTGGGTATAGCGTAAGGTGAAGTGGTGGGGGTAAGCAGGCAAGCAAGCAAGCAAGCAAGCAAGCAAGCAAGCAAGCAAGCAGTACCGAGCAACAGCAGCCTCTTTCGCTGGCGCAAATTAAACCCCTTGCTATTTAATTGGCCTTTAATTGGCCCAATGTAAATTATAAATTAATGTCCCCTTTTCATTAAGCGGCCTGAAATAACCGTGGCTTTCGTCGTTCCATGGTACAACCAGAGAGTGGAATTCTTCAAAAGCAAGAGAGAGAGAGAGAGAGAGAGAGAGAGAGAGAGAGAGAGAAAGCTCGTTAATGCTACGCGTATTTTGGTGACTTTAAACGTTCACGAAGATGCGCTCTGAATCTCTTTAGAACGATCCTTTTTTTTCTACATAAGAGGGGAGAAACTCGAGGGGACACGCGTAAATTACGAACAAATATATACTTTTTTCAACTTTATTATCTTTTCCTTAGAAAATGTTGCAATCAAAAAGCGAATAAAGCAGCTCTTTTGACGTGCATAAACATTTTATGAGATCAATAGAATGTATGTAAGTATTCAATTGCAAAAGAGGCATTTAATCAAGATGATAAAAATAAATAAATTTTACTTTTGAGAAACAAAATTGGGATTCAACGTACTCGAGTTTGTTCTCGAAAGTGAATTGGATAATGTGCAGATCTTCAAAACGTTATTATTCGCGAAGGACAACTTTCAAGTAACTTATAATTGAAAGCATGAGAAGTTAGAAATAATTAAAACTTTGTGGATTCCAAAGATATTTAACCTATTGAGTATCAACTGAAAATAATAATTGTTATTTATATAAAGTTATGTGAAATATAAGAAAAGATTTGTTAAATTTAAAAGAATAGATTTGTTTTCCTGATTTATTTATTAATTTTAGAAAATTTGTTTTCCTTTTCATAGAGAAGATTATATTTGCATTATAAAAGGTTTGAAATTATTTGAATGAAAAATTAAAAGATATTGAAAGTCATTACGTACCGTTTGCTCGGTATTACCATAATTGAATTCTTGCAATCTCACAAAACGAATGAGTATCGTTCATTTTGTAAAAACATTTTTGAACGAAATTCAAAAGTATGCGCAGCACCACGTATTTCATTTTGATATTTTAATTTGAATGAAACGACAAAAATTATTACGGACAAATTATAATTTGTAATCATTTAAAACGATGTATACATATATTTTAATTTCAACTCTACATTCATCTCATTCCAATGTAACTTGATAATCAATATCAATGTTAAAAGAAGTTTCAGTTTTTAATTATAATCTTGTACTTTTAATCATAGAGATGCAATATTCCGCTAATTCAAAACTAGAGAGGACTACAGGATATTATTCAGAAAATATATTTATTAATATTAAACCGTTAGAGATTCCTTTTACGACGAGTTTTATTACTCTCCCGTTATGTACGATGCGTGCTACGTGGTCAGAACGTGCTGTTTAAGATTTGCGTCGATTGAACAAATCTTTACGAGTGATTTTAATAGAAATTTATTCGATAAATGAGCACAGATCAGTATTACGAACAAGTTATGAGTATGATTTCATATGAGAGTTTAAAATAGATCCAGTTAGGAAGATGTTCGTTCGTTTATAATATAATACTCTCAGTAATAATTCTTCTATTATCGTTCTTGCATTATTTCAGGAAAATCCTTCACTAGAAACGAAAAAAGAAAAAAAAAAAAAAAAACAAACAATCGCACATAAACCATAAATTTTTACTGTGTCCACTCAATTAGAATAACGTGACACAGCTATTTGTTTTGTTCCTCACTGTTAAACTAACGGCAAAATCCAGTTGATTCCTTTGATATGCGGGGCCGTTGATTATTGCTCGACGGGGCGGTTCGCGAAACCGGTATACCCACACTTAAGAAACTTGCCCGCTCGCGTAACATTAATTATCGCAACACGGAGTCGCGTTCAATTTCCTTGGGATTTCTCTCGTATGGACTCTCCATACAGTACACGAATTCGATCTCGAATTTTACTCGTACTGGGCCTATATTACCATCGCAGGTAAGTACTTACTTCTCTCTCCCACTCTTTCTCTCTCTTTCTCTTTGTGAACGTTATCGAATCTTAAGGTTCCTTAAAGTTTTTGTTCATTCTCTTTCCGATATCGGGCTCATGCTCGCGCCCACTTTTTCGGATATCTTAAGAAAATTAAAATTCGAATTGATTGTTTCGTGAATCAAATACGTGAAGAATGTACATTTATATGAATGTATAACTCCAACTGGATATTATTAAGTAATTTTTTTCAATTCCGAGAATACTCAAGTATTTTCATTTAATTTAGCAACTTTTCTTGGAAATTATGGGCAAGTTCTTTTTTAAGGGATATTCTTCAAGTAAAAAAACCTGAAAGCCTTCTAAAAGATTACCGGGGATCCTCCTTTCTCAGATTTTGTCGACAAGTAATCCTTTACACGAGCATCTCTAAAACACTCACATCAATTTAATGAATATAAAGATTCCACGTGTTATTTTATCATTTATATTTTCAACTTACGTATTTGCCGTTAGAGATATAATTACTTATTTAAAATTTAACAATTTTTCCATGGCAAAGAATTTTTTTTCGCGTCAAATCAAATGGACGATGAGGAATGGTAGAGTTAATGAATCGTAGAATGAAACATGCACACACACAAACGATCGAAATACCAAGTCGGAGATAATACCTAATGAATAGCGTAGATCGTTAGGAAATATTTAGGTAGAAACGAGCGTGGGATTTGCCGCCATTGCCGTTGAAGGCTGAAACTTCAGATTCGCCGTTAGGCCCCAGAACATTCCGCTAAATTTCCGCCATTCGAGATATAATTATTCGTCGAGTTGCCACTAATTAGAATCTACATTCCTGCCAAAATTCCATCGATAGGAGTCCAACGTTCCATGAAAATTCCATTAAATCCGAAATACCATAAGACATTAACTTTTTCGACGTATTCTACGTTACTTATATAGTAGAGACAAAAGGGACAAAAGAATACGTAATATAATCAATGGAGTCGTCCAAAATTGTCGCCGTTCTTTTTTTTTCTTTTTTTTTTTAATTTTCCAACTTTACGACAATCTTAAATATAACTTCGTGATCTTAATTAATTTCGATTGCTGACAAGATTGACAATTTTGCATTAGATATTGGTACGATCGGTAAATTTGTTTCCCAATAATTCGTAAACGTTACCTCGTTAAAAGTATCCCGAAAGGACGTTTCTTTTTTCGGTAAATATCCCACGGGTAGATGACCGCACGAGAATTTAAAGGACGGATGAGGTCAGGGAGTGAGAAAGATAGAAAGAGAGAAAGAGAGACGAGGAAGCACCTCTCGAGATATCAAGCCCACATTAGCAGCTCGCCTCCTGCAATTGCTATGAATTACTGCCAAGGCTGAGTTTATCCCGTCACTGAGTTCCTTAGATGTTTCTACTTATATTCATGACCTTGGTACGTCTGTAAATTCTCTTATGACTCACCCAACTATATCATTTTTACGATTATTTTTGTTCTTTCTTACGTTTTATTTTTGTTTCACTTTATGTGAAATAATATATTTATACGCCTATGCTTAGAACGACCATATATTGCCGATAACTGAACAGTGAAATGAAATATAGAGGAAAATGGCGAACGAGCCGTACCATCGACAGAAATTTTTCAACGCGGAAAGATGTGTTACAAAAAAGTCCGTATTTTTTATGTTACGAAGTAGAACTACGAGAGAAGATAATGGGAGCTAATCTAACAAGCCACGCTCGTTAACCCTTTGAGCTGTTAGTTTTCGTAATGCTACCTGACCACATCATAGAACTATGAACAACGTCCCTATCAGCAACAAGCAAATGACCAAAAGTAATGTGTTAAAGTACCAAGAGACCGGACATAGATTAAAAGTAATACTAATTTGTCTCGTAATTAAACGTACATTTTACGTACATTCGTGCTAATCAAAAAGTTCAAAATTTACGTAAACGATATATTTGCCGAGCTAAAATCGTTCGATAACAGTTTACGTTCCCCTTTCCTCTTCCATGTTTAACAAGAAAAATGCAAATCTTTTGTTCGTATATATTACGTTGGACTAAAAACTCGAACAAGGAGATATGATTACGTTAATCGTAGCCTTCGTTAGATGCTTAAGTTTCGAAACATGAAACTTATGCGCTCGAGATAAGAACGAAGTTATCGGTAAATGGTCATTTAGTTTCCTTATGTCGGAACTATTATTCCTTCGGTTTGTTGGTCATCTATTATATTTTAATTTTTCTAATTTATAATTTATAGCTGTAGGATCGACACTCTTTTATCCCATGACGATTAAACATTTCTAACAACTATCGTCAATAGTGAAATAACATTAACAGAAACACGTGATGCTATAACAATGATCCGAAAATAGAATGTAAATCATAAACAACGACGTTAACAGGTAAACAGACAGAACAGTAAATACGAATTAATAATATTTGAAAAGTACATGGTAAATGCAAATGACGCGATACGACGAGCAAGTACAGAGAAAAGAAATATCGATTCCGTGTCTTTTCAAGGTTTAGGAGCTTCAAAAACATTCACTATATATTGTGTAACTTTTTTGCCTATGAATATTTTCTGCGAGATCAGCGAAGAACTGTGCTTTTACACTTTTCTTACGTATCTAATGAACTAAAAGAAAAAAAAAGTTTCTAAATAAATCAATACTCGACTGTGCGTGATATTTATTCATATCCGAATGAATAATTAATCATTATCCCCGACGTTCGCGCCATGATCTAATGTTGTTTAACAAATACTTTAAAATACTATCTTATTGCTTCATCACTTTCTATAATCACTCATAACTTCGTACGTCAGCAATGCGTCGTCGTAATTGAAAAATAATTACTTACGAACGAAAGTGAAACTACGAGTTCTTGTATAGTCCTAAAAGATAATTACCATCCGTAATCTTAAAAATAGAATTCTTACAGCTCTCTCTCTCTTTCTCTCTCTCTCTCTCTCTCTCTCTCTCTCTCTCTCTTTCTATCTCTCTCACTCTCTCTTACTCTCTTCCTCCATAATTCCGTGCGATATAATATAAACTGCATATATATGAATTTAAAGGTATATATATTATACATATACAGTAGCAATCAAAAGTTTCAAATGATCCATCTGAACATATTGTCGGAATGAGAAATATTAGGAAACTTTATAAAATAAAATCTCCATAGAATGATATAATTTGAATTTGTAAAAGATATCATCTCGAAAGTTAAATGTGCCGAATGGGAAACGTAAAACTGTAGAAACAATTTTTTTTTTATGCAAATTTTCGAATTATATTTATTCGCAATTGTATAAAATAATTTCTTTCTTCGTTTCAACGTTCGATTTGACACGTTCACCGACAACTATGCACGAAATTATATAACACACGTAATACGTGTGTACTTATGCATATACGTGACATATTTATCGGAAATGTTAAAAGTCTCTTAAACTTTTGCACGCTACTGTATGTCCATATATATGCATTTATAAATATGAATGCTGGGCAAATCGGTGGCCATAGACGGTAAGGCTCATTTTCATAAATTATATTAATTCGCCACGGTCAGGGGCATCCGGCTGATTGGGTGACGCGTACTGCGATCATCAGCCCTCTCTCTCTCTCTCTCTCTCTCTCCCTCTCTCTCTCTCTCTCTCTCTCTCTCTCTCTCTCTCTCTCTCTCTTTCACCTTCTTTTCTTGCATATCCGTTTCGTGTCTACGATCGTGAGCACGTTTTTACGGCATCATTAAAATCATGATATATGGGGTGTCTGCGAAATACCGATCATTATAAGTATCCTAATCGGCAGAAAGGCGTTGATTAAAAACGACGGGTTTGTCTGGGGATTAGAGGATACTATCCCCGAAATCCGAACCGAAGGATGGACGAACACGTGCGATATATATCGAGCTTTGTGATCATTATTTTTTGCTCACCCTTTTTTCCCATAGATTTTAGTGACTATAAAAAATATAGTTATGGTGCCTTTTGAAAACAAGAAAAATTATTAGTTTCCGATCATTATACTCCTTCGAATTACACGTCTAAGAGCATGCCTTATCAGAGTATTAGAATCATAAATCTAAAACTGTCCAAGATTGAGATATCTTCTATTTTATGTAGAAATAGTACGAGGAAAAATAAATGTAAGAACATTATTGTAGGATATATCTCAAGGTACTCGTAATGATTCCACGTAATTCGTCCCTCTTTCAAACATATAGACAATATCCCACAGATACATGCTTATAAATACAGAGGAAACATTCAAGAGACTCGGGAATCGTCGTAAACGAAGGTGGCGGCAACGTAGTCGAAGAGGAGGAGGTGGAGAAGAAGGAACGGAGAGAAGGACGGAATGATTTTTATTTCACATTGCGAGAAACCAGTTTGTAAATAATGTAAATCCATAGAAAACGAGCAACTGGAATCTCAGTGTCCCCGCTTGCACAGGGTCTTTAAAAGTGAAATGGCTGACTGGTTAGCTGCTGCTGCTGCTGCTGCTGCTGCTGCTGCTGCTGAGGGACAAGGACGGGATGTGTTGCTCGAAGTGATGGGAAAGGGACTGGAGGATGGTTCTTAGGAGTTTGAGGAGATGAGAGTTTGATAGAGAGGGGAAAAGAAAAGATGGCGAAGATGTTTTGAATTCACAAGTGTTGCTTCCCCGATTACGATAATAATAATAATAATAATAATAATAATAATAATAATGATGATGATGATGATTATGATATTGCCAGCATCAATCAGTTCGTACTTCTTTTCTCTATGATGAAAATCATAATGTTATTAATGTTGATTATAATCCAACGAATTACTCTTTAGAATTTGGTAAATACTTCTAGGGATTAATAAATAAATATTTAAAACGTACGTGCTCAATGTACAAATCTCACACAGTTGACACTCGATCAAAAATACCCTTCTCAAGAAGGTCGAGAGAGTGGACCTTAAGAAAAACAAAGTACGTCTTAGATTCTAAGTACTGGTATAAAGTCTTAAAGGGTCGAGAAGAAGGCGATTCTTTTTAACAGCTACATAGAGAGAGAGAGAGAGAGAGAGAGAGAGAGAGAGAGAGAGAGAGAGAGAGAAAGCATGGACACGCTCGAAGTGTCCGATCTCAAGGCTCTATCGAGCAAAAGCCCTTTATTTGCTCTCCTTTTCCATGGCACGGGCACATTTCGAACGAACGTATATACGAGCGCGAGGAAGAGAGAGAAACACAGAGTGGCTCTCGACACGATCGCGAGATTATACCTACACCCACGCCAGGAGATAATAGATAGTAATTGCAGGCTTGTCCGGGGCCGGCCCGTCCCGGCTCGGAATCGGCTCGACAGATCGATCGTTGGCGAGAGGGTGGAGAAAGGGGGTGACTGGGATGAGGGCTCGTGGGAGGAGATAATGATGCGGCCTGGCAAGAAATCGTTCTCACATTATTTTCTCGCGTTTCGTGCCACTGGCCATGTGTGTTTGTTTCGTTACACCCGTATATACGTATATACGAATATATATATATATATATATATATATATATATATATATATATATATATATGTTATATATAATCATGAGAAAAAATATGATCGTACGTGAATGGAAGGAGGAAGCGGACACGTCCTATTGGAAAATATAATCAATTCGGTATCTTCCTTCAAGAAGATTTTTTAGAACGAATTTACGTTTCAACATTATAAAAAATATTTGATAAAGACAGAATTGATTGGATGTCGACGAAAAAATATTATGTACGAATTATCGATTATGAATGACAATGAGAATCGATACGGAATTTTGTTCATCCTTGCTCTTCCTGCAGCGGTATGTTCGAAGTATGTGGAATTCGAACGACAAGAATCGAATCCCTGCTTTCTCCTTGTACTTTTAGTATGCGTGTGTGTTCAGATAGAACCTTTCGATCCTTCTTCCCTCCTTCTCACTCTTTCTATTTCTCTCTTCCTCTTCCTCTCCCGAACGTGTGGAATTTCTCTTTTGCATCTTCCTCGAAAGTGCTGAACGAACACCTGTACAGAAACTTTTTCGCAAATATATTATGTTGTTGTACATTCCTCTCGATCTGATCGAACGAAACGATTAATTAAGGGAAGAACGCATCGGATAAGATTTATTGTGATTATATCATACGATCAGAACGCACACTCCTCTATAAAAATCATTTATCTTTTTAAATATATGGTTCATTTTAAATATACAATTCATATTTATTTCGACTCGAATAATTACCACAGTTGTATCGATATAATAAGTGACTTTTTACAATTATTTTTATTATAACGTATTGTTGTCTATCGTATTGAAACAATTAAAATTAGAATAAGTTACATTAGCAAAAGAATATATTTGTGAATTATTCTGATCTGATAGGGAAGTTCTAAGAATCCTTAATATGTTCTAAGGACCGAACCATTTGAGTAAATCGTCGAGAGAGATCATTTTTTATCCTCTCCCGGTCAAGTTTCACGGCTGTGAATCCTTTAGCGCATAGCGCGTAAGCGCGTAATTGCTCGGCGACGTGCTGGCAGATTATTATTTATCGCGTTAGCTAAGAGCGGTCCTGAAAAAGGAACTTAATCGTACAGACGAACCGAATCGTTATAGATATTTACAAGTGAATACGTTCGGGATTGTACAATTGATCATTACGAATCCTAGATAATAATCAAAATTATTGACTCGTCAAATTCTAATTACTAACTTATTACCAATCCTTGTGGGATATTTAAAATCGAATATTATACAATTTCAATTCCACATTTTCGACTTTTTTCCTTAACACAGAATCACAATTACCACGGTTATATCATAAATTATGGAATATTCTGTATATCCAACGAAATAAAGTTTAAAGAGAAAGAAAGATAGAGATGAATAGATACAGAGAGAGAGAGAGAGAGAGAACACACGACACTGTTGCAGCGTGGTCGCGTCATTCATCGTGGGCTTTCCGGCTGTTTATCGCGATAGTCTGGCAAACGGGAAGCGGTTACAATGGCGGACACGACGAAACAAAGAGCTGCTACCTCGTGCAGGTATCTACACTATCACCCTCTCTCTCTGTCCCTCTCGCTCTTTCTCTCTCTCTCTCTCTCTCTCTCTCTCTCTCTCTCTCTCTCTCTCTCTCTCTCTCTTTCTCGTAACGACGTTCGTGCGGGTTACTGTGGATATCGTGGGTGATAAAGAGATGGAGGAGACACGAGAGGAGGAGAAGGAGGAAGTGGTAGAGACGCATGGAGACTAGACAGGGGTGTCGAGCGATGACAAGGAAGGCTACCGAACGAGGGCGAAACACAAAACGAACGCGAGAGAGTCACGGTTATAGTCTGATAGATCCGAAAAATGCGTTTCGCCGTTCGTAATCGTGCTACGCGCGACTCCCAAACGAGCTTTGCTAGCGTGCGTTTCAACGGAATTTGTGTGGCGAGTGAATAAGAGAGAGAGAGAGAGAGAGAGAGAGAGAGAGGCAGAGATGGTTTAGTGTGCGAAAGAAAGGGATAAAAGTGTATGCCGATTGGTGACAAAACGTATCACATGGTATGGATCGTACAAAAGCAACAAAACCGTTTACGTTACCGCGGAACGCTAAGGGCCCCATCCACAATATTCGTTCTATGATATTTTTGGATTCCTATGTATTGAGATGTTTATCGGCAGGGTTCGTTACGAATACGACGAGTTTCGTTATTTCTGAAATAGTTATCTATCGGTTTCGGAATGAGAATAACAACCTGTAAACTCTACTTTCTTTAGATAATATAGAATCGAAATTAACAATAATAGTTACAGCACGCATATATTTTTGTTACGTTATTCAACGCGGAATAAAAGAAAAAAAAACGCATAAGAGAACTTAATTACTCGTCCGGCCACGTGACAGAAACGAAATAGTGCATCTGTCCGTTCTTTCTCTCTCTCTCTCTCTCTCTCTCTCTCTTTCTCTCTCGTTCGTTTTTCTCTCTTCTTTCGTCTTCTTGTTCTTCCTTCTATTCTTCGAACAATTCAAAGTCATAACCTTACAATGTATTCGTTGAAGCTGCGAAGGTGCCGGCAATGTTCGTGCAAGGGCTTTGCCATAATTATTCGGCCAGTAATACAGGGCGCCCTCTTGAGTGGCAGCTCATATTACTCGCCTAACCCGCGTGAAAACTTACCTTCTCTTCGGTAGGGACGGAGGTAGAACGAGTATTACTGCAGAGAGGAAAGACGAAAGAGGAGGACTCATATAAGGAAAAAGAAAAAAAAAAAACAGAATGATTCTTTCTCTCTCCCCCTCTTCTCCAGGATCCAATTCTAGAAATACAAAGCGCATATCGAGAATATTCTTATATCATTAAAACGAATGATTTTATTAAAAATAATAAGCGACGAAGACGTTCATTGTTTCATTACTTTCAATATATATTCGGATTAATATGGGGGAAAAATAATGATGTTTGGCGTCGATATAATTATAAGTCGATAAAATTGATGATAATATTTACGGATGGTTATCATTTTCAGTAGATATAATTAATGAAAAGAATGTCGAGGTATATATTATAAGAGAAAATTATTTGACCGAAATATTAATAATACTTAATGAGGAAATAGATAACAAATGAAAATCCCGATTCCATTATCCCGAATTGATTAAGTAAAATGGTAGCGTAATTTAAATCGGTCTTTACATTCATTAATTATCCAAGAATATGAATAGGAAATAACCAATACAATTATATTTAATACAATAATTGAATCGCGAAAGGGTATATGTTGTTAGGACATTAGGGCATTAGTTTTTATTTACTTACAATTAAATCAAGTGTCGGGAAACAATTTAATACTAACTAAATTTTATAACTTTCAGATTTTTTGGTTACTTATTTTTCGAACTACTTACGTACAATTACTAACCCGCGTGCCTAGCGAAGAGTATATCATTTTGCATGGTGAAAAATTGGATGCGCGATAAACGAGAAAGTTAATCGTAAGCTTCTCCTCTCTCTGTACAAGTTCTACCTCGCGGATATATCCACAGTCTCTCTCCTCTCTCTCTCTCTCTCTCCCTCTCTCTTTCCCTCTCGTACGAGAGAACGACGAGTTCTCGTCCGTTCAAAGGACGTTGGCGACTGTCTCCGATTAAATTCAAATTAAAATGTAAATTAAAAATTTCTATCTATCTCCACACAGCAGCTCGTTTCGTAGATTATATTTTTCGTTATTCTTTCAATTTCAAAAGACAACGTACTTCTTAAGAGGGAAACATAAGTATCTTCGCGAATAAACTTTCCTGAAGCATAGAATTTCTATTTCAGAGGGTATCAAATTGATTAGAAAGGATGGCTCCGATCGACGGAGCTCCCTAGTCTTTTAATTAACAACTCGACAGTTGAATATTGTTGTTTTTGATACCGACATTTTTCTATTAACAATGTTAACCCATCCGAGCAAATTCGTGCGTGAGTAAGAGATAGAGATAGATAGATAGATACAGAGAGACAGAGAGAGAGAGAGAGAGAGAGAGAGAGAGAGAGAGAGAGAGAGAGAGAGAGAAAGGGTAAGAGACCGTAGAGACGAGCAATGGAAATTTATTCCTTGTTCTGCGCGGCAGCTGCAAATTAATTCTGTGTCACTCGCGCTCGCGGACAGAACGACCGGTCTACTCGAGAGGAAAAACAGCAGTAACGAAGAAAAATAATCCCTGCTATGACGACACGGCTACGCCGGTTCGATGTTGCACACCGCGAATATACTTCTCTCTCTTTCTGTCTGTCTGTCTCTCTCTCTCTCTCTCTCTCTCTATCTCTCTCTCTCTCACTCTCTCTCTCTCTCCCTTCCTCTCATTGCTGCCAAAAAGCATCGTTGCGATCATTTCCAGAGAAATGCAGAAAAATGTTTTCCGACTACTATCTCTCTCTCTCTCTCTCTCTCTCTCTCTCTCTTTCTCTCTCTCTCTACTTCTTGTTCAAGCACACGTGTAATACAGACAAAGATCTGTATGATTCCAGACCTATTTAGTCGTAAAATATCATATATTCACTCAAAATCGAATTTTAAAGTATATCAAAGCAAACTATAAACAACCTGTATCTACATTATTACTCAGATCAAAAGATACAAAATTACTATATTAGTCGTTAAAAAAAAAAGTTATTTCACAGACTTTTTTTCTTTTTTTTTTTTTACTATCATAGTAGTAATTCTAATTACAAAAATCATTAATTTAATTTCTATAATTTCTACAATACCGGCAATTTTGTGTCCGTAATAAAGTAAATGATCTTATTTACAAAGCCACAAGCAGCTACACATTTACCTCATTACACAAGATGTAAAAAAAAAAAAACACAAAACAACATTAAACAGTCAAGCATTGTGATCTAACATGTAAGTATTGAATAGATCTAACTCGGTCCTCCGTGCACTCTCATTCATGAATATCCTCGAGATACGTCGTATCGGTAAAGTAATTGGCGATTAAGAGCTCGACGATCGTCTCGCATCATCGACCAAATCGTTTCCAAGGAACAAACGTGTAAAGGATAGTATTGGAGAATAGCGAGCGCGAGCGTGCACACGCGAAAACAGGGATATCCGAGGCAGGTATCTCTAGCGAGCAGACGAACGACGATGGGGTTGAGAATAGAGAGTAGGAGTGAGTGAGTGAGTGAATAAGTAAGAGAGAGAGAGAGAGGGGGGGAGAGAGGAGGAGGGAAAGAGAGGGAGAGAGAAGGATAGGAAGATAGAGGATGGACCAAGCGTGCAGGGTAGGGGATTAATTAATAACGTTGGTAATTGGACTCCGTTCGATCTAAGATAGCTCCTATATAGTCCCTTCGTAGTCCCTCGCATACCGAGTCAGATATATGTATGTGTGTTTGCGCGCGCACCATACTCGAATAGCCCCACGACATTTGACGCTTGATTACGCGATCCATTTTGAGATTAATCATACTTTGGGATACGCATTTGCTTATTGCCTCGCTGGTAACGATGTCCCAAAGTCAAGCATCGTTACTTGATAAACAGCTTACATTTTAAAGATAAAAACGAGATTATGGTTTACGTGTGTCAGTAAGTTATACGGTTTGGCTAAAAGTGAAGTTGACTTTAATAATAAAAGGGCAAATGGGTTTCGAGTAAATTAATTCATGTTATATCTGTGAACGGTAGAAATCAAGAATTGCAGCTAATACCAATATGGTCAATACTCGTAACGACGTAGTCTGGTTACCATCTTTCGTTACATCGTCGTCATTATCGTACCAGTCGATCGGCTTGATATATATATGTATAAACACATGTATCGACATATATATATATATATATATATATATATATATATATATACACATATGTATAAGGGAGCAAGCCGGTGCGTTTATACGAGGTAAACAGTGCGTGGACGTGATTTAATTGAAAATCGAGGTGTGCACCTCTCTCTCTATCTCTCTCATTAGATTTGTTGCATGACTCAGAACGACC
This sequence comes from Dolichovespula sylvestris, assembly GCA_918808275.2. NCBI lineage: Eukaryota > Metazoa > Arthropoda > Insecta > Hymenoptera > Vespidae > Dolichovespula > Dolichovespula sylvestris. The sequence goes on from OU964972.1 coordinate 5,148,045, forward strand.
AAAGTAGAGAGAAAGAGAGACAACGTTCGCTCAAGAAGTCCATTGACTTGCCGAGTGACGTAAGCAATTAGTGCGCTGTTTTGTTTGCACGAGTACACACGGCTTAAAGTTGTTTGAGTTCGAGGTGAAGCGCAGCGCGAGGCCTCGGTGACTCGTTTAAAATCCTACCTCTTCGTCTAACTCTCTCTCTCTCTCTCTCTCTCTCTCTCTCTCTCTCTCTTCTCTCTGTCTCCCTCACTCACTCACTCACTCACTCACTCACTCTCTCACTCACCTATTCTTCCTCTTTCTCTTAACCCCATCTACTTTTTCTTCTTATTTTTTTTTGTCTTCGCCAGAGAATGAGAAGGAAAGAAAAAGAGAGGCCATGCTTGAACTTCTTTTCTCTCTCTCTCTCTCTCTCTTTTTTTCACTTCTTTTTTTTTCTTCGTCTTCTCTTGGACCACGTTCCTCTTTTGTCTCCTTCTCAAGACTCGTTTGCGTGTACTTCTTCTCCGACGACATTTGTGAAGAATTATAAACATGGATCATTTTCCCCATCGATCATTTTCTTTATTGTTTCTACCGATGTAAATCTAAATTGATGTAGGAGACGCTTTATTTTCTACTTGTTAAAATTGAACATATAGATTATCGAAGGAATATCTAAAAATCTTAAAACGACTTGGTATTATTTGGATAGTAAAATACTGAGATATCTTCTGCACACGTTTTCCCATCTAAACGAGAAGTAAGTATGAGGCAAGAGACGCGGTGTAGCGAGGAAAGAAAGGTGCGAATTTCCACGTTTCCGAGAAGTTTGCCGACTAAAACAGGCCCCTCCTCTGTCCCGATATCCTGCCCGACAACTTCCTGAGATAAGCCATGGCGATAGAGGCGTAAGCCTTATTCCCATCCCTTCTCCTTCTCACTATGTCCTCCCTCTGAGAACAGTGATGCCAAAGGGGCCCTATCTTATCTACTACAAACAAGAATTACGTTCCTCGTATAATCTCTGTTCGAGGCCTCCGTGACCTCGTAATTTATTATACGAAGAACTGTGCCTTGAAACACGTGCAAATAATCCTAAGGACATAAACGAAATTTTGTTACTTCGTTTCTCGGAAACTTGAATCAATCTCTTAAATAACAACTACTGATTTCAACTCAATATGAGGATTCTTATTCTTTCTTTTCTTTTTTTTTTTTTTTTTTTTTTTTTTTTTCTTTAACCATTTTGACAAATTCATCCCGATAAAAATGACATTCTGTTACTGAAGATAATATGAAATACTCATAGGAATGAAATGAGCTACGGTATTCCATGTCATTTCAACAAGAACTATCGGTTATTCATCGATCATTTGGTCGGTCAAGTACGATCGATTAAGAACGAGTAGATTTCTTTGATGTCCACTTCTTTCTCAATCGCCACTTCATACATCCGTTCTTTTTCTATACCACAAAACGTTTCAAGCAACAGGACGTAGTACGTAGAACGTTCCGATAACCGGCTTGACATATCAAGCGAACCATTTCGCGCGTGCCTTCCTATCGAGCGTCAAGGGTCCCTAGGGAGGAGGAGTGAGAAAGACCGAGAACACGAAAGACAGAAAGAAAGAAAGAAAGAAAGAGAGGTAGAGAAATTGGTGGAACGTAGAAGCGAAACGGTTTTGTCGTCAAAGAGAGGATCATTTTCCACTCTACCAAGGAGAGACTATCGTTTCGATAGATACCTCAGACGGCGAAAGGGGAGCTGGAAAGAAGCTAGAGAGTCGCTTTACTGCCTTGGTTTTTTGTTCGCGGCATCCTGATTGGTGTTTTTGCTTCGAGGCCCGATTCGATCAGTGGCGGTAGCACCAGCGCAAGGTGGCCTATAAGCTAAGAGAGAAGGAAGAGAGAGAGAGGGGGGCGGGAAGAGAAAGAGAGAGAGGGGGAGAGAGAGAGAGATAGAGATACTGAGAGAGAGAGAGAGAGAGAGAGAGAGAAGACCTTGCACGGTGTCAGTCAATTATGCCTTAACAATGGGGTTACGTTTCAATTACATCGACGAGGAATTGGGTATATCTATACGAGGACGAGTAACTCCCGTCGTGACTGGGCTCTATAATACCCAAGTCTATTCAGGACTCCGCATCTCCGAACGCAGATAATCGTTAGAGGACTCGGTATTAGACGTCGGCATGATCAATCGGTCGATGACGTTGTATCTGTTCCTGTCAATTCTATGTATAAGTATCGCGATCATCGTTGTCACCGTCGATAAGACGAAAATTTATTCGGACAATTTCCTCCCGGGAACAACAAAACTTTTCAAGAACTTAACCATATTTTATAAAGAACTTAGGCGTTTCGATGGACATTAAAGGTTGGAAAAATAAGCGGCGATCCATTTATATGAATTAAACATTGATTCGAAATTAGGACCATGTGAATACTTCAATAACTTTTTTTTTTCTAACTAATAACAATATTCATTATACGTATCCGTAAGAACAACTGTTCAATAATCACAATTAAATGTTTGATGATATTATATTTAATTTGAATGATATTGAACTTCTAAACCGACGAAAAATTCTCGAATACGTCGAGTAATAGGCAAGAGATATCATGTCGGTCGAAAGGAACGCATTCCATGCGAGCAAAGGGCCTGAACGGAGCCTTAAGGACTCGACTCGCCGACGATGCATCTGGGAGAAGGGTGGGAGAGGAGGGCGACCGCGACAAAGGACATTCTAGGGGGCGATTCTCCCTCCTCCTCTTTCTGCTTGGCTCTCTCTCTTTTTCTATCTTTTTCTTTGTTTTTCTCCTTACCTCAGAACGAGAGAGAGAGAGAAAGAGAGGCGGTCCATGGCGTCCCGACGTTGCCAGTTCGTCGACTTCGGGGCTTCAAGTCCCATACTCACGGAACAGGCCCTTATCTTTCTCGGGCCCACGCAACCGCGCGTCATGTCATGCAATTTATTGGATCGATCGCGCCTTCGTGGAAACTCAGCGCCGATCCATGGTGAAAGCCATTCGCTCGCTTGCTCACTCGTTCAGGGCCCGTTCTGGTTTCAGGTTAATAACAGTAAAACAGGGATTATAAAAACGTCCGCTTTGCTTTCATCTATTCCGGTGAATCATTGTTCCGGGATAAAGAAATCATTTCGATGACGTTAATCGTTTCTTGATACGCTATTGATTAATCCTTAAAATGTGGAACGATAAATTATTCGCGATGATTCACTTCCTTCTTTAAAAGGTTTCCGGTCGATTTTGTTTTATTATATTTCTATAATATATTTGATTTATTCGTACTTTTTATTTTATTTAGCCACTAACGAATTAATACTTCTCGTTACAATATAATAACGACAATTATGACTGTGCCACAATATATAACAATCATTAAAATAACAAAACTAACGATATACGAATCTTTATTCGATTACGAACACAGAGTTCGTTACATTTAGCAATAGTAATATTCGTTATCTATCTGAAATCTTGATCTTACGTTTGACGTATCAAAAGCTTTGTGATGAGAAATTATCATTGAAAAGGAAAGAGCGAAAGAGGACGCTAAAAGAAAAGAAAAAAGAAAGAGGAGAAAAGATTATACGAAAGCATTCTCAAACTGTCGAATCGAATTTCTGGGTAATGGCTTCCCTAGGACTCCCGCTGCCAAGAACATGGGCCCGTCTACGGTGAACTTAAATTAAGGGTGGACCCCTCATTTTCTTAAAATATTAAATCATCGTCCTGGTGTCGCAGCGGGGGCTACCACGGTGCATCCTCCGGGCCCCGTGGAACGAGCTCTGGGTGAAAAGGAATTAAAATTCATTGGTCTCAGAAACCCATGTCACCGGCCGAATGCCATCGTAAATACCTGATCATCTCTCTCTTGCTCTTTGCCTTTCTACCTCTCTCTCTCTGTTAAAAGGTCACCTTAAAAATTATACATCTAGAAACTTGCCAAGGGCTCTCACTCGAAAATTTTAGACCGTAACATCAGTAATAATTAGACTCAGTAATCGATTATCGCCTTAACTTTCGAAGCTACGTTTTGATGGTAACGTGTTTCACAAATATGTATATTTATTTTCGTTGCGATCATAAAAGTATTTTGTCTCGTCGATTAATTTTATTAAATGTCAACCAAGGATGGTTTTTAAATGACACGCATTAAGATGACTCACTCTATCAAAGTTTATTTCACGTGTCAATCTATCCTCAGGCAAAATCTACTAAAAATTATTTCACATACATGTATATATATATATATATATATATATATATATATATATATATATATATATATATATATAATCCATCGTTGGTTGAATAATTAAAACGTTCAAGCGATTCTCATTTATTCGATCTACTGTGTTGATTTTCTTCATATATCAATTTTATTTTATATACGACGACCGCTGAAATTTTTGTCGAGAAAAATGATCTCGATGCTTTATAACTATACTTATCTTCCATTTCTCCCTTTTAACTACTAGTCTCAAACGAGAATCTCAAATTAGTTATGATTGTAAATAACTTGATTTGAGAGCTCGTTGAATAATATTCGCGATTGGATTTGTTAATTATTGCAACGGCAACATCATGTCAAACGTTTATTCTATATTAATTAAGTACTAATTTAGGTACTATTGTGTATCGCAGTTCCTGCTTCACCGTGGTAGCTTCGCTCCGTGAGTTTAGGTTAGTATATACATAACGTTTATCTATGTTACAGAGAATATTTTTATTTGCTATTTAGTTAACTATCATTTCAAATAAATAATAGAAATACTTGTTGATAAATATAGTATGGAATTGTGTATGCATTAAAATTTTTGTTCGACATTACATAACGAAGAGTTGTAAAGAGGTTGAAATCTTTCTAAAATTCACCTATCACCTCTCTTACATCGAGAACATGATCTCTCTTGGGTATTCACAAGAATGTGTCGCATAAGTGGAGAATGGATAGGGAGAGACAGAGAAGGTTCTAGGTTGTGGGAGAGAGGGAGTACCTGTTGACAGATATTTGCATGTGAATAGAGCTTTCTGTACCACTAAGCGACTCACCTAATCTCCTGGAGATTATTTTCTCGCGGACACAGGTTTTCTACCCATTGCTGCTTCTCAGCCCGCCATTATTATTGTAATTTTCTCTCTCTCTCTCCTCTTCCTTAATCCTTATCCTTAATCGACCTCGTCGATCTGACGTGATACGTGAGTTAGGTTTAACGCAAGGGAAAAAGAGACCTTAAAAGAGAAAGTAATATTTTCTTCGCGTCATTCTCTGTTTTACATACACATATATATTTCATTGATAGAGTCCAATTTAAATCTTTGATTTTTAATCTCTAAGAGGAACAAAGAGTAGAACTGTATAAAGGGCATAAGAAAAAGGAATAAAAAGAGGTAGACATATAGATAGAGAGAGAGAGAGAGAGAGAGAGAGAGAGAGAGAGAGAGAGAGAAAGAGAAAGAGAGAAAGGGTGGGAGGGAGGTAAAGAGAAAGCTAAGGTAATCGAGCAGAATAACCCGAGGCATCCAAGATATAGACGGCAATCTAAAGGGACCTAGATAGACCTAATTTAATTAATAGGCTTTGGACGGTCACGTTGTACATGCACGTACGGATTAATGACCGGATAACATTGTTAATTTCACGTCGACCGTCCATCATGTCAATGCAAAGATACGACACTGACAGTGAGCCTGACGTATACCTTACATTCGTATACTCCCCGACGTGCATTTCTGAGTACATGCGTGTACGAAGAACGTGCATATGTAAGTACCCTTTCGGCCCATAGGCGTAGAGCTGCTTGTTTTGTATAAGAAATATTTCTTTAATTTTTTTATATCAATATCCAAAAGGATTTTCGAAATTAAGAAATCATACAAACTTAGCCTAGATCCTTTTAAAGCTGAATTAATCTAACTAACTAATACATAAAAAATGACCATATTTTTAAACATATCAACTCGCAGGCGCGTATACTTAATTAGAAAAAAAAAGACTATGTACTTTTGTGAGAGTTTGACATTATCTGTACGTTCTACCTCCAACTGTAAATAAATCTGTAATACCAAAGAAATTACGAAAGAGAATCCACCAAGATCCCTGCCAATGCTTCGAGGTATCTTCATGATAAACACGGAGGATGACTATGATCAAAGTGCTTCGGTACACATAATTGGAGTATAGCGCCTTGAATAACACAACTTTAAACAAGCCCTTGCTAAAGTTTGTTTGTAATGTTCGAATTAGTTTAATCCATCTATCAATGCTCTATACACGTTACTTGCTTCGTAATATCTTAACCGAGAAAGTCATCCCATTGGTATCGATGAATGAATTACGAAACAAATTAATTGCTATATATTTCTCTGTCTATCTTCTTTTTTTTTTGTTTCTCAATAACCCTCAAACAAAGATAGGATATAAATAAAACTCTTGACGTACCAAGAACACCTGAATTATCCGTTGAAAAGAAAAAAAAAAGAAATAAAAAAGAAGAAGAATTATTTTTCTTTCGACCTTATCCGAATAACACCGGGTTGATGAACTTTAAAGATAATCAAGAAGGCAAGAGTTCTTTTAGTCTTGTTCTCTGTGTCATACTTTCTCATCGTCTGTGTTTCCTCGTCGCAACGAAGGTGGCTGAAAGAGAAAAGATATGGAAAGAGACAAGAATAACGAGGGCCGGCAGGGAGAGGAAGAGAGATAGCAATTAAAAGGTATTTATACACCAACCAATTCGTGATCACCACTCACGTCGTTCCTGGAGCTTGAATAGGTCCCTGGATGATGTATTAACTCATATTTGTCTCCTCACAATGCCCAGCTAAACTGTCTATCTCTATCTCTCTCTCTCTCTCTCTCTCTCTCTCTCTCTCTCTCCTTCTCTTTCTCTATCGTTTTCTCTGTCCAGGTGCCCGACGTTTTACACTCTTCCATCTCTCTGGAGATCATACGAGACGACAGACGCGCATGGTCGACATTATAATAGGATAGACCATACGGAACGAGAGACCAGGGACTATGGAACAACTTCTGGGAGCCCCGGAAGGAACGCGATTTCGTAAAAGGAAGAATTTCATTCCTGCGAATGTACATATCGCGTTATTTATTTATCTATCATCCGTACAGACTTTATCCGTGCTATTTGTTCTCTTTGAATAAAGAAAATACTTTAAAAGTGTAAAATATTAAAAAGGATTAATCGTAAAACTACCGAGTCATTTTGAAGGACAGGTATCATAGATAGAACATGGTCGAAATAAATTTGATTCGAAATGTGTAGAAGAGCAAAAGTGTAGGGAGAGAGAGAGAGAGAGAGAAAGAGAGAGACTGATCTCCGTCCCTGCTGGTACAGTTCCACATTCCTCATTCTCAACGGGTGGTCCGTTCCTCGAACATGTCCGTCTTTGTCTATTCTCTTAGAGACGCGATAGTTCCGTTGCATACTTTTTGTGATCGATCACAAGACCTCGTCATTCTATGTGATAAGATTGCCTTTAATCTGCCAAGAGATGGAACGAAACGAGCATATCTCTCCTCGGTCCGACACGCGTCAAAGCGCGATGCGATTCCAATTGAAGTAATCAATTTTTAATCCAAAATGACAAGCCAAAAGAATACATGTCCAAAGCGACAGAGAATATTATTACATTTCTTTTTTCCTTCTATTTTACTGTGACTTAAAATAACTGTCTAATACTTATTATTTCTCATATATGTTAATCCGTATTTCTATGTACATTCAATTCGATTGTAATAACCTATGCAATCTGAAAATCAAATTTCTCATAGATACTCTTCAGTATTCCTCCAAATCAAAATCCAATTCTATTTGAACAGTACGAATTCCCTAGACGTTCGAGTCGCCTTCGGCGAGCATATTTTAAACGAATCACGCGGTACGCCGCCTCTCGTCCATCCTAACCTCATATGTTAATAATCTCCTACGCGGAGCCAAAAACTTTTTGATTCGTGACAGCGTATGGTAAAAATTACTCTACATTCTTTTTTTTTCCGATGTGAAGGGGAAAAGAAAAAAAGAAAGGGCGGAAGGAAAGAAAGAAGGGAAGAAAGGGAAAGAGCGTGCGGCGCGCGCGCGGGTGCCCGTAAAATTTATTAAAACCACAAACAGCGGAAACGCAGCCTGATTTCTAAAGCGTTCTGTATTTTTCCAATTCTGGCTGGTGCATGCGGTTAATTACCTACATCTACCGGACGGAACGAGATGGAAGTGTGGAGGATGGTGTTGGAGTGGGGGAAGGAGATGGAAGAAGAGAGAAAAGCGTTACACTAGAAAATATTTCGAAACGTCGGCTGATCACGTCCGTAGTCGCGGACGCGCGCACGCTACCTCGCGTTTGCACGAGAAAACTTCGAAATTATTCTCGATTATTCAAATTCGCAACCCTTGCCGCGAGCTGTATGAGGGCCGATTCAAATTTATGCAAAAGTCCGGCAACGCGAATCTCCGTTCTTATTAATATGGATCAATTTGACGTTCCTCCTCTTGCCTTTTTCCTCTCTTACCGTTGGCCCTCACGTATGACACCTCTCTTACTCTTTCTGCTTCCTTTTTTTCTCATGGTATAGCACCTTCTCAAATTGGACCACCTAACAGTCGAAGAGATGCTCCTATAAACGACTCTCTCCCTATTATCCCAATTTCTATGATTTCTTTAGATTTCTTTGAATAAAACATGATGTAAATATTACCAAATTGTTGATTTACCAAATCATTCATGTTTATATGTAATCTGTAAGAGTATAAACAGTACACGATAATGTCTTTTTTGTTCGTTTTCAAATTTTTTAAATAATCATTATGTCAAGTGATGACATCGTACATACATGCATATACCTTAGATTGCGATACGAAATGCTCGTTTGACCTAACCCCAGCGATGTCTCCGACAAGTTCAATTGCCATCTTGTTCAAACAATCAAAAAGATCGTAGGGAAACTCGAGAAAGAATAGTGCTTGGTCTGTCCACATCTCGTACTGGGTAACTGCTTGGTCTAACAAGGAAACTTCCATTCTCATAGCTTGGAATGATGATCATTCGACAGATCAAGTTTGATCATTTGCGTAATGTTGATATAGAAATCTATCGTTCCAATTAAATTAAAAATCGTTCCGAATGTTGACTATTCGTCCCTTTATAAATTATCGAAACGAGATTCATGCGTAATAAGAGTTAGCAGACTAAATGTCAAGAATAGTTATTCAGAGTAGATAAATAATCGTCTTCGAAGTTTAAACCAAGAACAAAAGGTTACTTTCACGATTATGAGGAATAAAGGTAAAATCACGTGATAGGGACGGATCAGTAGCCTCTTTCGAACGTGAACCAACCAGCGGTTTAAACCTTTCGCTACGGTCGTGGCACACACAGTAGAGAGTTTGCTGCACGCAAATGAAGAATTGTCAGCCAAATACGGTTCGAGGGTGGTAAGGGGTGTCAGTAGGGGATGAATGGAGCGTAATACCGGGTCTACCCTGATTGTTGCCCTCCCTTTACCTTTCTCCCACAACCTCTCGAACCCATCGGAATTTCCAGTACGAATTTCCGCCGGTGACTGCGACGTCACTTCCGTCCCAGAGACAAGCAGAATCGTATCCTTTCTCTAACTCGTTCCCGTTTAACCTTCCCACACTCTCTTACCCTTTCCCACACGCCAAAATGATCGTGTGCCATTCTACAAAGTTCTACTTGATCATCGCGTTCAAGTGGATCTTCAAATTTTATCTTGCGTAATATGAATGCTTTCTTTCCTTCTACGATAAAGTTATTGCGATAGCAACAATTTTCTATGCCATACAAATGACCGGACACGCACTTTCTCCTTTCTCCTCTTCCAAAGTTATCATCAACGCATCTGCCCTTCAATTCAATGTTTCCCTATTAATCAACAACCTGTTTTTATCATCATTATAATGCCAACTTCATGCTATTATTTTTCCACATATATTTTCAAAAAAAAAAAAAAAAAAAAAAAAGAGTTTACGCATCGATACCGCTAATAGTTTGTGTTGCAAATTTTTTCGACAAGGTTTTTGCATTCATGAAACTCATTTGAATGCATATTAATATGTGCGCTTGTTTGCTCGGTGTTGGTTACGTACGAATTTTTCGCGATACTGAATTTTCAAAAATGGATCTGTAAAGTGAAATTATTTTGTAAATAGTTGAGATATTACCCAAGTCGCTTACGTTTCACGTAGAAAATTATATAGGCTTTCTGGTTTTTTAAGGAAAAAATTTGATTTTTCATTTCTGAGTGCAACATGGAAAAGAGGAAGAGAGAGAGAGAGAGAGAGAGAGAGAGAGAGAGAGATTGAGAGGAACCATAAGGATCTACCCCTTCGCAGCAGACGTAAATAATATAGTTGAAAAGGTAAATATAATTACCTAACCGTGTGTGTAACGTGCTTGTAAGCGACGCTTTTGAAAGGCGCCATCCCCGTCAACGTATCCAATGGCACAGCGCGTCTGCTCGAATTAAGATTTCAGTAGCTCCATTGCATAAGATTGCTCCGTAGGTCCATATAATCTAACTTAGACTACGCCACAAGGTCCTTCGTTTTTTAAATCTACCAAAGCACAATACAGGTACGAGAATACAGGTATTTTCCATTAGTCGTCGATTTGATTTCGACGTATCGCATTGTAAAATTGTATTCCTAATGGAAAATAAATATTCAAAAATACAATATATTTGATTTGTTCATCAACGAATAAAAAACATTTTTTGATTGAACAAGTAAATACGTTTGATGTGCAAAATGTTAACGATATTTTTAATGGAATGTTGACAAAGTAAATGTTTGCAGCAGCAAAGAGAGTGAGAGAGGAAAAGAGATTGAGAAATGGGGGTGGTCGTGAGAAGGTACCCTTAGCTTTATTAGAACGGAAACGATGTATGAGGCTCGATTCGCATAATGTACCTCTACATACGTATCTATCTACGTACGAAGAGTATTATGTATACAGCGCTCTTCGAATAAACGAACGAAACGAAACGAAACGAAACGAAACGAAACGAAACGAAACGAAACGAAACGGAACGAATGAACGAACGCGCGTTCGAATATACTATTCGTATGTGAGTACTTTGGTGGCTTGAGTGCGCTTCGAGTATTCGCGTAAGGTACGTAGGAAAAATATGTTCGACGTGAGTACGCGTATGCGGGGAAAGAAAGAAGAAAGGAGAAAGAAAGCGGGTGGGTGAGGGTTGGAACGAGTAGTGGTGGTGGGTCTTCGAAATAATTGGCTCTCTTGATCGCTGGCCTCGTTCGAAGGACCGGCTTTCAATATTCCTGTTGGACTTACCTCTGTTGAACCTTTGCCTTTTCTTAACTTTCCATTCCTTTCTCCGTGAGCTACGATACGCGTCGTTCTTTTCGCGTCCCTTTTCTCTCCTTCTCCCCTTCTCTTTGGCTATTCGATCAGTTTCTCAACGTTAGCTGAATGTTGTTGTTTCGTTTTTATACTATTTCATTTATCAGAGGAATCTGTTTCTTACTTCTGCTGTCTACTCCCGTCCATGATAACGGCTAATAATTTAGTGAATTTTATTGTATCCCCCGTGGAACCTCCCTGATAGAGTTGAACGATCCAAAAATTTTTTTTCTCTTCGATGTTTTTTCCGCAAACTTCCGAAAATCATTACGAAGTTCGCGAAAGCGTTCAGGCGATCGTAAACTCGCGTCGTAAAGGTCGCCAAAATAAACGCACCTTACATGGTAGCCTAGCGTAGGCGGATGTCATGTCCCTGCAAAATCATTGCCACTAAAAATCAGAGGTTTCCGCAGGAAATTTATAACACTTCTCGCATATCTATCGACTTTCTGGTCTCCTCTTCGTCCATTCTGAGAAACGAAACTCAATATTGTGGTCTTCGAATAGAACAAGAATCGCGGATCGATTTTCTCCGTGTTCTAAAATTTACAAATGGTTATCTGTTGTCCATGAATTTTACGGCTGTTAATTTATTTATCCATAGTAACGTTCGTAGCATGACTTTACTGCAAGTGATCGCACTGCTTTCTTTAAATAAAAAGCTGAGCAATATTGAAAAATCGTATTAAAAATCTACCTGAATCAAACGAAAGATTATGATACTCGTGAGAGTTTATGAAACGCATAGGCCGCGATATTGGAAACGCGCTAGTATTGTAGATATGAACTAAACATCACGTTTCTACGATCCAACTTGAAGATAATGCTCATAAAAAGATATAGTTGAGTATATACCGTTAAAGAGCATAAAGGAATACAAACCAAGACAGACATACATATTTAGGATTACTCGATTGGCGATCTCTCCTTGTTTGAGAACCTGTCAGTCGATCGGTAACTACACAAAAACACACTTACACTAACTCGTACGTGCCTCTCCCCGAGTTCCTCAAGCCATGGTTCGTCGTTTAGTCGGCACCCCATAGACGGTCGCAGGCGCACTTGTCAAAACTCTTATCTAGAGTCGCATCTACTAGGTAAGAAAAACAGCAAAGTTGAACCGCGGTAACTGGTTGAGCTGGTGGTTAGGTCCTGGATAGAAAAAAAAGAGAGAGAGAGAGAGAGAGAGAGAGAGAGAGAGAGAGAGAGGGAAAGAGAAGAAGAGAATGACAGTTAGAGTAAGAAAACAATGGAGTATCCTTAAAGAACCTACAACGGCGGGCTACGTTCGGGAAAAAGGAACAATGGCGTGACCAAGCTCACGGAAGGTTTCGGATAATTGCAGCGGATAGCTCGAAAAGGTGCCGACCATGAAGGGCTCCGATCGGTACGCTTGTCACGAGGCGTTAGTATATCTATCGCAAGAACCGAACTTCCTGCGACCCGAAAAGACTCGTTAGAAGGTTTTAGGATTGTTTCTTTGTAATCCAATAAGGATAAGATTTCTCTCGAGAGGTCGAACCCGATGAGGATCGACGTCGAGAGGAATTGTTTTTTTCTCTTCGCCGACTGAAATATACGGCATGTTTTAAGGTAGTTGAACCGAGAACTGTCAAAATAAGCTATCTCAAAGTTGAAATCGAAACAGGAATGTGATCGTTTGAAAATAAATTAGGAAGACCTGTTTGAATGGGATTTTTTTAATGGTTCAGATTTTCTTACTTTCAATAGCAATAAAATTTATACAACGATAGTTTTCGATGATTTACACTTCGGCAACAAATTGTATTTTCAACATTTATCGATATACGTATCTTTAGTTCCTACGTGAGTATTTCGGATTTAAACGTCAATTCACTTTACCCGAAATTTATTTCATAATATTACATTATGGTATATCTTTAATAACAAAAGATTTATAATTTTTACTGTAAAGTTAAAAATGATGATAAGTCACATTGTACAATCGCGCGATGATAAAACCACTCGCATGATTTGAGATAACCAACCAATACACTCGACTGACAACTCTTCTGATGTTACAAAGTATCTGATTAATTGTTTTAAAAGAAATTAGCTAGCTCGAACGACCTTGAATAACATGAGAGTAAAGAGTTCGTTGAAAACGAAATTGAAGTAAATACAATCGAATATGTTTTATTCTAAACTATTTTATCGTAAAGGATCACTTTAATATCTATAATATTATATATTCAATCTCGACAGAAAATACAGACCTTAGAATCTTTACTTATAGTAAACATTTTCAAACGACTTTTTACTAACTTATCAATGACTTTTTTTTAGCGATTACTGTCCTGTAACTGTCACACTTGCGTTAAAGATGTCCCGACTCTCGTGATGTCCTTATCGGTTTAGAAAGTTCAGAAAAAGAAGCAAATGGCTTCTATGAGAGGTTAGTTCAGCACGTTTCTACGTAATTGTTCAAAAAAGCGACTCTCGATAGCATGCCAAGTTACCGTCGGTCCGAGACGATGCTCTTTTACCGGTTCATTCACCTGTCCGATAGCCTCAAAGTATCCGGTTGACTCGATTAAGGAAATGCAACAACCGTGAAGAAGTTAACTCGATACGTAAGATATCAAATGTGAGATCGATTATGTTAAACGAAAATTTCAGTTAGTACAGTGCGGACAAAGAAATACACGTAGTTCTAATATTTACGAAACAATACTAATCTATGTTTACAAGTCGATATCGTGGAACTGTTTTTACTCAGACGATTACATACAATCAACGTAAGTACTTACTCAGAACATTACCTTATAAATAATAACGCTCATGTTTTTCCATCTAATAAACAAAGTAGCGTCCTTCCTGATAAATATAAAGAAAAAAACAAAAAAAAACGGAGTGTCGTTCGTAAAGGTTCGTTGGAATGATCAATGACGTTTATCTGAGATAAAACATAAGCCAATTCTCAATAAATCTCTTTAAAATCGGAAGTTAATTAATTAACTCTAGAAATAGCGAGTTGGCTAAACGTCTCTTTAATTTCGCAGTGATCCCCGAAATGAATTGTGTTCTGATCGCCAGTGAAAAAAATGAACCTTGCTTGAGAAACGGGCGGGAAAGAACAGCGCATTCGAACTGCTTAAAAGCGGACAAGCTAGCGCACACTAGTCGAGGAACATGAGCAAAAGGAAGAGAAGAAAACAGGGGAGAAAGAAAGAAAAGAGAGAGAGAGAGTGAGAGAGAGAGAGAGAGAGAGAGAGAGAGAAAAGGAAAAGCACAATAACGCTCTTCGGCGATAAGTGACTAACCGTTGGCGACGTTGAACGCACAGCGACGAAGAGGACGAAGATTGGAGAAGGGAGTTGAGTATCGAGAGAGCGAAGGAGAGGAAGAGAGGACAGGAAGGCGGAGCGTAATAAAAATAAGTAATTACTGCGAGTAATCCTTCTCCCTCTTCTCGATCCGGAGTAGAGAGTGTCGCGTCTCCCTTCCAGGTACCTCCTTCCCCACACGAGAGAGTCGTTCAATTAACGGGAATACCGTTGTCCTTCCTTCGCTCCTCCACCACCTTCAACCTCCCACCAGCGAGCCTTGCGGAAAAGCTCCCCGCGAAACCCGCGAAATGTTTCACTCGTGAAGTCGCGTGGAGCTCCAACGTACCGCCTGAGGTGGTGTATAGAGCAGGCTAAGAGAACTCTCTTTCTCTTTTTCACTCTCTATATATCTGTTTCTCTGTCCCTCTTGCTGGGACGCCCCTTCTTCGCTCACGCCCCTGACGTTAACCCCACCAGGCGGCGTTAACGGCGCGCGACTCCCTTGCCGCACTCTTTCCCTTCTGTACTGCTCCCACTACAGTGCTCTACTGCCGAGCTCGATCGCGCTCGGCTTCGTTCGGCTCTCTATTTTCCCCCCTTCTACCCGACAGACGCTCCGTGAACGCGTCGCGCGGCACGGAGAGCGGTGGTGGGGGTATTGGCCGTAGCTCCACTCGCTCGTCGGACGTCGTCGCGTACAGATGTGCTGTTATCTGTTGTTTATTACACGCGAGCGATAGTGTACCATCCAAACGCGCGCGTTTACACTCTGTGGTGGTTCTCGTTGCTCAATTACCTTCTTTTCTTTATCTATCGAGCTTTATCTTCTTCTATTCGACGAAAGAAACGATACGAACGAACGAACGAACGAACGAACGACGAACGAACGAACGTACGTACGAACGAACGAACGAACGAACGAACGAACGAACGAACGAACGAACGAACGAACGAACGAACGTACGAACGAACGTACGAACGAACGAACGAACGAACGTACAAACGTACGAACGTGACGGAAAGTCAATGGTGTGTGTGAACAAAAGAGTTTAGTGTGACAGTGCACGGATATGAATACTCGAGACGACCGCCATGCGTCTCCTTCGCCAACGAAGGATCCTTCCTGGAGACACGGATTGATGCCACGGGATCGTTTCTATGGTGAAGAGCCACTCGATCGTCCTAACTTATCGTGTTCAACTCGATGAAGAACGATTGGCCAAAGAAGACGACGGCTCTCGACGGTGAGGATCTGTTTTCTTAAAAAGGAAAAAACACAGGAAAAAAAAAGGAAGAATCGATACACCAACAAAGTAGTTCGCGCCTTTTTTTAATTAACTTCTGCCGCCTACGTCGTCCAGAGAGAGAGACATCGTGTGTTCTGCGAGAAGGATAGTGTATTATTATCTCAAGGATCTAAGAGTAAGAGTGATAAAGCCGAGAGTATCCGATTCCTGACGGTTGTGATAATTCGGAGCTTCTCCGTATTGGTTTGAAATCGGGAATAGAAAAATAAAAAACGTGACACGCAAGTGCTGGCCGCGAGGGAAGATAAACCTCGTAAGTTTTCTTAGCGATTTTCTTCCGAAGGAGATTGTAAGATCGGCCAACCCACGGCATGCCGTGGCTCGAGGTGAGCAAAGTTTATCTTCTTAATGTCGATGACACTCCAATAACGAGACTCCGAAACGTATTCTTAAAATTTATCGCTTTTGTGCTCGTCGGTCTCTGCGCGCGTGAAATTTAAATTTAAAATAAGCGACAAGTGTTATTTCCTTCTCCACCGAGAGATCCATAATTGTATTCAAGTATCGAACACGACAATCCTTTACTCTTTCATGATATTCAATCGTGAATTTCAAGTCGGGCCACTATTGATGGAGCTTGCTTGAGAAAGACCTTTTTTTTAAGAATTATTTTATAAAACCGAATATCTCGACGCGACAAGGAAGTTCATTTCGAACGAAGAGCACGACGGAGACTGAATGAGAGGAGGAGGAGAGAGAAGAAATTTCCGTGTAGGAAGCGTCTGGAGAGAGTGTCGGGACACGCAGGCGCGCCCATTCTCGCCACGTGCTCGAGCTGCACTTCGTTCAGATTTCTATGCCGTTGTATAGAAGAGGTGTTAACCGTTCTATCTCTCTCTCTCTCTCTCTCTCTCTCTCTCTCTCTCTCTTTCTCTCTCTCTCTCTCTCTCCCTCTCTGTCTCTCTCCCTCTCTATTTTCCTCTTACCTTTTTTCTTTCCCTTCTTTGTTTTTTCTCAAAAATCGTAATACTAAACGAAAAAAGGTATACACATCGAGAGTTTGTGTATATATATATATATATATATATATATATATATATATATATATCGAGGGTAGATAGAATGCGACGTAGCGAGTTGGAGTTCGCTACGTTGGCAAAACAAGTAGTCAGTTACGTGAGTGCTGGCGAACGGCCAAAGAGCTTTGAAGTTTCAACGTTGAGCATGAATCTCTTTTCCCTTTCTTTTTCTCTACATCACTAACTCTCTCTCTCTCTCTCTCTCTCTCTCTCTCTCTCTCTCTCTCTCTCTCTCTCTCACTAGCTCTCTCTTTCGTGATATAACTCGCGGAGGGACACGCTCGACTTATTTTTCCCCTCTTTTCGTCTTTCCGCTCTCTTTTCTGTAATTCACGCGGGGTATTGCCACCATATCGCCTTTGTGGCGCGTCCAATTAGCTTGGCCTTCGTACGTATACACATATGTGTACACGTTGAGACAAAGAGAGAGAGAGAGAGAGAGGAGAGAGAGGAGAGAGAGAAAGAAAAAGAAAGCCCACGTTCAATGAAAGTATAACTAGGGACTTCATGATGAGCGTATGTGGAGGCTTCGATTCTTGAAACTCCTCTGAGCCGCACAACGGGACCGATCGAATGCTTGTTATTTTAATTGAAAAAGAATTTAAACTATTTCCTCTAAGTCTCTCCATAAAATCCTCCTTTTATTCACTAATTAATCTCTATGTCGAATGATTCAGTCGTTTCATTATTATAAATGACATACGATAAAATTAGTAATTCAGCCCGTCATCGTCACCGTCATCGCTATGAATATGATACCCAGTCGATATTAGGAGGTCTTAAAGATAACTATATTGTTGAGTTTGTGCGAAAGTGGCAGTTTGTAATTAAACGACGACCTTATCGTAACCGGGTCTACGTAGGTTGCCTGAATGTATATGGGAATGAATTAAAATGTAAATATTTGATTAAAGTTAATCCCAACCAGGTGGGTAGACTGGTATAAAAGAGACGGAGAAAGAAAGGCCAGGATAAGGGTTTATAAGAGCGTACGAGAGAAAGAGAGACAACGGGAGGGAAAGTGAAAAAGGTAGGAAAAAGGAGGCATAGAATTAGAGAGGAAAAAAAGAAAGAAAGAATGAGAGAGAGAGAGAGAGAGAGAGTTAAAGAAAACCATGGTGGTAGTAACCCTAAGGGGTGCTTTTTATTGCCGGTTTTTATTAGCTGAGTAGGTGTAGTCTGTTTCTCCCTTCGCAAGGCTCTCTCTCTCTCTCTCTCTCTCTCTCTCTCTCTCTCTCTCTCTGTCTTTCCTACATACCAGTATACACATATACATCCTTTATTCGAGTCCACGATGCAATGAAGGAATGGCGGGGTAGAGGGTTGATTAAAATTACCGTTGCGTCAGGAATTACCCTGTGATATTGAAAATTAAATTAATATAATACAATACCCCATCCCTTTACCGGTAGCCACTGAGACTAATTAGTTATATTATAGTAATTAAAAGTTAAGTATACCTCCGGATCTGACCAAAAAATCCACCATGGCATCATGACATGCACATTTTCGTAAAACTTACAAACTTTCTATTTATAAGATTCATTTTTGAATTAACACATAATAATTATTCTTTCACTTTTCAAATTCAACATTAAGACAATTTTAAGATACTTAAACAATATGATTTCGAAGGTTATGCCGAGCCAGGAAAGAGGAAGCGAAAAGTATAGGATTGAGAATATGCATATATATATATATATAAGCCAATAAGAGTTTAAAGTATAAAATTTGGCAAAGAGAAATGGAATGACATTAACGTAATGTATACATATACATATATAGCTCATGTAATCATAGCGAAGAAATGCATATACGAGATAGTACTAAGGTATAACGGGCAAAGATGCTATATCAATTATTATTCACGCCAATTTATTAAAAAGGACTACTACGAAGCACATATCTTCACAATTCTTAGTCAACTGTAGCTTTCTCATATATTCGTCGACCGAATTCAATACTTTTAGATGTCCCTTCTTCCCCCTCTCTTCTCTACTTTTCTCTCTCTCTCTCTCTCTCTCTCTTCCCCCTCCCTCTCTCTGACAGATAAGTTTATAACTATGTTATGAATACGCTTCCTTTCATAAATTATCGAAATGCTTTCAAGAAATTGTAGGATGCATTAGCTTACATTACGGTACTTCCATTACATTATGAATATTACTTCGTATATTGATGAGGAGGAGTGGGGAGAAAAGCAGGGGTAGTGATAGTGGTGCACGGAGGGAGGAAGAGGAACACGGCATAGAGCCACATCGTATTTTATTATTCTCGACATTTAAAATAGTTCGTGCTACTGTGATAGTTATTACAACATTACGGAAGGCATTAACAAAGTTAAACATAATTATTTAAACGCATATCAAATAGTTTCATATTATTTTTATTTTTTTTTTTTTTTTTTTTTTTTTATATATGTATATGTATTCTTTAATCATTTTAATAGTTATTGTGTAACAGACATTTTATACAGCGACAAAACATGACGTATATGATATCCTTAAGATTTTCTTAAAATAATTCCAAATTTATGCGAAAAATAGTTTTGCCCATTATGCATATTTTTGTTTTTGTATGCATACACTCAACACACACATACACACACATATACACCCACACGCACACGTGCATACACTTCAGACTTTCTTCGTTATTACTACGTGGGACGCCTTGATGCATTAACTTGAATACATCCATGAATATTATCCCGTACTTTGGCGAGTACACTCGGAAGGCGATGATTGCAATGGTGGTGGTAGCAGTAGGGGAAGGAGATGCTTCGGAGATGTAAGAGAATGGAGTGGGGGAAGATTGGCGAGGGGTCGGCTAGTATATAAGGTATAAGGTAGTCCATTAGCGTTAATATTATAAACGTTAGCTGCCCTCTGGCCATCCCAGTAACATGCTCGCGCGCGCATGCGTAGTAGTTTTCATAAACATACACACGTACATACGTATATGAATACTCGGCTCTTCCTATACTCTCTCCCTCTCTCTCTCTCCCTCTTTTTCTCTTTCTCTCTCTCTCTCTCTCTCTCTCTCTTTCTCTCTTTCTCTCTCTCTCTTTCTCCTTTCGTACAAACGCACATTAATATAAGCTACACACACACACACACACACACACACACACACACACACACACACACACACACACACACACACACACACACACACACACATGCGTACGTACACAGTTATACGTGGTCAGACTTACGCATACATCGACAAATATTACGCGAACGTTACGTACACCGCAGCTCTTAGGTGTTCTGTTACCATATATTATCCCCAGACTCTGTGCTCTATAGGGTGGCCGGATTGAGATCTGACACCATTTGTTTCGGACCAAGTCGATGGTCCGGTTTGTATTTCTTTTGATATTGGGTTCTTTTTTTGCAAGGATGTAAATGATTTTAATGGTAGTTAATTCTTCGTTGAAATCAATTACTATTAGGTATATCAGTCTTCTTATCCTGTTGTTTCAATATTAGGAAAACATAGTTTATCTTTAGCATATATATTTTAAATGGGACTACATATAGTAACCTGTTTTTTATCAGATATATTAAGATTGTATTTATATATATATTATCTACGTATATTCACATATACTAGGCAATGTAAGAGGCAAGGGTCTAAAGGTACTCCGATTCAAGAGGATTTCGCTAATCCTGTGACGAGGATGGTTTTAACGGTTGGCCAAAGTGCAAAATGGAAACATGGGGTTTCTACGGGGGGTGAACGTAGGATGAGAAGGCCAAAGGAGAAAATGTCTGAAATATATTTCGATACAGCTGCTTTAGGTGCATAAGCTTTAGACTTTTAGTTTCAAACTGCTTTGCTTTCTCGAACCGTAGCCATATTGTTGCAAGGAACATTATGGATCTTTTTATTTATTGATATTTAAAATGTAACGAGATCTCTTTCGAATGATAAAAAATTTTTATCTCCACGTGGAGAAAGATTTCGAAGTTAACAGTTGAAAAAAAAAAAAAAAAGAAACATTTGTACGAAGAGGAAGTGAAAACTTGCGAGAAGTATATCACCGGGCGTATAGCAGAGATAGCAAGAAAAATAGAAGAAAAGAAATGGTCGTTAACAGATTTTTGCTGCTTCCACATCACGTTGTATAACACCATTGTTAATGCGAAAAAGGATTGGTCGCCTCCGCTTCTTATCTAGCACAATATACTTAAGATGTCGACTCGTACACCCTCATTCGTTTCATAGACCCACACATATACACGCTCACAATCCTTATAGCAACCCCATCTGTGCTATATCGAAACACGGCGGTTACCTATCCCTCGGTAGGTTCATAGGAGTCGCTTCTAGAAAGAGAGAAAGGAGAAGATAGAGAAACGAACGTATACTGGATTGGAGCAAAAGAGAAAAAAAAAGAGAAAAAAGAAAAAGAAAAGGATAGAGAGAAGTGGATATGTACGATGTTACTGGCCCTTTCCACTATCCCCCGTCCCACCCCCAAGAAAGTAATAACATTAATTGGTATAAGTTCGAATCGGAGCGAGCTAGTTTTCGATAAAGGGCAATTTTCTTGAGCGAGAGAGAGAAAGAGAATGGAAGGTCAATTTTTCCTCGGCTAAAGTGCTTCGATCTAATCGAGAAACGCTTTCTCCTTCTCTCTCTCTCTCTCTCTCTCTCTCTCTCTCTCTCTCTCTCTCTCTCTCTCTCTCTCTCTTTCTCGAAGAGACGACCAACCATCGTCACGGGGACGGTGGGGAGATGGATAGGGTAGACAAGGGTGCCTTTCTTATATTATGCTTCTTCCTTGTTACCTCCGCAATTAATTGTACGCGAGAGGAACGTTCCTCTCGGATTATGGCGGGCGGGTCTAAAGAAAATAGTCGAGGATCGTTCTTTTTAAAAAGACGTTAATTAAACATCGTCGCGGGTAAGAGAAAATTTTCAATTGCCGAGTCATTCACATTGTTGGAAGGAGAGAGAAAAAGAGAGTGAGAGAGAGAGAGAGAGAGAGGGAGGGAGGGAGGGAGGGAGGGAGGGGAGGAATGGCTGGATAAATGGAAAGGGGAGAGAACGAGAGAGAAGGAAGAAACGCTCGAAGGCTGTTATCCTGTCGCGAGCTGGAGATCTTCGGACGAGCAAGGATCGGTGAATTCGACATCGATTTCCCAGCAATTTCGCGAGAGTCGAGAACCCCTGCCCAATGTAGAATCCTAGGATCTCCTCTGACGTCTGCTTAATTAATTACTATCCGCGGTTTTAATTAGCCGGGGTTCCTGTCTTCGTTCTCTCTCCCTCTCTCCCTCTCTTTCTCTTCCCTATCTCCCTCTCTCTTTCTCTTTCTCTCCGTCTCTTCGCCCCTCTCTTCCTCCACCTTCCACTACTCTTCCTTCGTCTCCCTCACTCCCACTCCTACATACGCATACATTTAGAGACGCGCACGCGCATGAGCTCTCCTGCATTCACTGTGCCTTTCTCCCTTTCTTTCTCGTTATTTTTTAAATTCCTTAGATTATCTTTATATTATAGCCGAATCGAAATGAATGTTTGAAGAGCTTCTTATCATAAATAGATTTGTGCGTTTTGAGATATTTTTATTTTTTATTTATTTTTTTTTTTTTTTTATAAATTATAACAGTAATTGTCAAAGTAGATATTGTAATAATCGAGAATATAGCATTTCGTGATTTTGAATTGAGCACCACTTGCGTTACGAGATGTCTTCCGGAATCGCAAGAACTTCTGCCAGCTGACATGACTGTTTATTGTTCTAACTATGCTTAAATGAAAAAAAAAAAAAAATTCACACGTAAGCGTCGAGCAAGTTAAGAAATCGCTCTTAATCACACCAGGCTTCTGGGTTCTGGTTTCTTGTGGCTATATTCGTTTTTTATTCGCGTCAAACATGTGCTCTTCTTATTTACATTTTACTTATATTCCTTTTCTATTTGTTTATCTGTCTAGCTATTTATAAAAGTTCGCAACATGTAAATATGATATAAGTAATCGATAAAAAGAAGTGATTGTGACAAGTTTCCATATCTATTGGGAAAATGTACAGAACGTGTAAAAGAAATGAATCACGAATTCAATCGCTCACGCAACACTATCCTAACACGTTATAAAGTTTCCTATTTTTATTCTAAATTATGGAATTAAGGAAATCCGAAGAATGAAAAAAAAAAGATAACTATTAACGTTGGTAGGAAATTGTCTCGGTTGGTGGGAGTTAATTACGCTATCGTTATATACCAGCAAATTATGGTATTATACAACGAATACCTCCTATCTTGAGTTCGATAAAAAAGAAAAAAGAAAAAAAAATTGAAAAAAAAAGAGAAGAATATACTGGCAGCACGTTCGACGAGTCTTCCGATGATGAAGGAAAATGACTCGATGATGTTTAAATCGTTTCACTTTTTTTTCCGTGATGTTCCACTCAAGACATGCGATTCAAGATAATTGGTGGTAAATTAAATCGAAAAGAAAAGTTAATTAACCGGTCGTACGGTTGCATAAACTAAATAATCTTCCTCCTTTAATACTGACTTCGTTTCTCTGATTTCTATGCTTTGAAATAAGCGAACTAATTTTTAGAAATAGAAATTTTTGTTCGAACGATAGAATATTTTTGTAAATTAAAAAGAAAAGAAAAGAAAAAAAAATCAAGCGTACGAAATATACCATACTCCGACGAATATTTGCCATTATTCAAATTACTCTTTCTTTCGTTTTCGAAATACCAAGCAGTTCTAAATCCACGACACTTCGATGAAGCTTCTGCGAATAGGGTGATTTCATTTTCAACGATTTTACGTTAATTACTTAGTCAAATCTTGATATACCATGAATTCCATAATATTTCTAATGATTTCCATTTTATCTGGCAAGCTTATATATATATATATATATATATATATATATATATATATATATATATATATTTGAATATTTCCACATGGAGAAAACCACATACATCCATCTATCACTTGATTGATGTTTTTCAAATTAATTTGCACCGATATAGTTCTGGTATTGTACATCCATTGTGCCGCATAACGAGTATCGTTTTCGATTTAAATTTATAGATGGTGTTAGAGTAAAAAATTCAAGTTACGTAGTTACGTATGGTTGGCACAATAACGTGCGTGTGTGAGTGCGCGCGCTCAGGCACACTCGCTTGCTTTGCTAGCTTGCGGTAATTTATGCATGCTTCGAGCGTTACGTTTATTGGGACGCAGGCGAGAATAAATAGAATTTCTCACGGCGGTGGGATCGTACGATACTCTCCGAAGTAAAAGCTTCCACTGTCGCACGCTCCTTTCGGGCACGCACGTTCACGCCTACGCAGAAACTAACTATCCTATACGTGTATGCCTATGGGTCTGTGTTCGTTGTCTACGCATTTTTTACATAACCGTTATGTATGTACAACGTGCCGTATCTTTCCAGCTATTTTATAATAACACCAAACGCCCGGAGAAGAGAATTCACGTTAGATTAAATCCGATTCAACAACGTTTCGTGTTAGGTTGTTAAAAAGCTCTTGCAAAAGATTCCGAGCTTTTATTTCGCGGTATTTTTTTCTTTTTCTTTTCGTTCTTTTTTGTTTCGTATTTCTTCGCGAATCAATTGCGGTGAGACGAAAATGATTTCCAAAGAGAAAACGGGTTGGAACATCAAATGGGAATACGAGCTCGGGAGTAAGAATAAAGAAGGCACCACCATGTTAGCCGCAGGGGATGACCGGTCGGAGCAACAATGGAGAGACAATGTGTTTGTTGTCGATTAGCGAAAGAACCAGGCGAGGTTTTTACGAGAGCAACAGTCAAGGCGGTCGCGAAACGGTGGGCAGAGACGGCAGCTCGTTTACAACCGAAGAGAATCGGGGCCCGTGGGCCGAATGACCCTCTTTCTCCCCGTGATTCTCTCTCTTTCTTGCTTTTTTCTATCTCACTTGCCTCGACTGCCTGCCTAATATTTACGGCAATTCTCTTTTTCTGTCAGGATCGCTTCGAGATATCTCATGGTGGCCTTCATACGTTTCTTTTTTCCCATCTCGTTCTTTCATTTTTAATTTATTTTTATCGTTGGTATTCACGGGGTATCACGTGAACGTAAATAATATAGTTAGGATCAATGAAACAAATAGATAATTTTAACGACCCGATTGTCTATGTAATTTCGTACTATTATAGGAATAGGTGTTTACCTAGAAATTGAAAGAAAGACATCGGATACAGGTGTACATCTTGAACACATACGAATGAGGGACACCTGAGTCCGTAATTATTTTGAGCGAAAACGATGCCAGGGGAAGAAGTTTCTCCATCGGGAAGCTTTAATTGCGTCAAATTCGATTAAACCGATACACGAGTCGCAGAAGGTCTTCTTAGCATCTCAACTATGGTTCCGAAGGTCTTCTCGATTGTCTTACAACCTGTTGGCTCGATACGTATGCCTTACGACAAAAGATCGTTATTTCCTACCGTTATAGGCAAGTAGTTACAGAGACGACTGGAATGAAAAGAAAAGAGAAAAAAAAGAAAAGAAAAATTCTTTCTTTCTCTCTTATACGAAAGAAAATAACCCGAATGGAGATATTCGCGTTTGATGAATTTTAATATCATTCATTTCGACGATATCAATATCAAAGACGTGATTTTGACGAGCCGGTACATGGTTTATTTCATCGATAAACAAACTAGGACATGCTATACAAATATAACTAGACTTCTTCATAAATATTATTTCCGGATCGATATTATTATCGACGAGAAACTGGCATACCATCTACGTCATTTTTTTTTTTTCTTTTCATGAACGAATTCCTAAATATCTACAATACATGATGACGTAAATTCGGCAGAAATAATATGAAAAAAAAAAAAAAGTATATATTCGTAATCCGAACGAATCCATATACCATTTAACGTTGTTACGACAAACTCATAATCATCGAAAGAAGCCTGCTAATAAGATCAACCCGATATAGATAGCAGGTGGATTCAACGAAGAGAGCGGTCTACGCGACAGGCAAAAATTTAATTAGCAAAAGCCCGAAAATTAATTGCTTGCACCGTCTTATTGTGCTCTGTCCCCGTTCACCCTGGCGCACCGTCTCACCCTCCCTGAAGCGTTACCGGGAGACCCGCAGCGTCTATATACACCGGGAATGTAATATTCACAACAGCCTATATCCAAGCCAGCAGTCAGGGTGCCCACCTCTTCCTTCTACTCCAGCTTCGCCACGGTACAGTAGGTACACTCCTACATAGCTCCCTGTCTCTCTCTCTTTCTCTATTCGTCTCAGGGGTGACGGTGGTGGTACTGTTGGTGGTAGTTGTATGCCTGGGGCGTTTAGACGAAGTGCCTCAGTGGTGGGGCTAGATAGGTGGGGGATGAGGGCGTAGAAGGTAGAAGGCAAGGGGGTGCAATATGACATTATTAATTGCTCCACAATGCCACCGCCATGCAGGCACCGGGACACGAACAGGAGGCTTTCTCCTGTAGCCGACCAATCGGCGCTCGTGCGGTCGGTCGACTACGACGGAAATTTCATTAAGTGGATTCTTATAGACGCGGTTTTGAGATTAACAATATGATATGTGCGCGCTGCCGTCTCCGACGTCGCCACCGCCTCGCCACACCACCTCGTGAGATATTAGATCGGAGAGCCGTTCTATATAACCTAACCTCCTCCTCTCTGCTTCTCCTTCCCTCGTCATCCTTTCTCACGAGTACACACTACGCGGTACTCTCCAGAATAACTGCCACCATTTCTCCCTTCGTTTGTCGGGATTTCGTCTATATCAGTCTTGCCTTACCTACCCAAGTTTGGATTATCTTGTTGTTTAAAATCAAAGAGATTTATTTAACTATTATTTTAAGTAAATACTCCGATAGTTTATTCGGATGATATACGTAAAAAGTTCTTTATTGTTTTCAGTTGGGATTATAAGTTCAGTAAATTTACAGTCTGACCAAAGTGATCAAATCAGCGGTAGAAAATTTTTTCTCAGCGAACGAAAGCTACAGCTGGTGGAACTAGTCCGAATTAAGTTAAAGCGAGACGTGATTTATAGCCCTCGCAACATTTTTCTCAATATAATAGCGTTTCGTTTGTAATGAAAGTTCATTGCAAAACGAGGTAGTTACATCCGATATTTCATTATCATGATACACTGACGTAGAGAATCAACGGCGAGTCCATCTCTTTATTGCGTTAACGTGACGGTCATTCTGTCTTCGTTTGATCGACCATTTACCATCGTTTTCTCATCGGAATACGAACTTTTAGTATAGAGAAAGCGGGATGAGGTTGAAGGTAACTTGTTATCTGTAAGGTAACAGTGCTAGGGAAGCGTACTTTTTTTTTTTATTAAAGGAAGGAAGCTTTTACAAAATAAAAGGGAGAGACTTTGATTTTTTTAAATAGCTCCACGCGCTTGTACCGCCTAAATTTTAATCGCTATTATAGCGAAGGTCGAGGTAAATGCGGCGGCATCCATTAACGTATCACCCTGATGAACCATTAGTGACTCAAAGCGTGGTAGTAAAAAGCGTTGCTTAAGCCACTGAATCGGAACGGGTTGTGGGTGGGTGGAAAAGTGTTTCTCTGTAAAAAAAAAAAAAAAAAAATAAAAAAATTTAACCGAATTGGGATGGAAGACGATAAAAACGTTACCCAGTGTGAAATACCTTGAACGTAATTTCAATATTTAAACTATCGTGTTTTCGAGATAGCCAAGTATGATTTGAATAGTCTTAAACGTATGTTATCTGAATGAGAATCAAAGGCATTGAAAATTTATGTTCATTCGATGTAAATACTACTACAACGAATCGAAATTGTTGCACAAGTTATAAATCATCAGAGGGATCGCCACACTTAACGAAGAAGCTTAGTTCGTATGCCCAAAATATTCTAATCGAACACTGAAGCTCTGATTCCACTTAGGATCAGGATAATACGAACTATCTAGGCATGCAGAGTATTCGCCGGATTCGAGGAGGGTTAAAATGCAGAGCGCAGAATAGTTAGCGAATATTCCGTGCATCCGTAATTGTGATTAAGGGGAGAAGAGATTTAGAGTAGAATGTGGGAAACATCGTTTAGTCAAACTGATTCATTATTCCCGGTTACGTTTGGCTAAAAGAAGAAACGTCTGTCGTACCTTAAACCTGATACATAGTTATTGTTAGTTTGCTATGCGCGTACATGTGCGACAAACAAAGGTATGTATCTCTTTTCTTTGTTATATACCTTCGTCTAACCGATACTTTTGCTCATTTGTAAAAACAAACAAAAAATATGTGAATAGAAAGGGTTTGAGATGATTAAACGATGACTGGCTGTGATGCCTGCTGAAAGAGTCTGGTTCCCGTCGAAGTAGTGAGAAAAAGGAACCGGTACTGGCAGGAAAGGGTTACTGGCATGAAAAGATTATTGGGGGTAGAACGTAGAGAAAAGTTGAAGATAACCGAAACCCTTTTCGTAAAAAGTAATTGGTTAATGTCTCGCAAATGAGTTCAGTTTTTTTTTTTTTTTACTCTTGTTGCGTTGTTCCTTTTCCGGTAGCTCTACCCTTTTGCTCCGTCTTTCTCACTCTTTCTTTCTCTTCCTTCCACTCTTTTCCTACCTTTCTCCCACCCTCTCTCTCTCTTTTTCTTTCACTCTTCCTCGTTTAAAATATGAGCTCGCGTGTTCATGATGTAATAAATAGAACATATACAGAAATGAAGAGAAACAGAGAGAAAAAGGGAGATACGGAGTGTTTCCTCTGTCTATCCTTCTTCTTCTTCCTCCTTTAGATTTCTCCCTCTTTCTCTCTCTCTCTCTCTCTCTCTCTCATTCTCTCTTTGTCTTTGTCTTTTATCCCTTTCCAACCATCTTCTTTCTCCTATCTCTTCTCTCCTTTTCCTTTTTTTCTCCCTTTCCCCGTGTGCACGCGTATGTTTTTATACCCGCTTCGGGGTTCCAGTCACGCTTTGTGCCACATTGTGCGTGCCTTTGGAGCCCCATTATCCGCGTGTAAAAGTGTCATTATGTAGCCACAGTAAGCTTGCGAGGTGAGAACGAAGACTCGATTTCATTGGAAGGGATAAAGCGAGGAGAGACAGAGGAGAGACTATCGCTTAAACGCGAGCCAGCCCTTCCTCGCATTTCGGGAGCTTCGTCAGTTTCGTTATATCACACGAGAAGAACGACGTTTTCTTTTCTCATGTTCTTCTTTTCAGTGAGATTTTTCAATGAGAGAAAAAGTATAAAGAGCCCAAGCTCGTTTTTAGTACGATTGGATTACAATAACCGGTTTGGTGATTTTTAAGTATGGTCAAATGATTGGGTAATATGCATAAAATTATTTGAGATAAAAAAAAAAAAGAAAACCGACAATACTCTCGTGAAATTTAAGAG
The DNA here is from genome assembly GCA_918808275.2 of Dolichovespula sylvestris. Lineage (NCBI taxonomy): Eukaryota > Metazoa > Arthropoda > Insecta > Hymenoptera > Vespidae > Dolichovespula > Dolichovespula sylvestris. The sequence goes on from OU964972.1 coordinate 5,177,461, forward strand.
TTATTCAAAATTATCGTTATGCGTTTTAAGCTTTTTAATAAAGAATATTTATTCTAATGTAAGCTTTTTATACAACAGAAATCTCTTCTTATCTTTCTGTCTTTCTCTCTCTCTCTCTCTCTCTCTCTCTCTCTCTCTTTCTTTCTCTCTCTCTCTCTCTCTCTCTCTCCATCTATCTATCTATCTATCTCTCTCTCTCTTTCTCTTTCTCTCTCGCCTGCATTTGCAGATGTTCGGCAAACAAGTGGTAATCGAAGTCCTCGCATACAGTCGTGTAATAGTGTGTACGTAAAACACATCGACTATAGCAGAGAAAGAGAAGAGGACGACAGGGGATTCAATGTGTAGAGTGAGCACAACGCCAGCTTCGTTAGAGGAGCTGGAGTGGGGATAAACGAAGAAGGCAGGTCGTATTCGAGGAGGAAAGCTTGGTAGATCCCTGCGATGATTCCTTGAATACCTCGTTAACTTCTCCCTTCGTTTATTGATTCGATATTCGATTTAATATTTTTTATTATCCTGTTTTCTTCGACCCATCACAACTATCTGAAGTTTAATCTTAAATTTAAAGCTATCTTAAACTTGTATGAAATTTCAAATTGCATTAAAAATATCTAACTGTTTTTTTTAAGTTAAAGTAATCACGATACTATCATAACAAAACTTTCTTTCTCACGATCTTAAAAAGATAACGCCTTTAAAATTTACCCTATATAAAAGTTTCTCATTATATGTGTATATATATATATATATATATATATATATATATATATATGTATACGCACACACACACACAAACACTAAACTCAATATTCAATAGTATAAACAAGAAACGTTTCTAATTCTATTAAATTATATTCAAGCAAGGATGCAAGGATCCAGATATAAAGGCTTCGATTTGTCGAACCTCACCTCCTTTTCTCCTCTTTCACCCTCTTCTAGTCTTCGTTCACGCACACACGAATGCAGCCTCTCACAATCGTTTCCCCCACCTTTCGTCTCCTCCCTCTCTCCCTCCCTCCCTCTCTGTCTCTCTCTCCCTCCCTCTCTCCTTCTTTCTCTCTTCCCATTTCTGTCGCACTCATGTTAAGGGTAAAAGGCGTTCTCTTCGATCCTCGAGCTCATGTAAACCGGTCGAGCTGGTCGTTTCTCTCCCCATCACTGCGATCACCTGCTCTCCTCGCCTCGCGAAAGACCCTTCGAACACACCAAGAGATACCCTTCCATTAAATATATTCGAATATCTCATCGTAATCGTCCCAACTTCGTACCAGTCTCCTTTAACCTCCACTTCGAAGATCATTTTACGTTTAATTTGATACGACCGGTTGTGTGTTCGGTGACCCACTTAAAAAAAAATTGACGTGTCATTAGCTTAACAAAAAAAAAAAGAAACAAAAAAAAATAAAAAAAATAAAAAAAAAAGAGGGAAATATCTAAGCTTTATAATAGTGAAAAATTCGTTACTTGTTCCGACTCCTTTCTCATTTACGAATAACGATAAGCTACGAAAGGGTTCGAAAGATGACTCGCGAAGCCTCCACACCTGCCGCGAATCATTACTTTATTATTAATTGTTAATTATAATTAATTATGCGTCGTCTCACGAACGAACTAATTGACATTGATTTATGACTTTAATTAAAGGTGCCGACGAACGGTGTCTTACAGGACGGAGGGAGGTTTTAACAACACCTTTTAAGAGTACCTTCTCCCTCCTCCCACTACTTCTGCTCCTTATTCTCTTTCTATCTTTCTCTCTCTCTCTCTCTCTCTCTCTCTCTCTCTCTCTCTCTCTCGTTCTCTATCCAGTTTCCTCTCTTTCTCTTTCAAGACGGCCTTTAGACGTCGCTTCTTTCAAGAAACCCAACAGTATCCATTGTAGTATTAAAAATAATATATCTTAGGAACAATCTTGCACTGAGCTAGAAGTTCAAATTTGATTCGTTGTATAAAAGTTGAAACAATTATAAAATAAATAAGTAATCGGTATATGTTTCTTGAAAATTTAAATTAATCATGAATTTTTTGTAATAGTTTGTATTCGAAAATTTATCTCTTTTTTTTTTTTTTTTTTTTTTTTTCATTTGTACCATACCATTAAAATGGAATGCATGACTCACTAAGTCAGCTCACACTACCAGAATTCAAAACTAAAATGCAAACAACCATCCTTATTATAAGAATAAAAGTGTCCCTGAGAAAGCATTAAATCCTGTTTATTTATGTATGTCAACATTGCATATTCAATAACTAATGAATAATTAGGTCTTTCTCATTTTCCTAGAAATACAGTATAACGAACCCCATTATCATCCATATTGAATGTGTTCGTTTAAATAAACAACATAAAAAATACTCGAACGATATACTACGATAGAAGGGGACGGATTTGAGTTACTTAATGGGTGGGAATAAAGTGTGGTACGCCTGCGAACATAGATCATGTTAAAGAGGCCGTGTGAAATAAACAAACAAAACGTTCTGGAGTGGGTACAGAAAAGAGAGTAGTAAGGAGAGGCAAAGTAAAGACGTCGATACAGAAAGAAGCTCGAGAAGCGAGGATCGAGCTTAAGGATAGTAAAACGACCGAGCGGCCGTCCCGTGAACTGGGGGTTGAATGGGTGGGTAGGTGGGTTAGACGGACTGAAGAGAGAGTGAGAGAGGCAGTGAAATGGACGAGTCTTGTTGGGGGTTGAAAGGGGCGAGTGAGAGGGTAAATCTTAAATAAAGTGATATGGAGTACTTTCGTATAAAAGCTCCATTTCCACTGCTCCTTCGAATACCTTCGACGCTTTCTCTCTCTCTCTCTCTCTCTCTCTCTCTCTCTTTCCTTGCTCTAGCTATCTTTCTCTACTACTCGTGAAAGTTTGTAAGGACTTCGTTTTCTGTATTGACCTTACCGAAGTATCTCTCTTTTATCTACGCAGCTAATGTTCCCTTTTCTATTCGCCATGATTACTTCGGTCATAATAAAACAGTTTGCAATGAAGTCTGAACTGTAACTCCTTGGTTTAGTAGAATCTCCAATTAAATCTTGATTAGAATACGTTTATGTGCATATATAAGAACGAAATGAAACTATTGAGAGTTATACATCGCATGAAAATATAAATACATTTACAAAAAGAATAATACGATAGGGTTAACCATAATTCATTCGTATATATTGTTTTCTCTTCATATATCTAAGCTGTCAAAATGCATTCATTACTTGTGTATCTTCACATATCCTTTAGCTTTTATGGCTATTATCATTATGAGCCAGTTGACTTTTACAAAACAAGTACGATCGAGCAATTCGCTGATGTAGCTCGTTAAACCCCTGACAGTTTTCTTTCTCGTTATCTCCTTACGTTTCTTCTCCTTTCTTGTTTTTTTGGCAACACTTCTCTTCCCTTTTCTCGCTCTCTTACTCTTCCTTTCATTATTTTCGTTCTTTTTCTTTCTATGCTCTTCAACTTTCACCCTCTAAGGTCATTATTTTCCCTTTATCTCTCTTTGCGTGGCACTATGCGTGTAGGCAACTCTTGCTATTTAGTTGAACGAAGACAAAGAGCCCGATAGATTGTTTTGGTGGAATAACTTTTGAACTTGGTCTAGATGTTTCGAATAACTTCGAAAACAGTTCGTACTATTTTTATTAAATATCTTCCACTTTCGATCTGTTAGTTGAATGACAAATCTATTCAACGTTAAACATATTCGTGTCCTATTCTTCCTCGTTCCGATATTTTTCCTCGATTGAAGAAATTCGAGAAAGTGAAAAGATAGACCTCGGAGAAAAAGGAGAATAGTCTATGCAACGACACGAATCAGTGAAATCGCTTCACGTAGCAGGATATGGTATAAATGGGTCTTCGTTTTAATTAGCAGTAAACAGCCTCCATTAAGCCTGGAGCAGTAAATCACCTACACTTATCCCCTACCCCATTCTCGGAGTTCGTCCTCCCTCAACGAACGAACCATCGTCGAGCGAGTGAGAGAAAGATAGCAAGAGAGAAGGATGGAGAGAGGGGGAGGTGTGTGAGAGAGAGAGAGAGAGAAACCAATGAGGACGAAATGCGCAAGAGAAGGAGCAAGAGAGACATAGAAGAAGAGGAAGAAGGAAGTGGAAGAGGGGTGGGATCGAGAGAAAGGGTCGGCAAGGGGAGAGGAGTGTACATTACATTTCAATTTGGATCTGTCCGTCCTTCTTGCGAGAAGCGAGAGACGAGCACTCTACCATGGACCAATGCGTCCCGTCGAAATAGTAGAAGAGAAGCTTGCGAATTTTCCTTCCTTCCTTCACCTCCACACTCCTCACTCTTTCTAACTCTCTCTCTCTCTCTCTCTCTCTCTATCTATCTCTCTCTCCTACTCTTTCATGAACGTCACTAACAGCGTATAGAAAAGTGCCAAACTTGTTGTCGCAGTTTGTATTTTCTGGACGCTCTATGCGTTTTTTAAATTCGATTTTATCGATCTCTTGTTCGTTGCATTATTTCTGTAACTCTCTTTTTTCCCCTTTCTAGCTATTGCATTATATTTGGTGCTAAGCAAATATGGTTAAGAAAAAAATAAAAAAACACTCTGATTCCTCGCTTTTAATCGTGTTTAATTTATGTAATTTTAAATCATAATTGTCAAGATTTGCTTTATGATTCATTTAGTAATATTATATTGAAGAATACATAATTACTTAGGAATATTGATTCTTAGCAGACTCATTCCCCTATTTTAAAATCTCAATTAAAATCTTTCTGTTGGAAATGCATACATAGTGTATTTAATGTAAATCGAAGAATTATGTAGATAAGTGACCACGGGTTATTAGCCAGCCATAGTTAGCTAAGCGATCGAACTTTTTACGCGAGTATATAGTAATATTTAGGAGTTGCTTGGAGAACATTAATTAGAAAGCAGTATCGTTAAGTTCGAACGAAGCCTTTGAACGATCGAGAAAACGTAGTAGTACCTTCAAACGATTAATCTACCATTTCAAGATTCTAGACTGTGGATAATAATTTTATATACTACTCAATATTCGTTCCATTGATTTTTCCTCCTCTTCTCTCTAACATTGATATAATTAATAATATCTTGAATAATCTCTTGTGTAATTAATGAACCTTTTATTACTATTTAACTACCGTGTGATATTTGTCCGAAATATAAAATACCGAATGAAATCCATACTAGTTATTCCACAAGGAGGAGAGTTGATTCGAGCTCTTATTCATAGTGGCCTCTTTAAACTTTTACATTAGCGTTGCGCCGTAGCACATTCACTCGTTTCCTTCTTTCGCGATCAATCGATCGAAAGATCAGAAAGAAGGTAGAGCGGTCAAAGAAGTTCCTTGATGCTCGTAACATCAAGATAAAAGAATATAGAAATACGTTCTATGATCTCTGTTGTTCGTGTGTAACGTTTCTGCTTAAACATTAAAGATAAAACAAATGCAAGAAGTAATATTTTAATGAAAGATTTCTAAAAGGAATTACTATGAAAGATCATCGGTAACATTTTATACAGTCTTTCAACATATTGCGTGTTTAAAAACTATAAGACAGTGAGACATTTAAAGCCGAGAAAATGAATTTCCTTGAAATTGAATTGGACACAAAGGCTTCGCCGTGTAAACGGCCCTCCGGGATTTGATACTGAGTTGTACCGCGTAGCGAAGCCACGGTTATACGGAACCCGCCAACTTCGTCCCGAGACCACTCCTTCCTCTCCCCTCTCTTCTTCCATCTCCAGTTCCAAGAGTAAGGTGGAGGTCGGAGGTCGAGGGCTTCGTCAAGTCGGGAACCCGTCGATCCAGTTTGTGCCTGGAATCACAGTCCCGTTTTCACCTCAAAACCCTTGAACTCAAATGCCGAGAATCAGCGTGGCACCATTCACCTCACGTTTTCTACTCGAGCAAGTTGAGATCATCGTTCCTTTGTAATTTACTAAATGCGTTAAGATCTGCGCTAGTTGAAATATGGTAACCACTTTTCAGGATCGGTCATAGAAATAATACACGTATACACGCGCGCACACATACAGATTCTTTCTTTTCCGACCCGCCTCTCTTTTTCTGTCTGCCAGACAAGTTTTACGTGGTATCGATTACTTTGGACTGTACGCAACGATTCCGAAGTATCTCTATCCATTCATAATTCATGCGACGAAGCTATAGAATTGTGTATCTGTGTGTATGCCTTTGCCCGTTGTTTGTGCTACCGAACGTTTCTAAGTTCTCCACTTTGGATTCTCTCCCTTCGCCATTTTCTCTACCAGTTCTTCCCTCCATATTCTCCAATGTATATAATTTCGTATCATTTGCATTTCCCATTGTTCTTATGTCTTAATATCGAAACACTTTGATGGCCTACCCACGGAAAATTTATAGATATTATGATCATTAGATCCATTCGCCTTATTCATTGTTTTACGAATAATTTATTGTCAACAAACGTTTTTCACAAGTTCACTTTTAATAATTATCACAAAATAACATTTACTTTTATTCATTTCTGTAATTTCTCCTTAAAACTTATTTGTCACAAATTTTTATTTATTTTGTATTATATATCGAACAAAATTGTTACGGTATAATTAAGATATATATATATATATATATATATATATATATATATATATATATAACGATATAACAACCATATGCCAACACAATAGCGGGAGAGAACCTCACGTATTCGATAGATTATCTAAATCCACCTTTACATTTCTTTCTGCGATGAAGTTCACGGTATATCTAAAGGTACAAGAGAAAGAGAGAGGAAGAGAAAAAGAGGAATATGCGTTCATGGTGCACGTTGTTGCACAGTGCAGCGTAGCTGCCAATGGAATCCTTTGTAGCAACGGACCCAACAAACGGGCCTTTGTCCTCTGGTAAAAGGGGACCCCGGGGGAATCGAAAACGTTCGTTTTACCAAATGGAATTTATTGTTTGTTTAGTTCTGCGGTTTCGAACGCGCTACCCTTTCCACATCGTCAGATTTATTGGCTCTTTGCTTTCTCGTTCGCTTTCTCTCTCTATCGCTCTCTCTCTCTCTCTCTCCCTCCCTCCCTCTCTCTTTCTCTCTCCTTCCTTCCTTCCCCTCTTCAGAAAGTGCTGTTTGCCGCGTAAAAAAGTTTGAGCAAATAATATTGTTAACTGCTGTTGCGTATAGTGAATATTGCTTCTTTTATATATATATATATATATATATTGGAGAAAATCCGATACTGGTTCTCGTCCACACATTCTCATTTTGGAATGCTACGAAACTAACGACATGCTAGGTAGTCATCTTGAGGAATAAAAGATCAATAATTAGCTTATTCTATCGATATAAATTTTGATACAATTTTATCGACATTCGAGTATTCAGGTAAGCTCGCAAAAAACATCTCGCACGATTTCTTAACCTTCTCTTTTGGTCTGTTTTTTTTCTAAAGATGCGTTAGTGGAACGAAAGATTATTTGGTAGTGTGCGAGTGAGAAGCCAAGGCCGATAATCTCTCTAGTGTTTTTCTTCTCTGCTACTAGCACGTTCTTTTTCTCTTTCTGTCTAATGCTGCACGACCCACTTATCCCATGCGCATCGTAACGGAGACCCCCAACCCTCTTCTACGAGCCGTTTTATCGGGTGTCGCCGCGGGTTATCGTCGTGGTTGCTGCCACAGAGGGCGAAAAAGGGGTTGGGTAGAAGAGGATAGCTGGCTGTGGTGTGAGGTTGCTACCACCTGTTGGCAGGACAACGTCTTAACCTCCTACGTTTCCACCCCTCCACCCTGCGCAGTCTTCTTCTTCTTCTTCTTCTTCTTCTTCTTCTTCTTCTTCTTCCTCCTCTCTCACGGATTGTTTTTTTTTCTTTCTCGCTCTTTGAGTTCTTCTCATTCCCGTAATCTCGCTTACCACTTGGGACCTCACTCCGCGGTTTGGTAATTTCAGTTACCATAGCTGGTACATCAATGAGTATTATTTCTTTCAACATTCAATCTGATTTATTTCTTACAACATTCCCAATGAAATCCCCTATCTCATTGTTATTTTTCCAAATGTTCCCTACAATGCAATATGATTGCGTCTTATTGAATTATTATTGGAATCATCTCGGCCGTTGCCATTGATCGATGAGATCCGACAAATGTATATTGAGTGTGCATTTCTTGCCTTTCCATCAAGGTCACTCAGTCTGGTTTCCTACACCGTCCGCCGTGTTATGCATCCGAACGCAGAGAAACACGACTACGCGAGATGGGAGTTAGGGTTGGGAGTTGTGAGGGGTGGAGTGCGGTGAGTGTGAGGTTCCGTAACGACACTATTCGCTTCCCTACCATTAGTATTTGGCACCACGACACGGTAATGCAGCTGTACATCCCAGTCCGCAAATGGATCTTGACGAGTCTGGTACGAGGCCGTCGACTGATCAGTGTTAGGTCCGAGTTGTCTGTCTGGCTTGGATATGACCAGATATTTCCATCCACTGCTATACAGGAAAACTCGTTTGACACCTAAGCCATGCAAAGATATAAATTATTTTTTTACGAAACATATCTTCAATCGTCTTATCATTTTGAAATAACATTCGAACAACATGTAAAATATTATACTTTCGTGATACTTCTGTTACTAATATTTGTCTTTTAAATATGTTTTCAATCTAAATAATTCAATTTGAAAATTTACTTTTCTTTTTTCAGATTTCATATCTTTCTTTTTATATCGCTTATCGTATCGACTGGATTGTTTCACAAAGACGAATCATTTCAAAATCGGGTTTCGTCTTGTTTACCATAATTATACCTTAAATTGTCCAAAATTATCTTCGGGTATGCTATCAGGTATCGTTTCAAAACATTATACGCCATAATTAGAGATGATGAAGAAAATGATTCAGGATGTAGAAAAAACGATCCAAACCCGAAAACATCATAATTGAACCAAAATTATCTTTCTGTCGTTCGATTCATCAAAGTATAGAAGAATAGGAACAAGATTAACGATTTCCAAAAAAGGAAACAAGGATAGTGATCATTATGTAATAATGACTATCTCTTCAAAAAAGGAAACGCTACACCTAAGTTCAAACGTTGGTATAAGTTTTCGAAACGACGACTCTCTCTCTCTCTCTCTTTCATCATGCTCGACACCGTAATGACGATCATTTGTTATTCTCGGCCGTCTCGTTTCTGAAGTTGAACGTCTAAAAGTCGAACTTAGAGCACATCTCGCCAGTCATTGCCGAACGAAAACACATGAGAAACAGAGAGAGAGAGAGAGAGAGAGAGAGAGAGAGAGAGAGAGAGAGAGAGAGAGAGAGAGAGAGAGAGAGAGAGAGAGAGGGAGGGAGAGAGAGAGAGAGAAGCGGTCTCTCCCTTGTTTAGCCCTTTATTTTATTTTTTTTTTTCGAACACGTCAGCCCTCTTCGCGTTGAGCAGAGCGTTTTTTTTCCTCTTTTGCCCTGTCGGTTACTCGCTACTAATTTCAATTAGTATAAAGAAATCGCTAGGGTCTTTCAGCTTCGTGCTTACGCGCTTCCTTCTTCCTGTCTCTTTGAGAAGGGGCTGGGAAAGGTTATGTTTTTATGTAATTATGAAACATTTAACCCATTGCGTGTATACTTTATATCAAAAAATAATTAGTTTTATATATTTTAATTATCAACTTAATTAATAGTAGTATAGATACAAGATAAATTTATATTATACGATATTTTATACATTTCATTTTGTCGATTCAATATTACGTTATGAACTTGATAAAATCTTTAATATATAAAATATTTTCGGATCACAAAGTTCGTACGAAATTCTATTAACTATCTGTAGACGTGAAATAAATTTAAATGGCGTATATATTTTTCCAAGTTCGTATTCGCATCCCTCTTTGAATTTGCTATCACTGGAATACCATTTTACATGGGTATCCTGTGTTAAATATCACCGAATACGGGGCTGTTGATATAATGACTCCTTTATTGCCGTTTAAAATTTAAAATAATTTTTAATCGACTATGCACCGCTCCACGTATCGCACACAGACGCACGAAAGCTACGATGAAATCCAGTCAGAATATTCACATTCGATATTATCTTTCGTCATATTTAATGTCCGCCCGGGATGTATCCTTTGTTCAAAACACAATACCAGTAATAAAAGTACAGAAGAATAATGAAGGTTAATTATTGACGGATAATTAATCAATCCATACTCTTCTTCTTTTGCGTTTTCTCGTTGAATATGTAAAATCCTTGTACGCGTGAATGTTGGAATTGCTTTTTTTTTTTTTTTTTTTTTTTTTTTAGATTTTTTAATATACAAATGCACGTAACGTAGAGGTTACGTGCGCACGCGCAATGTATCCGCTTTACGTACAAAAACGTGGAACTAGCGGCCCGATGGCTGGGCTCTTCGAGAGTCCCATTGTAAAGAAGAACGAAGCTTTGTTGGTTTTCCATCGTGGTTAGGCCAGGGACTTGCGGCCCCTCGCTTGGAGATCCATTCAAGTGCGCCCAAGTGGAAGTTCTCTCTTCCTTTCCATCGAGAAATCTCCTTTCTTTTCCCACTCGCCTCCCCGTTCCCTCTCCTCACCAACCCAAAGTCCCACTCCATTGGATAATCCGATCCTTTAACAGACCCACACGGTTAAACGTCTCTCGTTATACGAATTCTTCGGATGTTTTATTTCCATGTTTTCTATCATTCTCTTGTGTGCGTGCGTGCGTGCTTGCGTGTGTGGGTGTGTTGTATTTTTTATGATATATTCTTTAGAGTTATTTCACGGGTTCAATTTTGTAATTGAATCATCGTAAGGTTTTGGTACGCGTTCAGGTAAATGCGATTGTTATTAAAAACTTTTATAATTAGATCGTTTACTTAAGATCAGAAACCATTCGGAATTACACTGTTAATAGCTCAAACTAGGAACAGACCTACGCCGTTGGCGTGGCAAGACGTAGTCACCTTGAAGTGACAGCTCCCTAATCGAGAATAGGCGAATAGTGAAAAGGAAGGTGATAGAGAAGAGTGCATCAAACCACCACCTTGGTTTCAGGTCGCTACTTCCAAACGTCGACGTTCCTTTGACGTGAAAGTACTCAGAAAGGAGAGGCACGAAGGAGGATGTCTGAAAGTCAAAGTGGCTGGAGGTCGTGCTTCGACTAATCTCAGATCAAGATACCAGTGCAACTTGTAATCGCGCATTATACCACCACCGATACCACGGGCCAACCATGCCGCGTGCTTACCATCGGGCCTTGCAAGATCATTCCCGATAGCTTCGAAAACGTTCCAACGTTAGGGGACGCATTGCCACGATTATTCCGCCATTTTGAGATTCCAGACGGTCGATGGTATTTTTATAGATTATTCGACATTACGTCATTATTCATTCTAATTAATACTTGAACACGATACTAATAATTACTTGTGTGAACGGTATGACGATATTTGTTGGACCGACGAATTCTTAACAAAACGGAATAAAATCAATGATATTAATTTTAAAAGGAACAGAATCGATGCATTATGATTTTATTCACAGCGGTCTTTTGAAACTTTAGCATTACAGTTGCGACAAGGTATATTCGCCTATTTCCTTCTTTTTCGATCAATCAATCGAAAGATCAAATAGAAGGTAGAGAATGGTCAAGGAGATTTCTTGACGTAGGTAATGTCAGGATAGAGAACGTTCGGCACTCTCGTTAACTCAAGCACGCTTAAAGGGAGACCCTGTTGCGAGAAAAGAAAGAAGAGCGGAAACCAACTGCATCTGAGAAAAATCACCTTTATTCAATTTTTTTCTTTCTTTCCTTTTTTCTTTTATCCTTCCCGCTGTACCTTTCCATTTCTTTTGCACATGAAGCGATAATATAATAACCTGAAATATCTCCGTCAATTTGAATAATACGATATAATGAATTCTGCAAATTTTGTTGGATTTTCGAAGATATAAGAGACAATATAAATTCAAAAAAATTCTGTAAATCGAAGAGATATTTGACTGGCTTTACACGCATAAAATTATCAGCTTCACGGTGAGATCAATGAATATCCATCGTATTTCTTTCAGTTAACGGTCGTCCTCGCACACCTTCACCATTACCACTTCTTCTACCTTGTCGCTGTTAATTCCACGTTACAGTGTGCGCCATAGCTATTACTCACACTTTATACGTATTTAAGCTTACATGGACGATCACACATAGTAAAAGAGAGAACGTACACTAATCCACGTAGGAGAGCCGGACACGCCAGATGTGGCGCGCCCACGCGGTGAAAGTCGCGGTAATTGATTCCGTGCTCTTAAGACATCTCACGAAGATCCTGTACCAAGATTAAAACGCGAGAGTTGGCTGGGGAACGGCGTTCCGGTTGAATATATAGAATTCTCTATACGGTTCGAATATAGATTCGAAAGATTTTTTGTCAGCGTTAACCAAGAGGACGATAATTTTTGTCACTAAGATCCGCCCTTACCGATACTGTCAATTTTCTTAAGATAAGACATGTTTGAAATGATAATTTATTTTATTAGGCCAGTCGTCAGGCATGAGTTATTGATTTTATACGCATTCGTAATGTTGTTGATAATATTGCCGCTAAATGTTAGCTTACAATTAGAAATAAAAGGCATAGGCATTGATTTCTATTAAATTTATTTCGTAAGATATTAGATCGCCGAGTTAATATCTATTGTCTTGACATATTCAAAGTTTCAACATACAGTATGGTTGATGATAAACGAATAGACTCTTTTCGTTTATGTATTTTCACTGCTAACAAACAGATGAAAAAGAATACAAGTTGCTTGTCGAACAGGATCGATAAATTATTAAAACAAAACATTCTCCGAGATAGAAGTCTAAGGTAGAGAGAGGGTGGATAAGGAAACGAGAGATACAGGCGCATTCACCTGTTCCTTTTTCTTCCTCTTCTTTTCCTTTCCTTTTTTATTCTTCCTTTTCGTGACGTGGTCTTGAAGTATATTTACTTAGGTCTCGTTGTGCATCGTTGCTTAATGAAGAAGAATAACCGAGCCGTCGCGTCCTGAAAGCTGGTTTAAGGTGGTTTAAAGGGATACGAGAAGGAAGATGCTTGGAGTTCCTCAAATGACTCTCGGAAATTCTTGCGAAGATTTTAACATTATTTTTTTAATTCTATTTTCTATCGTACAAACTTAATTAAAATATTAATTATTCTACACACACACACACACACACACACACACACACACACACACATATATATATATATATATATATATAGAGAGAGAGAGAGAGAGGGAGAGAAAAAAAAGATTAATATTGACTCTATCCTGAAGTATATTTCTACGAAATAAAATAGTCGATGATAAAAAAGATTTTCTCTTTCTCGTTGGCTATTTCATTGCTGGCTCATTATCCGGCCGATAGAGAAGGATTATCGATTTCCCGCGCACGTCCGCCCGATCTTTCCCCGATGGACAGTAAGCTCGATCGTTTAACGCACCTCGTTAACCGCGTGCGTAATGATCATTCGGTTATAGGCATCGCTCGGTAATTGAATAACGATCCGTGCGCGCGCGAAAATACACTCGTGCACACACGTATACGTTTAGACGTGTAGCAGTGCGACATCATCGTTGTTCGTCGATGACGATGACATTCGGTCATTATGCAGGATGACATGCGTTTTGCGTGAGATCGAGACGCGTTTCAGTTACCAACACACTAACGTTCATTATAGCGCATTTATTACGAAGCAACACAAGAGATTGCAGATGGCGCTGCCGAGGAAGAAGCGTGATGGCGCTTGTCAGTTTTTTTTTTTTCTGGATCAAAGCACTCGATGCTTTTTTAAAAGACTTTGGATCGTCCTTAAAAAACAAATCTTTCTTCGTCGCGCTCTTTACTCGGGTCTTCATATATTTTTCTATTATCTCTTTTCTCTCTCTCTCTCTCTCTCGCTCCCAATATTATTTGAGAAATAGAAAAACAGAATCGTTTTATGTGAGGAACGAACGCCCTATAAAAGTAAATTTACATTGGTAAATCATTGTATATACCCTCAGTTTATTACTCTCCTTTTATTAAAAGCTTACCATAATAAAATTGTACTACTGAGTCTCTGTGTTTCGATATTGAGAAAGAAGAAAGTGTCCATCCAATCTTTTCAATACTTATTACATAGAACGTTTCTCTTTGGAGAAAGAGAAAGAGAGAGAGAGAGAGAGAGAGAGAGAGACGACTCGATCAATAACCATCACTTTCATTCATACGTCTCCAGTGATGCGAAAGCGTAGAGAGAGAAAGAGAGAGAGAGAGAGAGAGAGAGAGAGAGAGAGAGAAAAGAAAAATAGAAAAAAATATTTACTGTAACGAACGAACGAGCAAACGGAACGACGTCGGGAACGAAACGAACGAAATTTACATTCGCCGTCTAGCAGCACCGAGACGTCGATCGATAGCAGTCGTCCTGGGCACCGGTTACATAATCCAGCCGAACCACAGTAGTATCCATTAATTAATTGGCATTATGTGCAAGATAGCATGGCGTCTCCCTTCGTCTCCGATGCCAACTCCTTTCTAGCCTTCCACACTTCGACCCAGCAGCACTCCTACTACCAACACTAATACCAATACCGATTCTACCATTACCATGTTGAGCAAGCTACCCTCGTCTGCACCCCCCTCCCTTCTCCTCTTCTATCTCTCTTTCTCTCTTAGTCATTCTCTCCCTCTCCCTGACGTCCATTAGAATATTAATGCGAATTGATGCACACGTGTCATTACCGTAATGAGTTGGTTGGTGCTGTCCATGGGTGTACAAAGTGTCGTCTGAAAAGCAATCACGAAATTGCGGGTGTCTCTCTCTCTCTTCCTCGTCTACGTCCTCTTTCCCGCTATTACTCTCTCTCTACTCTTTCCCCCGATTCCTACTCCTCCAAGCTTTTCCTCTTCATCCTATGAATTTAAGTACCCGAGCGTAGCGTAACGGCGTAACTACGTTGCTCTTGTGGCCAGATATCTACTGTCTGGAATGGGACAGAGACAGAAATATCTATGGAAAAGCTAGGAAGAAATAATTTATTTTATTAGACCGAGACCTTAATGTAAAATCGCAACTCGTTTTCAACGTCAAAAGTCAAGAGTCAATCCTAATTACAGTTAAATTAATACTATTACAAAATCGTGGAAGTAAATAATTTATTTCGAAAAATGAGCATTTATATTGGCCATGATAAGGGAAATAACAATTTTTATTCGGATTACTTCAAAAAAGCTGATCTACAGTAATAACCTTTCGGGTTCTTATCTTTGTCCGATTTTCGAACCCAGATTATCGGCTGGTTGGAAACACTGGATGATCTTATTGTTGTCTGTCACGTTCCTAGGAATAGTTAAATATCTTTTCAAGTGGAAAAGGTTTTCTTATAAATGGAAAAAAAAGAGAGAGAGAGAGAGAGAAAAACGGAGTAGAAAACAAAGATGGCAAGGTTGTATTCCGTTAACAAAAAGGTAAAGAAAGGTGTAAGACGGTATAGACGAGTAGATTAGTTCCCGGAAAGGTATCTTGTTTTTGCTACCGACTCGATGTACCCTTCGAACTGTTACCTGATTTTTCTTTGACTTCGAGGTATACGCGATCAAGCACGAAACATGGTTTTCTTGTAGGCAGACTTACGAGAAGACTTGCAGACCCTACGGGTCACTAAATGGCTTGTTCCTTCATTAAAACAGGACTTCTTTTTCTTCTTCCTTCTGGATAAACGATAACGAATTCTTTTTCTTGTCTTTTTTGTTTTCTTCTTCTTTTTCATCTTTTTCCAATCTTGAGAAATAATTACAATTATGTTTTATGTTAATTCTCACTAGAAACTAGACAAAGCAATAGCAACATAATATTGCATTTGATATCTGTATGCTTAAGACATTGATTACAAAGGACAATAGTCCAATTGCACATTTCTAAACAGTTCTGTCCAAATATTGTTTCTCCCTCTCTCTCTCACTCTCTCTCTCTCTCTCTCTCTCTC
The DNA here is from genome assembly GCA_918808275.2 of Dolichovespula sylvestris. NCBI lineage: Eukaryota > Metazoa > Arthropoda > Insecta > Hymenoptera > Vespidae > Dolichovespula > Dolichovespula sylvestris. Next base: position 5,193,454 of record OU964972.1, read on the forward strand.
TCTCTCTCTCTTTGTTGACAATAACTCAATATTCAGACAAACTTGCCATGCCACACAATACTTATAACGAAAATCATTACCTACATAATTCTCGTACACAAGCAAACAATAAAATAATTTAGTAGCTCATTAAACGAGTCCCAATCGACAGAAATAGCATGAAATCGTTATTTAGCGTAGGGTGAGTAAGAAAATACGATGGGCAGTTAGCGAATATAGAAAAATAAGAAAAGATGTTTTCCAATGAGTCTGTAGTCATCGTCTAGAGAGAAGAGACGATAGGAGCTTTAAACGATCGTTAGGGAGTAAACGCTAGATGGTTATACGATCGTATCGGCAGCTAATGGACGTACAATTAACGTGCCGCGCATCTGCGATTGGATCCCCGTCAAACGGCGATAAATTAAGTTAATTAGCTCGTTACACGTATCACCCTGTGGCATTGGACGCGCGTGGTTTGACGAATGTGACGCTTGTTAACCGTTCACCATGACTTTCTCTCTCTTTCTCATTCTCTCTTTCTTCCTTCCTTCCTTTCTCTCTCTCTCTCTCTCTCTCTCTCTCTCTCTCTCGCTTTATATCTTCCTATATCTTTCTTGTTCCTTTTTCTTCTCTTTCCACGTTTTTCGTTCAAGGAGAGATCAAAAAGATTCTTCATAATCCTTTCCTCCGATTTCACCTTCAGTTTTTTTTCTCCTTGCTGGATTTCGTTTTTCTTTCTTTTCTTCTTCTTTTTTTTTTTTTTTTTTTTTTGTAGAATGAACCATACTTATTCGAATGTTATTATTATCTTTATATCGGCAGAAAATAATTAAAATCTTTCAAGTTCGTGAAAGAATCGTCCGGACTTTGAGGAATGTTATCCTCGAGTTTCTATGTTTTTAATACCTTGAAAATGTTTTTATATTATATATTATCTCGAACATGTTTTTAAAATTGTTAGAATTTCAATTACCGACTGAACGGATGTTAGTAAAGACGTAACGAAAACTTAATAATAAAAAGATAACCAATAGTGCGTCTATAATAGTGCAACAAGTTTACTCGTAAATAAAAGTATATAACATCGACCACATAACTACGTGTATACATTGCAATAAAATAAATACACAATATGAGCACTTGGATTGGTCAACAACAACGCAAGAGTTGTCGAGTTTCAAGTACCTTTTTCTATCACAAATTAAAATCATTTTGTTTACGAACTACGATATAACAGAAACAATGCTTACACATTTTTAGTATATGTAGTAATTCCTATTAATTCATTTATTCGCTCTCTTTTTCGGCTATAACAATAAACACGAGTATTATAATATTATATACTATAGAAAAAATATATATGTATTCACGGCATATATACATACATATATATATATATATATATATATATATATATATATATATTCGGAGAAAAAGAAAGATGAATAGCCGTAGAGGATAAGTAAAAGGATAAAAATGTCGAAAGGTGCTCGAAAGTTTGAAGGTAATCTGACCGGAAGCGAGAAGGTAGCAGCAATCCGGCCGGTACTATGTTTTTATCGCAATATTTTTTTCCTTACCAGTGCTTCTTTTATTTTGCTTCTTCGTTTTCACTCGATTGTACGAGGCCGTGGAAACGAGCCCCTTTCATCCCCCGTTCCGCACTCAAGTTGGAAATTGTTCTCTCTCTCTCTCTCTCTCTCTCTCTCTCTCTCTCTCTCTCTCTCTCTCTTTCTTGTGGTTCTCGACCGTACCCAGTCCTTGGCGGCACTCAAACTAATAAGCTCTCTGGATTAATTAAAATTTTGGCCGGTACTACCAGGCGAGTCGTCCACGCGTCCAAGAGAGACGTGAGAGTGGGAGTAGAGAAAGAGAGAGATAGAGAAGCCGAGACCCTTTGTGCGTACAAACAAGAATGGCCCGCTTTTCCTGCAGTTTTGTTTGTCAATTCGGACTAATTACGGCCTCGTAACGGGCGATGTACGCGCGAGCTGGCGAGTCGCGAACGTAAGGGGTTGCATTTCAAAGTTAAAATTATTATGTTTCGTACGTTTCACGGAACAGGGGATTGCTCTCTGGTTAAGATCACTGATAAGATGAAATTAAAGATTTTATTTTCCTTTTTTTTTCTTTTTTCCTTTTAATCATTTCCTCTTTCGCAGTTATCTCTACGAGAAATGAAATAAATAATGAACGTTCTTCCTTGCGAAGATTGAAATTTTCAATAATCAAAAGAAATTTTTAATTTTACCTTATCGAAAATGATCATATTACACGGAATATTTATTTATGATAACGTGTATTAATTTGTATATTGTATTATTATGGACTATGAGCAATGTCCAAGTTCCATTAACGTATCCTTCTCGAATATCCTCTCTTTACAGTTACAGAAGTGCATATCATAAGCATATGTTCATCCGAAGATTAGCATCGTTTTCCTGAGGGACGTCCTGAAACGTATTTCGTGATGCCATCGCGCGATGACAAATCCGTACAATTAACGTCGCCGTCGTACAATACGACATAGCCCACCGACATTCGAAGCTCTTTTTCGTTCCAGTTCCGTCGTTCAAGGGGAGCAGCTCGAAATCCTCCCCTCGCGCTTCCCGACGTTCCCTCGCGCACCCCGTTTTTCCACGAACTCTCCGAACAACAATTCAATCCGGGGTTGCATCGCAGCTGTCGCTACTAATGCGCACCATTATTTCCTGTTTCGTAAGCGTACCTACGCTCTCGCGAGATCTCAATATATTGCTTGGCGTACACATGCGTGCGCGCGTAGCTATTGGAAATATCTAGACAGGAAAGAGAAAATTTGATTTTTCAAAATAACAAATCAAACGGTTTACATAAGATTGAAGTTTCAACGTAATGTAACGTTTCATCGCTTATATAATTAATCTCGATCCTTGCACAGTATATGCATACGTACTATTACGGGGAAAAAAAATTCATCCGCAACGTGATCCCCTCATCCTCCGCCCCCTCCCCCCTCTCAACTTCCATTGACCCAAACAAATAAGCTTGCTACTTAATTCAACGTTTCACTGAAATCATCTCGCGTCATTAATAGAAATGCCTCACTGAATTCTCCCCCATATTTTTGTTGCATTCAGTGATCCCCAGCTAAATAATATTTTAGTCACTTTTTCGTAACACCCTTCTTTTGTATCAATACATTTGTATACGGTGAGGGAAGAAAGTATTCGTACAGTGAGAATGTATTTCCATATTCCTACTATACGAACACTTTCGCCCCCCACTGTACATATATATATATATATATATATATATACACACACACATATCTACATACACACACACAGATACTCTCAACATACGTGCGTTTCCTTTTGATCGCCTTACATGGTAGTGGTGCATGCTCGCAACGCGTAAGCCGCAAGCAATAGCAACTGCGTTGCTTGCTAGCATCATCCTCTTCTTCATCCTCTTCACCCTCCCGCGTCCGGAAACGTAAGCTGAGAACCGACAAATGTTGGAAGCCGCGAGAGAGTAAGAAGCAACGTCACGCTGGATTGCACCTCCTGAAAAGGCCTCGTCGTCTCTTCTCATTACTGCCGTTGGAGACACGCATAGGGGAGAAGGGTAGGCACATCGAGACTAGAGGTGGAGGGATCAGAAGGTGAACGTTAAAGGTAGGAAAGAAGGAAAATCTTCGTTTCCTAAGGATTTCTGCCCTTTGTCGCGGTGGAAGCAAATTAATCCGATAAGGGCACGTTCAGAATTTCCCATTTCTTCTTTTCTCCTACAACTATTTTGTCTTGTTGTTTTCTTTCTCGTTTTTTTTTTTTTTTTTTTTTTTTTTTTTTTTTTTTTTACTTCATTACGTAGAAAAGATTAAAACAAAGACAGATGTTTAAGCCAGCTAGCATTTTTAACTGGTTTACGTCTGAATGTATTCCGACGCAAGCCACAAATTATCCCCAACCTCTTTTGGATTCGTTGCTATATTAAAATTAGTTAATTAAATTAAAAATTGTATACAAAGCATATGCAGATATGATGTTATTAGACAGACATTATTCGTATTTCCCAGAATGAAAAATGAACATCGGTATAAAAAAATTATCCCAATTGAAATTCGTGCGAGCACAACATCTTGTCAGTGGACAAACAATCCGTATATTTGTTTGTCTGCTTAATGGAGTGAAAGAGAAAGGAATAAAGAATCACATGAAATGGTTAGAAGAGTACTAGTCACTCATAGGCTGTATCGAGAAAATTAAATTGGATTTGCTTTGGAAAGGAAAAACCTGATAAATCTAAAAAAATATGTGTTTGACAGATATTGGTATTCTCTTTCCCTTTCTCTCTCTCTCTCTCTCTCCCTCTCTCTTTGCCTCCCTTTCTGCTCAACCCCATTCACTCACTCACTATCAGCCGGTCTCTCTCTCTCTCTCTCTCTCTCTTTCTACTTCAGCAACCCCAACATTCGAGTCTGTTTCACTTCCCCTCAACTTCGATACTTGCTCCAACTCTCTAGCCCACCCTCCAGCTAGCACTATCTCTCTTCCACTCTCTTCTTCCGTTACTTTAAAAATTACCATATCTTGAGGTAACAGCTGTCGTAGCTGGCCGCAACATCTGATAAACTGATAGTACTGACACACGCCAGAACTGTGCCAAGCAAGACCGAGAGAGAATGAGAGAGCGAGGAAGAGTAGAAGATTGGGCTTCGTGTACACCCTCTAGCCACCTCTTTCCATCCCTCTTTTTCATCCCTACCACGCGAATACGCCAAGGAGAGAATACGTATGTACACGGTGGTGAAAACGCGTTGGGAAGATATTGCGAATTCTATGGTTTTCGTATTACGCTACCACTCACCCCCTAAACTCACATGGACATGAACACAATCACACAGGCACGATACTTCTCCCTTCGTTCAGTTTCACGGAGGCCACGGACTCCACCCCCTAACCACCCGTGCCGACTACGGTGGCTTCAATTTCGTACGCGGATACGTTTTACGTGCACTGTTTGCGGCCCGCAGGATCATAAATTTAACAGGAGGATTTTCCAAGAACCGGGAGGGTCATGGATTTTTGGGAGTGATTCGCTAGGTAATATAGGACACAATCAACCGATCACGTTAGTATCGGTAATAATAATAAAAAGAAAAAAAAAAAAAAAAAAAAAAACAATAGCAAGTGCTTTGACAAATTTCTTTTGACGTGGAAGAAAATTGGTGAATCCTTTGATGGTCACGGATGAAAGCTTATCCAACGATCATTAAATCACTGAGTACTTGAAAAATGCGAGTCTTTCGATATCAAACTCGTATCTCATCGTCGGCCCAATTGGATTGCATTCGAGAGTCGATAAGTGTTACTAATTTCATCGAATTAAACATTGAAATGCGTTGGCGGCAAATAAACTAATCATAATTCTTCAGTTTTACGGAAACGCGGACTAATCGGATGTTTAAGCTCGGAGAAATTGTATAGTTGAGAGAGGGAGAGAGAGAGAGAGAGAGAAAGAGAGAAAGAGAGAGAAAGACACAAGCTTCATGTCCGGATGGAGTCACAGCAAAATCGGGTGAGGCGGATTGGGGAACAGGAAGACGGGGTGCGGGTAACTTTACTGCGCAAATTAAAGCGAAGTGGCAGTCAGTAATTTTATGTGCCCATCTCAGCTACTGATATTGAATTTCCTTAGTGGCTTAATCCGAATCGTCGAACATGGAGAAGGTAAAGAGAGAGGGAAATAGGGATGCATAGTGGCTGCTGGCAGGAGCGATCTCACGAAATTGAAATCATTACTTTACGGGCGAGCAGGCAAAATTGGCTACGCCGGGTGGATCCCAATAGTATTTTCAAAAATGTCGACGTCTCGTTAAATTCAAGATTGTCGTCGTACTCGATAGGGTCGATTTTTTAAATGTGAAATAATGGAGAAAAATATTGAAGAAATCGAAAAGTCCCACGAAAATTGTAAAGGGGAATAGCAAGGAACAAAATGAAACTCAAGTTCAATACTATAAATTGGAAAAGTAATTACGATATTATTTTAATATCTTATATCGTATCGGAATTGTGGCAAATATCAATTTACATGCCAAATCCAACTTGATATGCAGCCTAAAAAAAACAACTGATTATCAAAACCCATTCATATGAAACACGTTATAAAAATGTCAACTCAACCAGCTGAAATGAAACATATCGCATAAAGTGAAGCCGTTAACGAACTATCAATATTACTTTTAATTTATAGTTTTAGGACCAATATCTTTCGTTTACGAGGAAGTTTCTTCCTTCTTTTTTTTTTTTCTTTTCTTCTTTTTTTCTCTTTCCTTTGAAAAGTAGGAAAATGAAGAAAACAGGGAAGACGCTGGTCATGTTCTGGTTTACGATGCTTGGCCGGTTACGTTGGTCGAGTAGGAAAAGTGAGGAGTAGATGGAGCTGGTGGCAGAAGAGTGGGAGGAAGGGGAGAAAAGCGAGGTAACAGAAGATAGGACACAGGGGCGTCGTACGATGCCCATGGGGCACAAGGCAATTACAAAATTGCAAAAATTAACCATAAAACCCGGCTGGCATACCGATGCTGCCATAAAGCCGGCCGGACTGCCGGCCAATCGGCGCATATTTTTGGCGTTTACGACCAATCACGTGGCCACTGAGAACGTTGTATGCATCTTTCTTCCTCTATCTCTATCTCTCTCTCTCTCTCTCTCTCTCTCTCTCTCTCTCTCTCTCTCTCTCTCTCTCTCTCTCACTCTTTCTCTGTTTCTCGAAGCCTTCCTATCTTTGGAGCGCGGATTCTCCGTGGAAAGAAAATTGCATAGCGATTTCGCAGCGTTACTCAAAACAACGTTGTAAAACGGCTTTCGCTTTACCCTTCTCTTTCCTCTTTGTTCCTTCCTTTCCACCGATGTTCTTTTCTATCTGCGTGACCAAGAATATGGAAAAAAGGGTTGCAAATTGGACGGTGAGAATTTTATGAGACTTTTCATCATATAAAAATGTTCATAATAAATTGTACATCGTAATAAACGTAAAAAAACGAGAATTATAACATTTCATATATGTAGTTCGTTCTCTCTCTCTCTCTTTCTCTCTCTCTCTCTCTCTTTCACCAAAAGTCTCCCATCTCAACCGGTCCTTCCGATCGATTTCGATACCAGCATCCCTTCCATACGACATAAACGTCCGTTCCCATTGAACTCTCGTATTTGCGTTCTCTATCTTCCCGTCTCTCCCCTAGCACTCCGCTTACACACACACAAACACACACACACACACACATAGACACAAGTACACATATCCGTAGGTACGTATGCGCGTTACAATAAGTCCGCGGCCCGTTTAATAGAATAATTAAGGGCCCTTGTGCGGCAGCTGATGCCCTTACTCCAACGTTCATACGCATATACTACGCTAATACGGCACATACACGCATGAGAATGACGTATATATACATATATATAGGGTGTCTCAAATCAGCATTAACGATTATCTGCCTCAAAGGTAATAATTGTATGAATTAATGCATATATACATGTCAAGTTAACTGGCTCTGATATCAAAGGATTTAAATTCGAAGTACTTGATATTGTTTTTTAAAAATATATAAAAGTCAGCATATTTTTGTATTGAAGCAAGAAGGAAGAATTTGAAAGTGTTATGTATCTGGCAAGATACATATTTGGACATTTCACTTTAACAAATTACATTTCTTTTTTATAATATATTTTATTTGTTTATATTAAATATATATATGTGTGTGTGTATATATTTTTTAGTATATTATTATTTTCCAAAATGTATATGTGTGTGTGTATGTATATATATATATATATATATATATATATATATATATATATGCGACACCCTGTATATATATATGTATGTAGTTACGTACGTGTATATGAATGCAGCTAGCTGGGTTCTCTTCCATTGTCGTCTTCGTGGGGTGGCTCGTTCGTTTTACACAAGGGGGTCAGAAGGACTAAGCGGAATTAATGCATTCATGAAAAGTGGCCTGCAGCCGGGGTTCTGTGTATGATTATTTCAAAACATTTGGTAGGCCGACGGCATGGTATGCGTTGCACGATATCACGGTGTATGACAAAGTATGTTTCTACTAGTATCGTGCTCTGGGATCTTTTGCACTTTCGTATTTAATGTATCATAAAACAGAACGAAGGCACCAAAAATACTGAAGGATACACATGCGGACGTCTTTAGGTTAAAAGAATAAAATAAATACTTTATATACACGAGGCACCTGCTACTACAGAAAAATCATAAATTGAGGCTTATTTTTCTTATGCCTCTTATTCCGTTTAATTTAATATATAATTTACGTGTAATACGTAATCATTCTTATTATGGATTTCATTATATCATCCTCGATAAGATCTATAATCCAATGAACGTATAGGCGCGCGAATAACTTATATGAGTTTCTTCTTACCGCGCCTATCTTTCCCACACTTCAAGATAGAAAAGTGAAATAGAGAAGAATCGCAAGAGAAAGTCACATTGCAGAAGCAACCGTACCGTTGCTGGTCTTATAGTTCAAAGTCGATCCGGAGACGGTGCGTGCCGTTGGCGTGAGCGGCGACAGGATTTAAATACGGCGCGTTAAGGCGTTGATATGGCACCAGTGGTAAAGTGTAAACCGCAGGATTCCAATGGAAACAGTTATTTGCGGTCACGAAGCGCTCTCCGCCGCGTAATTCCGCGCAGCGCGAAACCTCCTTGGCACACGCGCGCACATTTCACCATCAACGTATACTTATATATAACAGAAGTGTGTGTGTGTGTGTGTGTGTGTGTGTGTGTGTGAGTATGTGGTAGAGAAGCGTAACCGATTCGTACGCTGTACACACCTTCCTTCCGTCCTTCCTTTCCCAGGAAACGGAGTCAAGTGGACCCAGCGTTACCGCCGGAAACTCCGCTAATGACTAAACTTGCTAATTTCGACCAATTAGGCTTCTACCGCCTACCTTTCTCTCGCTTACTCTCTCTCTCTCTCTCTCTCTCTCCCTCTCTCGCTCTCTCTCTTTTGCTCTCTCATCACTACCATGCTAGTAACGTGCCAGTCGATCTCCTACTTCTCCTTACTATCCTCTCCTCCTTCCCTTTCTCTACACTTTCCTAGAACTAGAAACATGCTGTGACAAGCATTAAGCGAACTATGTACAATTTGATCAACAAATTTTCTGTCATCCTTTTCTCTTCCTCTCTCGGGATATTTCAACATTTCTTAAGTACTGAATTAAATTAGAAATAGAAGAATTGTTTATTTTTTCAATAATTCATATACGTATACGCAAAAAGTACATTTTTTCTTTTCGTACAACGCACGATCGATAATATAAAATAAACGTTGGAGATAGTGAAATAATCTTCTCGTTCGTCTCAATAGAGAAAAGGAGACAAAGATAGATAGACGACGACTCAATCAAAGTGTTCCGCGTCAATGATGCGTCGGTACGATTTAATCCTAGGCTAACGCCAGCCGACATAGTTATTTTCAAACGAAGACGAGCCGCTATGCGAACACTTTTAGAAACAAAGCCCGCCGCGTCCACGTGGTTGGCAACGATTCCAGTTCCGCACTCTCTGCTCGTCGACCCTGATACTTGCCCTCTCACTCTTGCCTTTCGTCCACCTTGTGTATCTTTCTGTACCTGTTCTCTTAACTCGTTTACTCTTCATTCACATAAAACAAAAAGAATGATATAATATGATTAGTTTTTCGTATTGGTTTGATTTTGGATAAGAAAAAAAAAAGAAAAAAAAAAAAAAACAATAAAACGGAAAGAAATCCTTCGTATAGGAGTCTGAAGAATGAGTTGAGGGGACATGTTAATTCTCGAAGTGTTGGTGAGTTTTCTGGAAAATGACGAGGGTTCTTAAATAAAAGAAAAAAAAAATTAAAGTTTTTAGCAGGGCAAATAAACTGTGGTGTGGCGAGGGATGGAAAGAGAGAAAGAGATAGAGAACTAGCGGAATCCTGACGAACGAGTGGTCGAGAGATATTGAGTGTCGTGGTCGGTTTGAAGTTCGCATAGTGTGTAGTAACAAGCTGCCACTACCGGATATTTATGGGGGCCGTCGGGGGTCGAAGCCTGTATCGGCTTCGCTTCGTACAGCTTGCCCGCACCGAGCCGTGCGCAAATAACACTTTTACACTTTAACTTTAATGCCGGAACGTTCCTCGCTCTTTCTCTTCTTCTTCTTCTTCTTCTCCTTCTTCTTCTTCTTCTCCTTCTTCTTCTTCTTCTTCTTCTTCTTCTCCTCTCAAGCAAACGAAAGAGACACTAAGAAAGTCCCATCTTCCTTTACGAATTGACCCAACGAATATAGCATTTCTTTGACTCTTGCTTGAAAAAACAACGGAAACCTTGCATGCCCCCATGACAATATTAAACGAGCTTCATCTTGTACATTTTATTTAACTGTTGAACTTACGCCAATTATTGGTATAACCGATCCTTCGTTTATTCGATAGAAAGAAAGAGAGAAAAAAAAAGATATGAAGCAGTTTCAATAGATCGTATAACAATATTTTTCATGGTCTTAAAACATTGCCTTGGTATTATAAAACGCTATATAATACTAGCGAATGGTACTAACATGAAGTGCTACACCATTAACCAATGGAATAGTAGTCGTTCGCGTTTCTACAAACAGTCCCGACTTCCCCTTCCAAAGAAAAATCTCAGAAATGCACGCAAGTGCAAAAGAGAGTGAGAGAGCATATTAGGAGGCCGTCACACCGAAACGCAGAAGCCTCCGTTGGCTGCTGTACGGCCCGTACCTACGTACGGGGCATTAATGCGACGGAGATTTATGTCGCAACGGCGAGGATGAAATTCCATAGCGGTAGGTGCGCGCATAAGTGCCGGCGAGCTGGCTCTGCTGGAGGCGGAAGAGTTATGGTGCCCTCTACTGATATCCACTATAAACCCGACCCCTCACCCCTTTTGCCTCTCATTCTCTCTCTTTCTCGATATATCCCCTACCTCTCACCATCCTTCTTACTCTCCCTCATTCTCTGTCTCTCTCTCTCTCTCTCTCTCTTCGTTCAGCTATGCCACGCTTAATTAAATACGTATTAAGGGTCTAAGGGCATTCTGTTGTATCTTATGTGAGCTCATAACCGTGGCCTTCTAAACGACGGTCTTACATCGATTCCCCTTAAATATTGGACCTGTACTTGCTTCTTTTTTTTTTTTTTATTTTTTTTATTTTTTTTTTTTTTTTAATTTTTTTAATGATAATACGTTACGGTCGTATTTTTTTTTCCCCCCTGAATTTACATTGTCAAGGACAATTAATTAGATGACGAATCATACAAACACGATTCCTTCATAAAATCAGATTAATATTCCTTGTAGTGTTTGATAAGTAAGAAACAGAAGTTATATTTATCTTTAATAGGTACTATCAAAGACAAAGGTGATGTGATTTTAGAAGGAAAAACATTCCAGAAAATATTCACCCGTAGAACGAATTCATCATATGAATCACTAACTACGATGCCTGCCGAGTAAGGCAACGTAGCAGAAGGAGAAAAAAAAAAAGACAATCATAAAGAACACCCAATGGAACGCAGCTAATAAATGTATCTGCTACGCGCGGCGTCATTAAGTGATCCTCAAGGGCAAAGAGCTATCGCGTCGTACTTGTTGCATACACGAGGAACGTTACGGACCGATTCTTCCGGCTGTCGGGGTTCCTCTCTACGTAATTGCATACCAGAAACGCGGCCACCCGATGATCCTCCCTCTCTCCTTCTTTCTCTTTCCTCTCATCGTAATCTCCACCTCCTTTTCTCTCGCGGGCATGCCGGTTCCACGAAAAAGAGGGCCGCTACAGTGTGTATGCCTTTTCATTTGTACGCCCTCCTAAGTTATACCTGTAATAGTTGGTCCACAAGGTAACCAGTAACCAAAAATCAAAACCACCTTCTCTCTCTCTCTCTCTCTCTCTGTCTCTCTCTCTCTCTCTGTCTCGCTCTTTCTCTTTTCATTTATAATTACTATAATCATTTATACCAATAATTAGATTATTTTCAGACTTGTCTTACTAGCCACTCGGTCATTATAACTCAACACAAGTTATCATTACATACCTGCCCTGAGTTTTGTCTCTCCTAAGAACCGGCCTATCTTCTATCTTCATGTTTTTCTATTTTCTTTACTTTCCTTTTCTTTTCTTTGCATCTCCAAGTGGGACCCTGCTCTCTTTCTGCTCCAGATCATCTCTCTTTCTCTTTCTCTCTCTCTCTCTCTCTCTCTCTCCCCTATTCCTTGTCTTCCTCGGAACAGAGTTCGATGATTCTCTACTCCTCGTCCACGAAACAACGTTTATTACGGAAAGCAAATCTTCCGCCGTCGCTGAGAGTATTCGTAGTTACAAGAGAGGAGGGCATTATGACAAGATACAAATGCTTTATTTTATTGTTGCCGGCCAGTTGCACAGGAATGCCTGAACCATTCCCTGGGGAAAATTATTGCTTGAGAAGAAGAGGAGGGTAGAGGGAGGGTACCGACTCTTGACCGTCATTACCGGAGCATTCCCTTCCAGTGT
>OU964972.1:5211008-5573508 GCA_918808275.2 Dolichovespula sylvestris
ACATCCCCATCCCCATCTACCAGGTCATCCTGCTTACCCACCGGTCAATCACAATAACAACTGTACGCTTAAGGTAAGATGCCTACTTTAGTTTTTACTCCTTTTCTTTTTCCATCGATTTATCTCGTATTTATAGCGGTAGAACAACTCCGAGTTTCCCGTTTCTTGTCCCTTTTCTTGAAAATCCTTTTTTTTTTTTTTTCAGAACTATAGTAGCTAACAAAAATAAATTATTTCGCGTCGATCGTTAAGAGCATCGTTAGTACAATCATTAACAAAGATACACCTGTCGTTTCTACTGATGTAACTTAGATAAGATTTACTTAAATAAAGCTAAGTGTATGTTGTCGCGCTGTTAATTAAGTCAGCATGTTCTAGATTTTTCAATAGAGATAAGGATTTTAATCTTTACAATGGTTGATATCGTTAATAACGCAAAATAATAAAACAAAACAGAGCAAACGGTTTTCACGTTTGAATGCGATCAAACTCTACTTTCTATGTTCATCCGTCGCGCGAGAATGACCATGGGAGAAAGTCTTTAAGCGGAAGCATTTGGAACTAGTATCGCACTATCCATATAATAATCGATGCGCGGATCTTTATTGTGAAAGATACTTTCTATCGTACTCACAAAATATTCACAACACAACGATTCTTCAAACATTCCAATTGTAAATTTGCTTAATTACCTTTGAAATAATATCGTGTTTTCTTCGAAATGTAGCAAAGTTTATTCATAAAAATTTAATCCGTAAAATATCGTAGAAACATTTCGATCGGGAACAATTATTTGACGATGAAACAAAACGAAATTGGTTTCCCATTTCATACAATTTTAATGACCCAATTCAAATTCAACCAACTAAAACACCTTTCCAAAGCTTTTGTGAAATCAACGTTTTCGACTTCGACTAAATAACAAAACGTTTCTCCTGACCCTCGAGCTACACGACAGAGCCAGACCACCTGACATCCCTACGTCTCCCATCATCCATCGAAGTCAGTAATAAACACCATCAGCATCATTCAAGCTTCAACCAAACCTCACTGTTCAACCCTGAAAACGAAAAATCTCTCTAAGGTGCGTACAGGTGGCTTCACAGAATTTTAAGAAGAACCTTTTGAAAATAGTTTTAGGAAAAGACGGGCATAGATACCAAAGAGAAACGGTCAAGGAAGACAAGGTAGTAAGATAGAGAAAGGCGAAGGGTCGCGAAGTTAGAATTCACCAAGCATTATCCGTCTATGTGATCCTCACTTAGCTCGCCATTGACAAACGTAACAATATGGGCATTTACCATGGAGAAACATAATTGAATAAGGGCAGAGGGGATGCCAAGGGAAGGCTACAGCGTTCCCTCTCTCTTTCTGTCTTCCCTTTATTCCCCCACGCTCTTCCACGGACCGCTCTTACCGTCCCCTCTTTCAGCCTTAGTTAGGTCCTTTCTAGGCTCGCCTTTTTATTCTCCCCACCACACCGGCCCGTCTTGCCTTCTCAGGGTACCTGAACCCAGGGCCCCAACGCTCTTACGGTCTGTTGAGGGAGAGAGAGTGTGTATATACGTCTGTGTGTGTGTGTGTGTGTGTGTATGTGTGCGTGTGAGAGAGTGAGAGAGAGAGAGAAAGAGACAGACAGAGAAAGAAAGAGAGAGAGAGAGTGAGAGAGAGAGAGGGGCCCAAAGCATCGTCAGACCAGTCAGTTGGGTTCTGACTTCGGTCGGAACTGGTTCGTTCCTTCTTCGTTTCTTTCCTTCCTTCTCTCTTGCAATCTTTGTTCGCGACACTCTTGGATATATCACGAACACGAACTCCTTTTTTCAAGAGACTCGCGTCCTTTCCATCTCTGTTCCTTTAGTTACTTAACTCCGTTTAGCTTCTTTCTCAGTGCCTATATTTCAGAGCCGTAAAATTCTTGAGGTTCTACGGTTATCGTTAAAGACACTTACGGAACACAGTGTTTCACCTGTCGGTGCGATTATTTCGATACTTTTCTCTCTCTCTCTCTCTCTCTCTCTCTCTCTCTCTCTCTCTCTCTCTCTCTCTCTTTGTGTTTCTCGTCCAGTTTTTTGTGCCTTCCATGTTCACGGATGGGAAGCTACGATAACGCGAGTGCCTTTGTTAAAACCTTTTCATCAGAACGGTGGAAATAAATTTACAAAGGGAAGTGTGTTAATGCGTGCTGGTTCTTAATTTGTGAATATTGTTGAACGAAGAAATACATTCAGTGCATAATAGTTCAAAGATCATGGAGGTTCACGCGCATCATTACAGTACCATAACCTCGCGGATGAATCAAATCAAATGTTTCCCCGGGGACAAAATTGTAAGAATCAGTTTTTCTTTTTATAGTATTGAACATGTGCTGTGCTGATCGTTTAGCGACGGCAGAGAACGATCGGCAAAGTTCATGATACATATTGTAAATTTCTTCTCGGAACTATGTCGTATCAAGACAAAAAAAATTTTCTAATGTATATGGGATACATTGTTGATTTTGAGGAAACAAAGGATCCGATTTTTCGAAATCGTTCGAAGGAAAATCCAAACTTTCATTTCGTTTCTCAAAAAAAAAAAAAAAAAAAAAAGAACGTACTTATATGCAAAACTCGATCGAGAATGAATTACATTTTTCATGAAAAGTGAAATCGAGAGAGGATCCTCTTTATACGGAACGGAACTCGCGAGAGACTTGGCCTGAAGGAGAATCGTTTCTAGTGGACCTTTTTCCGCACAAATCGTCGTTTTGTTTCGTTAGGCTCGACCGGTTTCAGAGATAAGGCTCCCGCGGGCCTCGTGAGCGCTCGACAAAACGCTCTCAAGAACGTGCGTCTCGCGCAACAAACGGTATATTTGACACATTGTTGCACGATCAACGTACCATTTGGCTAAAATTCGTTAAGGTCATATAAAATCGAATTAAAAATTGCCGATAGTGAAAGTTGAAAGTCACTAATCGCGTAATCTAAAACCCAATTATCCCGATCACAGTATTTTATCTATATGAAAGTTCAATTAGGAACTTGTTTTAACATGATATTTCAATTGGATTACAAAGGAGGGATAAATCGGTAAAGATACATTTATAAAAACAACTAAGCGATCGGAACTCGACTGAACAGCTTATTTCTCTCTCTCTCTCTCTCTCTCTCTCTCTCTCTCTCTCTCTCTCTTTTTCTTTTCTTAAATTCTCTAACTCTCACCGTGCGCGCTTTTCTGTCGCGCAGGACAAAGTTTCCGCAACGGTGCCATGAGATCTTATGTTTATGCAATTGTTCGTAGCTTTACTTAGTAGCGCCTCGTTTCGCCGTCTCGATAAAATCTCAACGACGAAAGAGGCTTAATTAAGTGCGCGGGATGGAACGAGTTACGTACAGGGACCACGAGCAGAAAGAGAGAGAGAGAGAGAGAGAGAGAGAGAGAGATCGAAAGAGTAGGATTGCACGCGCGCGCGCGCTCACGAGAGAGGCATAGAGAGAGAGAGAGAGAGAGAGAGAGAGAGAGAGAGAGAGAGAGAGAGAGAGAGAGAGAGAGAGAGAGAGAGAGAGAGAGAGAGGAAAACGTTGCATCACGGAAATTGACTTGGTGCTGGCGACAATAGTTTCTCAAGGCGCGTTACTCTCGACGACGGTACAAGAGGCATTCCAGGCTAATAAATTATTGCTTGAACCAACTTCGTGCTGCAAGGACATTTTTTGTCAGACGCGGTTACATTAATGCAAAGAAGGCACGCCTTGAACTTTCTCACGTTTTACTTACTAACCCACGCTAAACTTGTCCCGCGTGACGAGCTCTACGAATGTTTTCGCGAATCGATCAATTCCCATATTTCGTGAATTTTATCATTTCCTCTTAAGAATACTTAGATATTTAACGATTTTATGTTACGAAAAAAAGGGATAGAATTTAATCAGGCGTGATTCGAATAAAGTAATTATTCAGACTTATAAAAACACCATTTTCATTCTGAATAGTTCCGTAGTAATCATCTTGATACACGAACGTTGATTGTATTCTTTAGCGATACAATCTCGTTTAATCACGTATTGTGCTCGTGCGCAGGTGCCATGATGGTTTCAGTTTGTCGTGCACACACGTAAAAAGAAAAAAAAAAGGGAAAAAAAGCATGGTTGACCAATTTAGAAAGAGGAAAGTATCGTCTTAACCAAAGCGCGCGGAGTACCACTGCGTAGTTGGACACGAGAAGAATGGGAAACCATCCGTTAGTCTTCCTCCTTCCCTTCGCCCCGCAGTGGTGCTCATTCTGATAGTTCCACTATTTCTCCCAAATTTCGGAAATGTCGTGACTTAGGCGATCGATGCAAAACTTGGAACGTAATTATACGGATGTACAATTTTCACGGCATAACTTAAAAACTTAAAGGCTTAAGAACCATTGGCCCGAAACGGGTATTGCGCTAATGGCAATTAAATGTCGTTTCTTATTGCCAAATCAAGGTCCATTAATATTGTCTTAGTAATTTACGAATTTACATGACCGCACCGAAGTAATACGAAATTTCTTCTGCAGCAAGAAGGCGGTCCAAGTGCACCAACGAGCACTCAGTTATGCGCGGGTTGTGGCGGTCAGATAGTCGAAAGATGGCTGTTACTCGCGATGGATCGCTATTGGCATAATGGCTGTTTGAAGTGCACATACTGTAATGCAGCCCTAGCGGAAATCGGCCACTCGTGCTACACCAGAAGCGGCATGATCCTCTGCAAGAACGACTACAGAAGGTAAGCGATTGATATTTTATTTTTTAATACAAAAACAATAACGTATTCATTATCGCGATTCAAAAAACACAACATAATCTACAATATAGATTGATAAGTCGAAATACTTGAGAAATATGTTTCAAAGAGCCGTCGACATTGAACCGAGATTATAAACGATCACTAAATACAGGGGATAACATTCAGACAACAATATCGAATATCAAGAATGAGGGCCTTATGATAAACGTTTGCCGACGAACGGTGCACGGAATGCAATGTAGCAATAAGATTACAGATAAAACCTGTGGCTCGATATCGAACTCACAAGACGAAAAAATTACTGGATCGACTGAACGAACGATGGGAGGAACGAAAAAAAAAAAAAGGGAGAACGAGAAAGAGAGAAAAAAGAGCAAAGAAAAATGAAGAGAGGTAGGAGTATAGATAATGCGTACCGTGTTAATTAAGATAAAGTATTAATTACGATAAAAGTCGTGCGACGAGACAGAGATAGCGAGGTAGGTAATCGAACGGAGCGATATTTGAAGAGCGATAAGACAGAAGAGAAGGAATACATATCGATATTCGAGAACGATACGCGGAAATTAAAGAAAATGGATTATTCCGACGAATCGAAGTTAACTGTCGTCGTTTCGCTGAATCACGAGTATATATTTATTTTAGAAATAAAAAAAAAAAAAAAGAAAGAAAGAAAGAAAGAAAGAAAGAAAAAAAGAAGCAAAAATACGAAACCGTTGATACAACACAGATATCGGATTTCCGTTCGACGAAGAAAAGGACTCTAAAATAAATTGAACAATTTTATATTTTCCGCATCTCGTCGAACATAAGAAATCCATCCAAAATGGCCGAATAGTGGAACATGCAGTAATGTAGCCCCGATAACGGTAACCTTAACCGTTCCTCGAAGAAGAATCTTTTTAACTCTAGAATAAATGTATCTGTTCGGTCGATAGAAAATTTAAAACGTCCAGAAACTGGCCGGGACGATGAATATGTACCTAATCCACGAGGACCGTTCCAAATTTAGAGAGATTCGAGGTCAGAGCGCAATTTAATGAGAAACAGACGTTGAACTTAGTCGGCACACGAAAATAGATTGACACAACCTGTCTTTTCTCTCTTTCTCTTTTTCGAATATATACCTACTGTATTTGTGTGTCCGAGTGCGTGCTAGAGCACACGTAAGGTAATGAATACGTCTGATTTTTATTCGACGGCCGTTTCTTCGTGTCCGCGATTAAATATTGAATCTCCTGTGATCGATCGGACAGATATGCGATTTTCTAAGCAGATCGTACTGTAACTTCCACGACTCTTTCAACAATATGTATCGAATTTTTAAATATCGCCTCTTTTATTCGTTGTTTGTTACAATTTTTCTTACTGCCCTTTTGTTTTCTCTCGCATCGATAACTTGAGTATTCAACGTTTTATTTCAATGTTTTTGTCTTATTTTTAAGAGACAATGTTGGAGACTACAATGAATATATATATGTGTATATATATATATATATATATATATATATATATATATATATATATATTCGAACATCTATTTGTCTGCATATTCCCGTACGAATAAGCACGAACTGGTGCCAATATGGCGTAATGCAACGTTCCTCGGAAGAACAACCAGTCTCTTGCTTTCTCTCTCTCTTGCTGTGGCCGCGTCGAGCACACGTGTCACGTCAGCAGACGTATTTACCGTCCCAGGTATTCGTATTTACCGCGGATCAGAATATGGGGACTGTAAAAATGGCCGGTCACATATGTTTCCTTTCAGAACACAGATGTTGCAACTGCAATTAGTATTTAAAACTCTTTTCTCGAATTCAAAGAACGACTATAAATATAAAGTTAAGGTAGCCTAATACAACATTAATAAGTACGATTGGAAGAATTCATTTTATAACTTAATCCAATCTTTAGCATCACGCTTCATTTTTTTGCTCGGACGAAATTATGTATTTTTTTTCCTTTTTTTTTTTTTTTTTTTTTTTTTTTTGTAATATTATGTTGTCGTACCACTTCTATCAAAGAAAAAAAAGAGAAACTATAAAAATTTATTGGATCGTAGAATTCAATAAATGGACATCGGATAGGTACACTCCTGCTAATTTTAAACATTTCTCGAGTCTACCAAAATAGTTTCACGACTCTTTCATAAGTTGTCTATATTCGACCGGCATATACATTCTCGTTACGACTCTCGGCGTCGTGCACGTACGTCCTAATCTGTTGGTATAGTAGAACGATTTGGTCTAACGTAGTATCAATATTTGATCATGGAACATCTCCAGACGTCCATCCAACTGATGTTCATGAGTACATCGCTTCGATAAATCGAATTTCGACCGACAACAATATAATGATTCGTAGTCTTTCATCGAAGATAGTTGCTTAGCAATCGTGACGGAAATTGTACTTTCCCATTTCCACTAATATAACTCGAGTTATTCCCGATGATAATAATTCAAACGAAATAACGTAAACTCCCACGAAGTATTCGTATCTTTACTTAAACAAAAAAGAAATTACTGTCCGAGGATCGATATTTACAAGACAAAAAAAAAAGAGGAAAGAACTTCCGCTTGACGTTCAAGAATGGAAAACTTATTTAGATGAAAATCGAAGGAACCTGGACGGCGGATACGAACATACATAAACAGACGAGAAAGTCAAACATGTGGCGGAAATTGCAACTCCTTGATGAAAATCAAGATAAAAAGAACAAAAAAATAGAGCCTCGAATTTCGTAGCTCTAAAGACGGTGGAACATCGTGTACGTGATGCGGTGTTGACGAGGTATCGAAATCGGGCCTCGTAGAGAAATAAGAAGAAGACAAAGAGAGAGAGAGAGAGAGAGAGAGAGAGAGAGAGAGAGAGAGAGAGAAAGAGTACTATGAGGAAATGTGTGTACGCGCGAGAGACGGATAGCGTGGACGAATAAAGAGAAGCGTTCGCAAAGTGGGAGAAAAAAGATCGGGGAATTTGAAAAAGAGAGGAAAACGAAGAAATAGAGAACAGTCGATCGGTGAGAGAAGAAGATAGAGATGGATGATAAAAGAAGGAGAGAGACAGAGGGAAAGAGAAAGAAAGCGAGAGAGAGAGAGAGAGAGAGAGAGAGAGAGAGAGAGAGAGAGAAGAAGACGAAGAAGAGAAGGTAGGAAACGTGAAGGATGGTGAATGGGGTGAGGAGAGCGAAGGGGGTGTAGCGTCGGCGGTTCGTTTCTTTTGGATTCAAGGAATGTTTCAATCAGTTTGATTGAAGGGCTGAGCCACGGCAAGAGGGTAAACTCGATTTACAGGCGTGTAGTAGGGGGTGGCTGCGCCAGGAGTAAGGGGAAGGGTGGACCACCGCGTGCGGAGAGGATGCGCCGTATAGGAAGAGAGAGAGAGAGAGAGAGCGCGCGCAAGCGATAGAGAAAGAGAGAGATAGAGAGAGAGATAGATCGAGAGAAAGAGAAAGAGAAAGAGAGAGATATCTGGAAGGGGTTGGTGACTGTGTGTGGTGGACCAGGGTGAGGTGCAGGGATGGTACCACAATCACCGAGATGCGTCCAATCATCCCCACCCTCTTCACGTCCACCCCCTCCTGCCGTGCTTCTCGCACGGAGTGAGCCTGAGAGAGCAGCGCCATCGGGTTTCGGATGAAAGAGTGAGTGTGAAGGGGGGAGAGAGAGAGCGAGAGAGAGAGAGATAGAGAGAGAGAGAAGGTCGAAGGGATTGACGGTGGATTTCGGAGCGAGGAGAGCGGCCAATCATCGCCCGGCTTTCCGCTGGAGCGACGTCGTCGTTGTGCTGGTTTGGCCTAGATGTGCAATCAGACCGTTTCAGCTTCCTCTCTCTCTCTCTCTCTCTATTTCTCTATCTGTCTCTCTTGCTCTCTCTCTTGGTTACCATACCCTCTAGCATTCTCCCCGTCGCGTCGCGTCGTCCTCCTTCAGCTTCTGGCCGAATACCAAATTCCAGCAATTTGGTAGGTGGGTACTTTGTTGAATCAACATGATTGGGCTTGACGGAGCGCGGCGACAGGGTGCGTCTCTTCTAACGCTTATATCTGGCTCTCTCTCTCTCTCTCTCTCTCTCTCTCTCTTTCTTTCTCTCTCTCTTATACTCTCCTTTCGTAGTTGTTGTCGTTGTCGTAGAAATTTTCGTGTGCACACGCGCGCACACGACCGGTAGTAAGACATCGCGAAGTTCTTCGCACGAATTCGTAACCCTTTCAAATGTGAAGGAAGAATGATGCAGAGTAAGAGAGAGAGAAAGAGAGATGGAGAATAGAGCACGAGGAGAGATATTTGCTGTAATCCCATTAACAACTAAAGTATTAGAACGACGTAAATCTTCGCCCACATCGTTGAGTTCGATGAAACACTTAAACGTTGCAACTAAGAATAACCTCTTTGTTCGGTCGTCTTTCTGACGAACGTCGACAGACGAATGATCGTACCGATATGTGTTTATTTCAACATCAATCTTAATTCTAACTTTCCTTTCGATTAAAGTTTATCGTATTGATTTTATATACAAATTGTAGAGTCAAGTTATAAACATCGAATAATCTACAGTAAAGTATTTTTCCGAAGATGCAACAAAATCACAATGTCGTCCTCTCGTTAATTTGTATCGTATTCGGTAGTGATCGTTAAAGGCGCTGAAATACAAAGATTATATTGCGGTTTTGCAAGAGAATGGGTAGCCATAAATCATTCTTGACACTGACAAAACGATAGCCGGCACAGAAACAAAAAATTAATGCTTACGAAAGAAGGAGATGGACGTCGTTGTATGGGCCGTCCAATAATCGATGCTTTTTAAACGGACGAAAATCGCTTCATGTCTATAGACGTTGAAAAAAAAAAAACGAAAAAGAAAAGGAAAAGGAAACATCGTGTTATCGCGAAAATGAACTTATCTAATTAGACTTCAATGTTATTTTATTTTAATTAACTGTTATTTTATTATCTCTACTATATTTTTGATTACTCGTATGAACTCGATTGAAATGTGCCACTGTATGGATCGAAATGTACGCCGCCTTTTGATCCTTTTCACTCTATGAAACATTCTTTTAATTTATCAATTCTTTTCAATCCCACGCTTGTGAATGTTTTACGTATTTTATATAACCGATCGCCACCGATGCGATTCAAAGCAATGCCAGAAACAAGAAAGAGACCATCGGTAGTCACCGTAGGGCAAATATCGATTCGTCAGCGCTCCATTACTCTTTTTACGACAGATAAGGGTAATTCGCGTCGCTTATCGTGCCATCTGATCGCATTCGTTAAATCGTGGTAGCACATGTTACAATAGTACCTGGTAAAACTGCGATTCCCCCTCTCTATCTCTCTGTCTTTGCATCTTCATTTTTCTACGTAATGCGACTTTGTATCGCGACTGAATATCTCCTCGTTGATCATGTCCATTTCTAGTCTCGCAAAATGTACGTTAGTAAGATTACAAACAGATAATATGACGGTTAGTCAATAAATGTACAAATTTTTCAGTATTATCTATAATTTTTGATTATCCGATTAGCGTATTGCTCCACCATTAAATGATATAGATTAGAAATAGGAAAATAACAAATAATAATTACGATCGATTTCATTGGCTCTTATCGTTATAAATATCTGTTATCATAAAAATTGAAGTACTAAAACATATGATTAGATCTATCTCCGTTTCTTAACTTCATTTCTTTTCTAAACACGCCAGATACAAGTTGCCTAGCTTCTTAAATCATCATCAACTAAGAAAGATTAAGTAGTGCTTTAATGCTCGTTAAATTTCAATTACATTCTTTCATCATCCCATTTATTGGATCAATTGATAAATCATCATGTTCAAACTACCTTCTTGATCGGACCTTTCAATTTTATTCGATTTAACAGACTTCTTGATACTACCTTTCATCCTCGCAATTCATCATTAATTCCTCGTTAGCGTCATGGACACGACATATCGAAGTCCTTGAAGTCTTCTGAAAAAGGCTTAATGAATACTCGGAAATAAAATCAACAAAATTCACTGTTACGCTTTTATCGCGATAACATCAAATATTACTTCAGCAGCAGCGCCATGGTTGAAGCAACGCAACGGCCGAATATTCCAACAAAAATTTTTATTCGATTACCTATAGGGCTATTGAAAACGAAGCCACCGAACTCGAGTCCAGGTAACAACGTTGAGAATGTGACGCGCGAATGATCAAACCGAGCTACTTTTCGCGCCCTTATTAAGAAAAATATTTACAGCGGCGAACATAATAGAGCTCGGCACGCGATGATGAAGCGAGAAGAGTTTTCCGCGTTCGCCTGGCCCAAGCGAACGGATCGATGTGGTAATAGTGCCTTATCACGAGCCTCGTGACAAGCAGTGTACAAAAGAAGACGAAGAAAAAGTTAAAGCGATAGCGACACATGAGAGTAGGAGAGAGAAAGAGACAGACTCGATATTTTCAGGACTCGATTCAGCCCGCATCGCGTTCATGCTGAGGTGGTAGAGCAAGTGAAACAGAGAGAAAGAGAGAAAGAGGTGAGAGGGTGGACACGTACGCCAGTAGATGGTAGGTCGTCAAAGAAGGGCTAGGAGGGTCGGAGGGGGTGCCGAGAGAGCGATAAGGGGTTCATTAGAGGCAGTTTATTACTGCCTTTGAAGTCTCTCGCGTGTTGCTGTTAAGTCGCTCGATATCTCGTAATATCTCGCTCTAATCTCGCGAGGAGAAGTTAATTGCTGCTTCCACCCGTTCCTCATACCCCAACCTTACTAGAACCACCGGCACCGGCACACCACCTTCTCACCTCTAACCTATCTTCCATATCTGCCCTTTTCACCCAACCACCCACCCACCCACCCACCTACTACGACGACCATCGCAGTCTCTCTTGGTCATTAGAGAGTATATACTGGACGCTTTCGCACGTGTCGCTCTCACAATTAGACGCTTAATTCGGGTCACCATCATTGGATAGGAGGGTAGATGATTGGGGGTTGAGCTGGTTAGTCTAGAGGGGCCAAGGAACGAAATTTTCAGTCTTCATCTTCCACCTTTGGAGCTGCCGTCGGTACTTCCGGTGGGTGAATTTCCTGTCCTTGGTCAGCACGTCCGACTTGTACGTTCCTTTCCTACTTTGTAATTTCTCTGGGAGATATATACGTACGTGTATATACGTATGTATGTATGTATGTATGTATATATATATATACATATGCATACATGTATATGTCCATGTCTCTCCGTGTATATATCGCTGGCTTCGCTGTCGGCTTCTAATTATTGTAATTCTAGTATGTAATGAAGGAAAAGTTCGCCGAGTTTGCGCTTTTTGTGATAACCAACTCGCGGCATTAATGAGAGAAAATCCGAAAGAAAGAGTGGGACGAGCCGAATATTTAAACATTATCGCAGAAAACGTTAATTAGCGTCTTAATTGAAATTTTAGATATTTTCTCAGTAATGATGGAATTGAAGAATTTCGTTGAATCGTTACAATAGCGAGCATTTTGTGAATTCTTTAGATTCCTCGAATATAAATTAGACGATGGGGGAAAAACTTACCGGAGAGATATGCACAATATTCTTAAGTCCTGAACTCTTCTTGAATTTGTGATAATATTTCTTCAAAATTAGAAGTATCGTACAACTAGAATAATTATATGACAAATGTTCTACGAGATTGATTTATTATTTACGGAGACCTGAAATTAATTTTCATTTGTAATTTATTGTACAGTATCATTTATTTATTTCCAATTATTGAATAAAAGGTATCACGAGAAAATATACGTACGTTATATTTATTCGATCGGTTAATATTTTTCGGAAATATCAATATCATTCATCAATAAATTGGATTTATTGTTGTGTTTATACGACTCTAATATTTCAACATTTTTTACAATACTCACGTTTAACCGTTTTTATGTTTTTAATTATTCACTTAATTGATGTTTCAATACGGCATCGTAAAGAATACCAATTTTTCTACGAGATCGCAAATAAATAATAAAATATTAATGTGTTGAGAAGATCATATTTCAACCTACGTCTATTGTCGATATATTATGTTTTGGTAGCAAGTTCAGACGCTTTCGGTCTTTATTCGACTTCTTTCTATTTAAAAACAAAATCTATACATGTATATGCATCATTCGTAACAGGAAGTCTTCAATTTAGCACGAAAAGAAAGAGAAAGAGAGAAAGAGAGGATGTATGTCGTGTATGTATAACGTACATATCATTTATTCTATTGTTTTGTACATGCTAAAATGAGTTCATTGATTTTTATATTATATTACTGGCATGTGGTATTTATTATTTTCACCGTGTATCTTCTCTTTTCAACCAACATAATAAATTTTTCGCGAGTGTAGAGAGAAGATCGTCGTGCCGAATGCTAATGACTTTCGTTGACCCCATAGATATTAACAACGAAACGTTGAGAACGATTTGTGAAGCCCGTCGACAAAGACACGCCTAGAAGTAAGTAAGTAAGTACCTCACAGTCTTTGAGCCTCTCTCTTTATTTTTCTTTCTTAGCTCATAGCTTTACGTATCTCAAGGAAAAGGATATATGTCACGTTTGTCATCATGAGGATATTAGATGGTATTTATGTCGACAGTTCCTGCCGACAGATTCTCTTTGAAGTTAATAATAAACTGGAGCGTGCTCAAATGCGTTCTTAATATTTTCACGATCGCTCATGACGTAGCGGTTTTATAAATTCTATCGAACGTTCCTTGCCGGAAAATAGACAATCGTGGACACACATTAAATCATTATAAATTGCAGGAGATGTACTCGTCGATATTATTATATTGTCTCGTTTCGTTAGAAAATCTCTTCAGCGCTCGCAAATAACATTTCGCATAATTAAACTCCGAACTGAAGTTAAGCGGCGTTACCATCATAGGAAGGAGAACTTTGAGTGACGTTGGTTAATAACTGCATTAACGTTAAAATCGTAAGATGTAGAGAAATAGAAAGAGATAGGTAAAGAGATAGAAAGAGAGAGAGAGAGAGAGAGAGAGAGAAAGAGAGAAAGACAGATAGCAATAAGAGAGGTTGAGAACCTTAAAATGTCTTCCACCAATTAGCTCCTTCTCTTTCGTCTCCTTCTTCTTCTTCTTCTTCTCTTCCTCCTCCTCCTCCTCCTCCTCCTCCTCCTCCTCCTCCACCTCTTTTACCTCCTCCTCTTCCCTCTCCTTGATTATATACACCAAAGAGATATAAACGTAGAATACACAAACGAGTGGAAAACTTATGTGTTTGGCTATGCAAACACACGCGATTCGCTCTCGTATACCGAGTTCCTGATTAATCGAGTCGCCTATACGCGTGCTTATCTAGTTGTGTAAATCTCTGCGTGTGTCTGTGACTCCTCTCTCTCCCTCTCTCTCTCTCTCTCTCTCTCTCTCTCTCTCGCTCTCTCTCTCTCTCTCTCTCTCTTTTACTCTCTTACTCTCCGTGGGAGCGAAACGCGTGTGCGTGTGTGTTCCAAGGTTCCAATCATTAAGGTACACAAATATAATTTATGCGTGGCCATGCTCTCGCACGTCCTCCAATAATAGAAACTTACGTCGGTCTTAATTGAAGCGCACATTTTGTTTGATCTAACGGTCATGGTAAACGAAAAAAAAAGTGTTCGATTATGTTAAACGAGTATCGTGAAAATGATGATACAACGATATGCGTATTTAGAGATAATTTCACAATGACCTATTAAATATTTTGAATATAAGTTCGACGTATATACGACGGTATATATATGGAACAATGATAAAAGTTGATCATGACTTTTTTATGAGAAATTATTTGAAAATGTACATCAGTAGGTATATTAATTTTATTGTACCAACGTTTTATATAGAGAAAGAGATATGACCCTTATACTATCATAAAGAGTTCAAAATAGTCACGTTCAACGATTGTTACTTTTATTACCAAAGTTTTAGTACTAAACGCATTTGGAGATTTATCAAATTACCTGTCGAAAATTACATTTTCCACGCGTTATTTCGCACTATCGAGAGCGACCCAATCGTTTAAGTACTTCCACTTGTGTAACATCAGCTAAAGTATCGTAACAATGATGCGCAATGTTGAGGATGTTCAAACGTACCCTTTATAGATTCGAAATACGTTCACCCCCGACAGACTGGCTCTTTGATCGATATATCGTCTCGTCTATTTGAATTTTTCAAAATCACTTTAATATCGGGAAAAAAACGTTCATGTTTTTGCGCGTTAAAAAAGAAAAAAATATATACGTCCTTTCAAATGAGATTTTGAAAGAGCCATCAAACATTACTACGTACTCTACCAAGAAGATAACTTTTTGATTTAAATTGTTCTTTTTTTTTTATTATTATTATTATTATTATTATAGATATATGTCAAATGATTTTTTTCTTTCTCTTTTATTGTCATGAATTTAATCAAAATCTATAGTAGTATTCACCGACGACCATCGTAGCAAAGAGCATCAAAATTTTACGTAAATTCGAGCTCACACATACATCGAAATAGACACGATTCCTACTGTATACTTCGACCATCCCCACGGAGAATAAAAAAGGGGGGATAGAAAGAGAGAGAGAGAGAGAGAGAGAGAGAGAGAGAGAGAGAGAGAGAGAGAGAGAGAAATGAGAACCTAATCGTTAAAGTAAAGTCCGCAGCACGTAGAACGTACGTACGTTGCTGGGGACGTTTACCTGCCACGATCGAAGTACACGCACATAGACAGAGAGGGTGAGAGCGAGGGTTTGAAGGGTGAAGGGAGGGCATAGATACACGCGAGAGGAGGGCGGACCCTTTCGAGTCGCTGAATAATAAATGGCGCGATCGTCATGCCTCGAAACGTATTTGTCCCGGCGTTCTTCGAAGTCCTTTGACACGGAGAGGGTTGGTACTGGTACGATACGAGGGTTGGAAAAGGAGTAGTTGGGTTCTCGATAACGGCGATACCCATATTCCACGTGCGGCTAATCGCGCAGAAACAATGAAAGCGAACAACCAAGAGAGACAGACTGATAGATAGATAGATAAATAGAGGAAGAGAGAGAGAGAGAGAGAGAGAGAGAGAGAGAGAGAGAGAGAGAGAGAGAGAGAGGAGGAGGAGGAAGGTGAAGGGGATAGAAACAGAAGGAAAACAGACGAAAAAAGAGATAGAAAATCGAGGAGAGAAGATAACGCCCTGCAATCGACATCGCTACGTCCAATTATTCCACGGCTTTCCTTTGCTTTTCGCTTTGTCGCAATTAGTATTCGCGTTCGGTTTCCTTTGTCGAGGGCTAATTGAAAAACACTCGTGACCGGTTGCATTTATCGAAGGCGCCTCGGTAGAAGAGAAAATTGGCCTCGTCGTTAAAAGTGGAATTAGGTGGTGTGAGTGGAACAGAATGAGCGAGAGAGGAAGATGATGGGATTGGAAGGAGAGATGAAAAAAATTCACTCTCCTCTTCAACCCCCCCGCCCCGCCCTCCCTCTCCCCGAACTCTTCTTGTTAATCTTCTTGATTTTAATAGTAATGGACATTGCTTCCTCGTGCGACACGCCGCGCCGTCAAAGATTTTACGTCAAAGATTTTTTTAGGTCACGTTGCGAAAGGTCTCCGGATTAATAGATTGTTTTCATTGATAATAATTATTCGTAAAAGATGCTTCGTAAAAAAATTGTTGATATTCAACCTCAATAGACTCATTTGTTACAATACATTATTTTATTAATTTCTCCCGATGGGCAACTACAAAAATTAAACGGATGAAATGCAAACAAATTCTCTTCGTAATCCGTCTCTTCGCTTACCTCCTTTTTCTTTTTTCACGAGTACCAAGCTGATCGCGAAAGAGGTACTCGTGCCGCAAATAATCGTCGATAAATCTGTTGGTATAAAACGGCAGGGCGACATAATCCACAAACAAATTAAATCGCGGCTCTGACAAATCTACGCTTTCCGAATGATTCCTGGCTTCATTTGATGCCGTTCCAGTTCCTTCCCTCATTTCTTCCTCATATCGAAAATAACTCTGATTTGTGATGCCGCTGGGTCAGTCGATTATTTTCATCTCCTGGCAACTGCTACGAAACAGTAACGAGGAGGGAGACTTATCTTATGCGCGTATATCTCTTTCTATTTTGCATTTCGATATTTGGAAAATACTCGAGTCATTGGCAATATCTTTTTGTTGCACAAACAATTGCAAATGGATAAAAATTAGGATGGGAGGATAAGATAAACGTAGGCTCAATAACGAAAGAAACTCTAGACAGCCGAGAGCGTATTCTGTTTTTCACCATTTCCTCCCTTTTTTGTTCTCTCTCTCTCTCTCTCTCTCTCTCTCTCTCTCTCTCTCTCTCTCTTTCTCTATCTCGTTCTCTACCCCCATCCCCAACTCTCCGATACTAAACGCGGCAGAGCGTGTCCATGAATTTTAATCCTTTTTACATGGACAAACGAGTGGTCGAGGGAGCAAAACGTTAATATTTTTTCAAACGGACCGCTGGAAATGAAGAAAACAAACTTTATCGTTCACTACGGAGAGTTTGCTAGGCGAGACGAGACGAAACGTCTGTCACTTAACACCCCTATAGACTGTCTAGACTCCCTTGAGGGTGAACGTTTGATATCTCTGTGTTAATTGATTACGTTAACTAATTTATTGAAACTATCGATCAAAACTTGAACCCATGAATGTTCAACAAATATAAGAAAACTTCGACGACGTAAAGTATTGTGAAAGTATATACAATAATTAGGATCGATCGATCCGTTAAATGTTCAACTCTGATGTCCTTTAAAATTCTTGACGTTACTAAAGTCGGCGAAGGGAAGGGCTATGTAAGAGCTTACCGTTCCCGTTAGAATTCACCAATGCTCACGACTACAATATTAATCGTATTTCGCGAATGCGAGCGGCATAGCAACTAGTCTCCTCTACGTTGAGAATTGCTAGGTTAAGAGAAGAGACCGTGGTATCGCCGTTACTTAGAATGCGATTGCGAGAGAAATAAAGAGAGAGAGAGAGAGAGAGAGAGAGGAACTAAGAGAAATAGAACGAGGTAGAGGGATGAAGAGACGAAGGGGTTAGTTGGTGAGGTTGGCGAACGCGCGGGTCAGGGGTCGTACCAATGGGGGGGTTCGACTAGTGGTTGTACCGTGTACCCAACCTAATAACCACGATCAGCCGTCGCTTATGTGTAGCTAATATATCAAATTATGACGACGTGCCTCGAATGACAAACCACCGGAGCTGCAGGCAGAAAGAGCGGCTTGTAGAACCGCTGTGGTTACCCTCAATACCAGTCGTCGTGTCTTTGAACAGCCGAACATCATCGAGAGATAGTCGCTTCGTAAAGTCCCAAAATAGATTAGCCTTTGGTTAGTGAAAATTATTCCTATTTGCATCAACGAACGGCGAACAATCTTTCGTTAATAAGCAATTAATATCTCTAGGATTGAATTTATTTGTCGTTGAATGGTACTAATTTAAACCTACGCAACTGAGTTGTTGAAAATCAATGTATGAATTCCATGAAATTGTATTTATAGAACTTGTAATTGAAAAGAAAGGTATATAAAATATCTTTCATCACGGGCTACAAAATTACTATCTTTAGTAATTATTAACCTCATCTCCGTCAACAATTTCTTATTACTTTTCTTAAACGAGCCCAACTTAAATAGGCGACTCGATGATTAATCAAACTTCGTAATATAATGTCCGAGCGATACTTAAAAAAAAAAAAAAAAGAAAGAAAAACACGCGTATGTATTCATTAAGATAGAAAAGGTTCAAGGTTGCATGAAGTACGAAGACCCGTACTTATCTCGTTTAATTAATTGTCGTCGATCAAAGATGTTGGAAATATCTCGACGGACTACGAATTTCCAATTTGTAATTATACTCAGAAAATGGCAGATCTAAGACACGTCGCGAGAGAACGCATATGAATTATGTAATAAATTAGCAAATCAAAGAGGCATTCACCGTGATTAATGTCTGAATATTCCAGACAATTTCCACATCTCGCGGACTCCCTCAAAGATTCCGCTAACGAGATCCCTTTTAGTCCTACGTCCTTCTCCCCTTCTTACCCGCTCCCTCCAACCCCCTCTCCCCCACTTCTTCTTCATTTCAGTCAGTCGACTAGTTTCCTTCCTCTCCTGATTCGGAATTCGTTGCACGTCTAGTTTACTTTCATTCCCTTTTTCACGATACAACGAGTGACAAATTTAACCTTAGAGAATTTTAACTGCACGATTCGTTCGCTAAAATTCGAAACAAATGACTAATATACGAAATCCATTTTACCTTATAATACTTACGTTAGGTATATTACATAGATAGGTAGGTACTGGTATTATGGGAAACGAGGTATAGTGGAAAGTTATAAATTTGTAAAAGCCGCGATAGAGTATCACGCACGGTTCGCGCGAAATGCATCACGCTAATACGACATCGATCGAATCCCCACTTTCTAGACTAGTGTTTATACCTCTCTCTCTCTCTCTCTCTCTCTCTCTCTCTCTCCATCCTTTTCCCTCCATCCATCCATCTATCCGTCCATCCATCCATCCATCCATCCATTCATTTATCCATCCAGTTTCGTTAAATCGAAGAAAATAAATGTTGAGAAGAAAAGATCACTGAGAATATTGGAGAATAGATCACAAATTGGTCGCAACAAAATGAGCTCGAGTTATAATCGAACCAAAAAAAAAAAAAAAAAAGGAAGAAAGAAAAACTCGAGATCTTTTATTCATTATGCGTTTCTTTTTATTTTCCTCTCGTTTGTTTTCTGACAATATTTAATAAAGATCGATGGCGATAAACGGAATGCGCGCATTAAATAAATTGCATCAGCGTCGTCAATAAATGACGCTTTCAATATCTCATTCCGGTCAAGTAAGTTTTGAAACAATTAATTATTAAATAATTATCAAACATCCTGTTATTTCTTGTTTATTGTAAAAGTATCGAACGTGGATGGATTACCAAGGCGGGGCAATGGATTACATTAAGCAAATAATAAATTAATATATCTTTAGTTCTTTCCGAAACGAAATCAAACAATTCCATTTGGATTGTTATTTCTATCCCGTGGAGCGTAAAAAGAGAGGGAGAGGGAGAGAGAGAGAGAGAGAGAGAGAGAGAGAGAGAGAGAGAGAGAGAGAGAGAAGAAAAAACAAACAAAGAGAGCCGTAGAGTCCGACTATAACAGAGGCCGTCGGATTAATTGGGTAATTTGATTTCGTCTGATAGAAAGGCGAGAGGTGGGGACGGGAAAAGAACTCGGAATCTATCGTGCCGCCGATAAATCAAAGATTTACATTGAGTCCAACCCTATCTACTTTTCCCCCCACCTTTTGCCAACAACCTCCCACCAGGAGTCTCTTTCAGTGCAGCGCGCATAGCTCGTACCATGCTGTTTCGTACTTAATTAGAAGCTTCTGCATGCAACGGCGGCGTGCATGTACATGCGTTTCATTATCCGCCATACTACATATAAGTACAAATACCAGAGTCCTGTATTATGTTTCGTTCGATTGGCCACAAAAACGGAACACCTAGTATTTTCCATCTCGTTCTGTCATTCTTTTCGCCTCTCTCTCTCTCTCTCTCTCTCTTTTATTTCTCATTTTGTTTTTCGAAATCTTGTAAAGATTGGCCAATCGGAATATTTTGTTTATTTTGAAGCTATCCCAAAAGATGAAAGAAAGATAGAACGAAGTGGTTTTAAAAATTGCCACCGCTATTCCAATATCGTACGACCCTTTTAATCTTTAAATTTAATTCCCTTAAAAGCAGCCGTCCGTCAGTGTGTATATGTGTGTTTATCGATCTTCACGTTTCCATCTTATGCGCGTAACTTTCTTTTCTTTTCCTTCCATAAAACCATCGTATCATCGTTGTAAGATTAGAGAAAACTAAACGTTAACCTTATTAATCAAACACCCAATATTTTTCTTTATTTCATAACGGAAGAAACGTGCTTGTGCATCAAGCGAGTAATCTCGGTAGCAGACCATTGTCGTCTTGAGAAAGAAATTCATTAATTAACTAATTAATTCAGCGTCGATAGAGCGAAAGGGTCTTGTAGGTCGGGTGGCGCAGGATAACGCAGGCTCACGAACTGATTAAGGAAGAGTCACTCGCCCGTTCATACAGCGTTCGCATGTTCCCCAGTGATGCAAAATCTGTCTCATTAACAATCTAATTAATAATCCAATTACGTAGCAAGATCCGTGCTTGGCATATTTTCAGGGTAACGGGAAAACAATTCTCCCTGTCGTTTCCCTTTCCCCTCTACTCAACTCTCGTTATATACTAGAAGCTTTAGTGAGAAAAGAGAATGAGAGAGTTAGAGAACGAGAGAGAGAGAGAGACAAAGCTACCGTCCCAACCCCCAGGAATTTAATAAGCAATTGCCAGGGATGAAACAAGACGCATCTGTGTACCTACGTTGGGAGAGTGAGAGAGAGAGAGAGCGAGCGAGAGAGAGAGAGCGAAGGGAAAAGGTGCAACGTAGAGGTACGTCAAATGCGCATGCGTTGTAGAAGAGAGGGAGAGAGAGAGAGAGAATGTATGAGAAAGAGAAAGAGAGAGAGAGAGAGAGATGCAATGCAGGGCTTTGATGGAGTAGAGGAAAATAGGAGGGACACGAGCGGGTACACAATATTTCCAATAAATTATGTTTGCATTGCTCGACTTGCTCTACCTCATCCCACTTTGTCAATCTGTTTTTTCTTCTCTTACTTTTTCTTCCTCCTACGATGAGGAGAGAACAAAAGGGGCATAGGATACTTTTTATATCGCGCGATCGTTTCACGGAATTAATGAGGAAAGCATTCGTGTTGAAAAATCAGCGTAATGTTTCTATCTATCTTTAGATTGAATAAAGAAATGCGCAGAGATGGAATATACCGATCTAATGAATTTTAAACCGATAAATTTTTAATTTGGATTAGATTACGATTAACAATTGCATTGCTCCCATATTGATTTGATATACTACTCGTGATTTACCTGAAACTGAAGGAACTGCCTTCATGAAATGAGATTAATTTGATACCAGTTGTGTTTCTACCATTCCATTTTTTCATTTTTATTAGAAAGTACCGCCGATAGCTCTTAATTGGATTTCCATCGAACGAAAATTGTGACTCTGTATAGAAGAGACGAAGATAAAAGGAAAAAAAAAAAAAAGAAAATAGTAAAGGTATATCCACGATATGTCGTCGTGCCTGAGATTGCTCTTTTGTGGCTAGTGCTTGATGGATGTTGCTAGCTCTAGCGATGGCAAAAGAAAGAGATAGATAGATAGATAGAGAGAGAGAGAGAGAAAGAGAGAGAGAGAGAGAGAGAGAGGGAGAGAGGAAGAAAAAGAAGAAGGTATTGCAGCTGAGTTTGCATTCTTGACGAATATGAATATTTCGGAAAAATAGAGCGATTTTATTTTACGATGGCAAACAGGATGTAGATAGAGAAAAGAGATTTATCCATGTATTTTGCATAACCCCTGGTCGTCCTTTTACCCTCTCGTCTTCGTCCAACTAAAATCGAATAAATCGGAAACCGCACGTAGGAAGTGCAACGGGATAGAGTCTGTTTGGTTCCTGATCGATGATCCAATAAATCAGTAAACCGCAAAAGTCGCGAACCGCGTTTGAACAAATTCGATAAACCTTTACCCTAACTCTCTCTCTCTCTCTCTCTCTCTCTCTCTCTCTCTCTCTCTCTCTCTTTCTATTTGGTTGTCTATGTATATCTCTCTTGCTCTGTATGAAAGTAGTGGCCTCTCGCAAGGCACAGACTCGTCTCGAAAGCGTCACGCCACAGGTGGTTGCGAAGTGTCTCGTTTTGTAGAGCCCACCTCCGAATTTGCAGCTCATCGATTATATTGGAATCGAGTACTTTTTGTATTGGAAGTTGTTGCCTATTAAATTTGCCCTTGCTTTACCGATGAAGCATATTCCGTGTCGCGAGGAAATAAAGTTACGAGAGAAATTGAATAAAACACAGTTAACATTTTTTTGTAAGTTCGAATGAATTCCCAAAAATGGATCAGAAACAGGATGCAAATGCTATGGCTGTTAGACGTCGATAATAATATTTCCAGGACTATGGATCGCGTAAATTATACCGTTCAAACGAGACGAAACAGGATGTCTGTGTAATTGTGAAGTAAAATGTGTGGAATTAAAGGGAATGTATAAGAAGAAGAAGAAGAAGAAGAAGAAGAAGAAGAAGAGGACACGTTTGGACGAGAATGAGGAACGAAAGTGACAGAGAAAACGAAGAACTGTTGGGCAGTGTATGCGACTAGGTGAAAAGGCATTAACGGCCTCTTAACATGCAGATTGCCCCTTAAAGACTTCGAGGAGTTCCCCGAACCCTAATAGAACGATTATTTAATGCCTCGTCGAGAAGAGCCTCCGTTATTCCACGTATCACGCGTGCCGTTGCACAAGAAATTATGTAGCCCTTTCTACTCTATATCTCGCTACATACAAAGTACCTATTTCAATCTTCAATTTTCATCAAAATTGAGAATCTTCTTCTTCGATAGCACACGATAATCCCAATGAACGTGAAGCAAACACAAAGTTCAATAATACAGCTTCAACTTTTTCGACTTCTTCATTTCCTATTTCATCGTTGATCTTTCGAAGTTAGTTTACTTCTTAAACTGGATTTATTTGTCTTTATCACTAATTCGGCACTAATTTAAACATTGCACAAGTTTCTTCTTTTTTCTTCTCTTTTTTTTTTTTTTTTTTTTTTTTTTATCTGCAATCCATTCTAACTATATTCATTTTAAAATTGAATTTACGACGCCAATCAACAATTCTTTATCTCACTCCATCGGACGAACATCTCCATCGGTAAATTTTTATTGGCAAAAAAGGAGGACAACTTCTTATCGCTGTAGAATCGGGCAACTCAATTTCGGCGCCGCTATCGGGGACAAGGCTATCGATTTTCTAAAACTACTTCCGAATAGGATCTTCGAAGAGGAGAAAAAGAAAAAGGAATATAACGGAGGCGAGTAATAATTCGAAAGCAAAGCCGCATAAAAGGGGTCTAGAAGGACAGCGGACATCGGTAGAGCATCTCGTTCTACTCGGCGATCGGAATAATTCCATATAAATGAATACTTTGTGGAAGGGGGAAAAGAGAGAGAGAGAGAGAGAGAGAGGCAGAATGGGCAACGAACCAACAGGAATAACGATCGAAGAGTGCGGAACCGAAATTAATAGACACGGTTCTTCGTCGAAAATATTTTCACGAAGCAAAGTGAAAGTGAGGTATGATGGGGAGGGATAAGAGTGAGGAAGGAGGAGTGAGAAAGAAGAAGAAAGAGAGAAAGAAGGAGAGAAGAGAGAGAGAGAGCGAAGCATGTTCCAAAAACTGGCGGTTGTGGCGGCAAGCCAAAGAGAGAAAGAGAAAGAGACGAGGTCCGATCGCGTTTAATAGCACGAAATTATGCCGAAATTGGATTTTAATTTAGCGGCCTCGAGGCAAATGTATTCAAATTAGCTCGAAGGAAATAACGAGGCCTTCCTCTACGAGGGCCCGCAGGGTTAAATAAATTTCCTTTCTGTTAATGATTATGTAGATTGAACGACATTTCTTTTCGTGCACGGCGATACGTCGCCTCGTGTCGCGTCGTTTTCGTTAACGTTCGCGAAAGAGAGAAAGAAAAAATGGGACGGAAGAAGAAGGGAGAGGATATGGTAGAAGGCCAATGAAGGGTAGCGAAGGAGGGGAGTTGCACGAAACCGAATTAAAGATAATTGCCTCGCGAAAGAGGAAGACCGAAGGAATGGTAGAACAAGGGTGAAACGTTGAAAGAGAGAAGGAGAGCCAATCATCGGTGTACCTCGTCGCAGAAATCAATTTTCGAGGACGTGGCACGTCGGATTTCTCTTCTGCTGACCATCACCGGTAATAACGATAGTATCTATCTTTCTGTCTCTCTCTCTCTCTCTCTTCTTTCCTTTTCCCTATCCTCTTCTTTTGACTTTTTTTCTTTCTCTGCGAACAATCGCACGCGATTTGCATTGGTAATCATTTGATCTATATTAAGATGCAATTACATTTCAATCTTTAAAGTTATCCCATGTAAAGTATCCTGTTGTTGTTTTTTCTTTCTTTTTTTTTTTTTTTTTTTTTAGTATCTAAATATGTTCGAATAGAAAGAATGGATCGAGAACTTTCACAGTGTCTTCTGTAAAATCAATATTTGTCAAGATCGTTAATGCATATATAGAATTAGTTGCATAGTTTTACTTGCCAGTAAGATTAATCCGAAATAAACGACTCCTTGTGTCGCATCGATAGTCGCGTGCCAAGCAAGTCGGGGATAAGAGAGATGGAGAAAAGGAAAAACAGGTTGTGGCTGGCGTGACGCGTACTCGACCTTTGACCGACTTGCAGCACAAAGTGTCGTGGGATATCGATTTAGGAAGACTCGCGGGACCTCGCAAGGGTTAAAGATTTTAATGAAACGACTTTAAAGTACTCAACGACTAAATTCTTTTGTTTCCAAAACAGTTTATACCGAATAATATAATTATCATTGATAACTTAAAATGTTAATGATTATAGGGGTGAAATAAACTTGATGTTTGAACGGTTTTAGTAACGTTCAAAGTTTTTCCATTAATATGAAGGAGTATTTATATAAACTCGAAAACAATATCTGCAAACTGTATTCTATCTGTTGATTTATTTTATCTTCACTGTATGTTATTTCAGCAATACAGGCGAACAAAATCTGTTGATATGAAAACAGTGCGATCATCAAATATTTTATAGAGACAATTAACCAATTTTACAATATGTATATCTTTACAATCAAATAACCCGATCAAAATTCACGTCATTATCGATATATTTCCCTACATTGTTCCGATTTTCGATTCGAGAAATTCTGCGAACAATGCTGAGTTTAAACGAGTGGTATAACGATGCCGGAAGGAAAGGAAAAACGAGAAAAGAAAAAAAAAAAAACAAAAAGTGCAAGGGAGAAAGAGAGCATGGGAGAGAGTGGAAATTCGTAACCAGAAAGTGTCGAGCGAGAAACGTGTTGCGTTAAAGGCATAGGCTACGATAAAAAAAAAAGGGGGGGGGAGGGGTTAAAGGGAGTGATACTAGGCATGGTTAAAGAGAGAGAGAGAGAGAGAGTGTGTGTGTATGTGTGTGAGAGAGAAATAGAGAAAGAGAGAAAGAGGGAGATACACGCATACGTAGAAAACAGAAGATCGTGAAAGAAAGAGAAGAAACGTCCTTTGAATCAGACCTAAGCGAAGGTTCGTAGGAAAGCGCCAGTGGAGTGTACGCGAAGAGGTAGGATGTCGAGGAGGAGATGCTGGAAGGGGGAAGGAGAGGAAGAAGGGGAACGGAAAATGGAAGGGGTAGCTAGGAGTACCAGCAGGCAAAAGAAAACGAGCGTGCGGAGGGCGCGACATCGGCCGCTGCAAATTGCAATTTTGTTGTGAGATCATTATAAAATACATAATGCCGAGTCGCCTACTACCCCCCATCCTTCCACCCGTCGTCCCTCTTTCTCTTCTTCTACTTCTTCTTCTTCTTCACCCATCGTTTCTCATCCTCTCGGCATTGCCACACCAGCCGCAGAATCCTCCCTCTCTACTTCTCCCTCTCTTCTCTCTCTCTCTCTCTCTCTCTCTCTCTTTCCCTCTGCCTCTCCCTCTCCCTCTCTCTTTCTCTCCCTCTCTTTTTCTACCCTCCCCCCGTCCCTCTCCCCAGCACCTTCAACCGGCAGGCATCCTCCGGCTGCACGACGGAGTTTGTACGAGAAGAGAGGAGGCAGCGTCTCGTTAAAAGTTTCTAGCGACGCGTATTCTTAATAGTCTGCGCGCGGACACGCCGTCATTAAAATTATAACCAACCTCCTATGCCACCTACTACCTCCTCTCTCTCTCTTCACCCCCACCATCTCAACCCCTCTCGTTCTTCTCGTCCTTCTCTAACCATCACACTCCTTTCCAACCGGCCACCCAACCATCCTGTTTCGCAGCTTCCGCGTTTTCGCATTTTCCATCCCCTTTCACTTGCTCGCAACGACAGCCCGGGCAACCCGTTCCTTTTTCCCCCCTCCCCTCCCCGTGCTTCTCTTACTCTTACTCCGTTAACGCACACTCCCTGAATGTGTCCGTTTAATCGAGCGCCGATGAAATCAAGAGAATCCGACGCTCACCCACAGACTCATACTTCTTACTCTAATTCTGATTGTCAGTCTGGCGATTCGTTAGATGCGATCATTCTTGATTGTCCAAATCGAATATTGAAATACCTTACAGAAGTGAACACTGATTGAATCGTAAAAGTTTAACTTAATGCGCTCGCCACAGTTTCGTTCTACTTCTATCGATGTCCCATCATTACCAACGTTCTTCCTTATAATGGATCAATTAATAATATCAAACAATCATCAACGATAATATCTTGAAAGAAAGTGGGAAAGGCGTAGAGAGAAAAGTAAAAACTGTGAAACGAAGAAATACTTTCGATCCTGGGTCATAATGTAGGTTTAAACTTATGAAAACTCGTAGTCCTGGTAAACGCGTAAATACGGGGCTACCGGATAATATTATATATGCATATTATATATATATATATATAATATATACACACAGGTGTATACTCGTATACATGTATTCTCGTGAATAAAGTAGCGGCAGAACCTGGTTGAAGGAAACACAGAGAGAGAGAGAGAGAGAGAGAGAGAGAAAGAGAGAACGAGAGAACCCATGTCGGATATAATCGTCCGGTATTTAAGTAGTGAGTTTAGATACACCGGGTATATTTAAACGTGCTTATTATCATATAAATACAAGTTGGACGTTCAATTTACGCGGCCGAGTTCTCTCGCTCTTCCAAAGCCCAGCTCCCTCAACCTCCTTGCTGTATCCCACCTCGACCCTTACCCGTAGGAAACCCACGCGAGCGCACGCTCGTGCGTAAGCGTCTCTACGTGTCGGCGGAGTTACAAAAGTTATTATTGTTATTACCGTACCATTTCGAAAGTTTTGTTGCTCACGCTCTAGCTACCCACCCACTTACACCCACCTTACTACCCACTTTTCCTTCCTTTCTTTCTTCCTTCCTTCCTTCCCGCATTTACTTTGTTTCCTTCTTTCTGTTTTCTTATCTTCCACGCTCTTTTCCTTTGTTTCTCTGATCTAATCACAACATTCTCGTTAGTGCTAGATTTAATTAACGTAATCAAGTTTTCTCGATACACGAGAAAGTATATTGAATACCTTATCGAATTCGTTCTAATAGTTACTTTAAACCTAAGAAATTTGTTTTTGTTTTTTTTTTTTTTTGCGGACAAACAAATGTTCTCAATTCCGACCATTTTTAATATATTTATTTGTAAGTAACATAAACATTATGGAAGAAAGGAATGAAATTTATTACATACACCATTTCAGAAATGCTTTTGCCATTCTATCCTTTTTAATGAACAACTCAATAAGATAGCAAAACAAGTAACTTTTAATCTGTCCTCGCGTGACGTGGATTATGTCTGGGCTGGTTTATCGACGCGTCGTTCTTGTCCACTTTTTTACTCGCCCTTCTACCTTTTCGACATGTCTCGTCGAATACTATGGTCTCGATCGACGGAGGATAAACTTTATACAGTAAAAGGATTATGAGAGAATCCTTTAAAAATGCATAATTGTACTGAAAGAATAATCGGATCTTCTGATCGATTGTTTACGTCGTTCAAATGTGATATATATATATATATACACTTCAAGATAATTTATTATTTTTAATTTGTATTTATATCATATCTTAAATTCTTTCGACGATATAAACCAATCTAAGAAAATGTCAAAGCAAACGATTGCTTTTTGAAAGAGAATTGAATATGAAAAAAGTTATGAACATATTCAAATAACACCAAGCGCATTTTAATTATATCAGTATGAAAACCAGGCTTCGTGTCTCCATGTAGTCCGCACGCAAGTATTCCGCATTAACCTGGCTTAATCTTGCCATATAAAATATCTTATGAAATAAAAACGCGTAAAACGAAACGTTCCAAATTGAAAATTCTCGAATAATTTAATATATTAATGGAGGCGCTTTGAATACGGATGCCATGGAAATTTATCGTTAACCCGAACTTGCGCGTGCTCGCTCGTTTGATTTTGTGCTAGCGGATTTTTATGCGTGGCAACCTGAAACATCCAATTTCAAATTTCGCGAGTAATTTAATTCAACAATTTGCGCTGGTTC
Organism: Dolichovespula sylvestris; assembly: GCA_918808275.2. Lineage (NCBI taxonomy): Eukaryota > Metazoa > Arthropoda > Insecta > Hymenoptera > Vespidae > Dolichovespula > Dolichovespula sylvestris. The sequence goes on from OU964972.1 coordinate 5,240,047, forward strand.
GCTAGCACGCACGCGCACTAGCTCAAACGAAATATAGTCGTAGCGACCCTTTGGAAAATTTACAAGCGTGCGCGCGCCTACTCGATAGAGGGTGAAATGTGAAAGAGAGACCGAGAGAACGTTTTATTTAACCACACTGGTCTTTCACGTTCGAATGAAGTTTAAGAAATTTGCATTTCTCGGAGAAGTTCGTAATTATGATTATCTACGTGTACGATTGTGACAGTCAGAATGTAAAGAGGGATCAGAAATTTTTATCATGATTCCAACGTCTCTTCTCTTACTACCCCCATATTTAATAATTTTTAATTGGGAACTTCATTATTCCTCTCCTTTTCTTATAATAATGCACATCATCTTCATAGTTAGTTATCATTTCATGGCAAACTGAAATAAGTAAGAAAAGAAAAAAAAAAGAAGAGAACAAAAAAAAAAGAGGGAGAGAGGGAAAAAGTCTTTTCTAATTTACGTAGAAACGAGGGACGAAACGAAAACGCGAGAATGTCGAAATGGCTGACGGCCGGTCGATATCTCGAATTATACATTCTCTTGTAGGAGGAGAACGGCCGGCTATCGTGTGTGTGTGTGTGTGTATACCCGGCGTTCGCGCGCGCGAGAACGTGCCTTTTAGATATATACATAGATACTATATCAATGTACCGGGGTAATAACCCCCGCGCGATTATAAAGGCACCATTTGGCTTAATATTTAACGATCTTATTAATAACTCAGGGAATACAGAAAGAACCATGCACGAGTGTCTCGTTTCCGAATCGATTATCTTTACGGACTACACCCCGACTTACCCCTAAACTCCCCATACCTTTCCCCCATCCATCTTTTCCATGACTTTATGTATTATCGATGATTCTTCTAACAAATTGTAGAAAAAACAAACGTCGCTTCGAGTTTTTCTACAGTAGAGTAATATTTATTTAACTGAAGGAAAAGAAAGGAACTTGCTAGAAATTAGCACAGTTCTTATTTGCACACATATTTATAATATTGTCGCCCATATTTGTGTCCGTGTTCGAACGTACGCATTTGTCAGACTTTTTCTTATACTGGAAGGATTCGAGCAAATTAATTAAGCACAGGTATTTAAGTATTATATTTCACTGTCAGAATATCAATCATTTTTGTAAGATAAAGACGTTTAACTGTATAATTATTATGCTGATTAATATATGGATTCTATCGAAAGAGAAATAATTTAAATATCATCAAATTTTTATGATAAAAACAATTTGAAGACCGTGAATGTTCTTAATACATACACGTTATTTCTTAAGAAAATTTTGTGATCAATTTATATTCCCAAGGGGTATAGAAAAGAAAAACAAAATAAGAAGACTAAACTTTCCGTAACGGAGGAACATAAAGGGCATCGTTTGATCCGGGCACACATGCTCCTACTCTCTTTCTCCGTCTCTTACTTTTACACACACGCCATCGAAGGATCGAAAAGCCGCTGTCGGTCCAGCCACTCTCGTTCGAATCCTTCTTTTTTCTCTCTTCCCGCGTATAATCGAACCCAGCGAGACCACCGCCTGGCATGGCAGATGTCCCAGACTATACTGACAATAATTGCCTGATTTCGTAAAACCTTTCTGTCTTTCTCTCTCACAGTCTTTCTCGTTCACTTGCAGCAGCAAGATAGAGAGAGATATATATATATATATGGAGAGAGAGGGAGAGGGAGAGAGAGAGAGAGAGAGAGAGAGAGACCTGAATTCGACTTAATTAGTTCATTTAAATTAGCCGTTTCTTTCCTGGTAGAGAGAAAAAGAGAAAGAGAGACAGAGAGAGAGAGAGAGAGAGAGAGAGAGAGAGAGAGAGAGAGACAGAGAGTGAGAACGACTGGCTCTTTGCCTGAACTGTCTCCCTCTCTTCTTCTCGCACAGAAACTATCTATATAAACCCTCACCTACTCGTGCTCGAGTAAACACTACCTTAAGACGGTGGATAAACGTTTCTCATTGGAGCAAGAGAGAAACAGGACGTAGAAGAATTTTCGAGTGCGAGGGAGAGAAAGTAATGGTATTCGTTCTAAGCTCGTGAAAGTGCATGTACGAAGGGACGAGTGTGCGCCCGCGCGCGCACGTGAACTCGTAGTGGCAGTCGTGACTGATCGATGTTCCTACTGCAGGGTTTCCTCGGTGTGGGTTCAGGGGTGGGCTTGACGTGGAGAAGAGAGAAAGGGGCAAGGTGACGGGCCTGCGGGATGAGGTTAGACGAGGAAACAAAGCATGCAATCAAAACGTTAATTACATTAAAATGAGTCGAAGATTGGGCCAATCGAAGATGCCCGAAGCTGATGGCCTCGAACGGAGTAACGTAGAACCGAGAAGCGTCGAAATCTACGATCGTTTTACTTGTTTTCTTCTTGAGCGACTCGAACTCGAATTAAGTGGGTCTCCGAACGGGCAAGTTGTCTCGTGAGAAAGAACGAGAGAGAGAGAGAGACTGCGGGATACGGTTAAAATCGATTTCTCGGTACGTTCGAGTTTCAAGTCGACTTCGTTTCGAGGTCGATAATAATTAATCCGATCGAGGCGATCGATCGATTCGACGACGATAGCGATATCCGAAAAAAAAGATTTGTTTGTACTCGCGATCAGTTCGCAACCATCGCTAGAAAGGGCCCGGCCCAATATCTCAGCTGACTTCTAATATGTGCGCGCGTTGTTCGATATATCCGGCCAAATTGCGCTCACAAGTTAATAGGAATTTTGATTGACTGAATTAAATGGGTATTGGAAATGCGGCTTTTTATATCGATTAGCTTTATTAGAACCCGTCGCAGCTCGACGACGGGACGAGAGGAGACGGAAGAAAAAAGGTCGAAGATGAATGGGTACGAGAAGGGACGCACTCGCTTGTTCGTTCGCAGGGGAGATTGGGGAGGTAGTGAAAAAAGCTCACCGAAGCAATTTGTTGTTAAGTCGGAACTCATTTTCTAGAACGCACACTACCTAATACCTCAGCATACTGGCTGCTGCGGGCCACCTCATTACTGGACCTAGTCAATTTCAATTTAATTTGCCAGTCGACTATTTCGTTTCGTGAAAGAAGGGTGGGAAGAGGGAGAGAGAGAGAGAGAGAGAGAGAGAGAGAGAACGAAGAAACGTGTCGTCGTCATACGTTACGCTATGGCTACGAACGATCCCTGTGTCGCTTTTTAATTAAAACTGGAAGCCTAGCCGTACGAATTAATCGTTATTATCCGTAAAATTAAACTCGACTGGCTTAAAGACAATCGCGCGATACTCCGTGTAAATATCGAAATATATATGAGAATAGCTCACGCACCAAACGATACTTGTGCGAACAAAAATTAATAAAAAAAATAAATAAACCAAATCTTTTTGAAGAAAAATAAAACAATGGCAGGAAAATTATTCTTTCATTTTTGAATATTCCCAACGACATTATTTCGAATTAAAAACGTTGTATAATGCTTGGTTTATTAAACGGAATCGTAAAGCGATTTGTACGACAAAATTTACAAGAGTTGTCCGTAGTTACATTGCCTTCCACTGTGGTAGAACGGAAAAGAACACACCAATGTAAATCAGGAACTCCACGGAGAAAACAACTTGCGGAAAGATTACAGGAATATTTTTGCATATGATTTCCTTTACCGAGTGTTATTGTCGAAGGAAATAATTTTTTATGGTACAATGTGGCTCCATCTATCCGCGACTATATATTACTATACAGATTAATTATATTACCTAATTTTACCACCATATTGATTTCTCGAATATTTTATTATTAGATGGTTCTATGTAATAATTTTTTTTTTTTAATGTTGGAAATATATATAAATAAAGAGAGCAGATCAAATCTAAGGTAGATCAATAAAGTTAGTTTTTTTCTTTCTATCTACAACTTAACCGTAGGAAAAGTCCCTTTGTGATATGAAACGAATGGCCAGGTGTTGCTTCTTCTCACCACCACCGATCATCGTGGTGATTTTCACTCGTTTCCAATAATTATCGTATTCTTTTGATACCTTTCTCTCTTTCTCTCTCTCTTTCTCTCTTTCGTGATTCCTTAACGCTTTTTAATGTATCTTCGTTAAACGCCGCGTAAACCGATTATTGACTAAGAGACGGCAAAGCTTTGTACATTATAAAAACAAGAAACGTCGAGTCGAGTCCACGCTATTCAATTTTCAGTGGCTCGGATCGTAATACGACTGGTACAAAGTTATAATTTCTCTCTATCTCTTTCTCTCTACCTCTCTCTCTCTCTCTCTCTCTCTCTCTCTCTCTCTCTCTCTCTCTCTCTCTCTTTCTCTCTCTCTCTCCTTCTTTTTCCTCCCATTTTCAGGCGATGGGGGATGATGCTAACAAGAGAGGAAGAGGAAAAGAGAAAGACAACGAGATAGATAGATAGATAGAGAGAGAGAGAGAGAGAGAGACATAGGGACGCGCGAACGCGTCGAAATGAACGCATTTACAGACGCATTCTCTACATGGTGTGCATGTACGAGTAACACACACGAGGTAGTTCGCGCGCGTACCTACTAATGAGTTAGACCACCTTACCCTCGCCACTTTAATTGTCTAAAGCGCAAATTGGGCGACTTTAATTAGCGTAATTATTTGGTTCGTTTGTCCGTTTATCCAAGATTCCTGGATCGACCGTGGCTGGTGCTTCCCTGCTTCGCTCGCTAGCTCGTCTACCCTTCTACACGAGCGTCTCCCTCTTCCTCTTCCTCCCTCTCCCTCCCTCTCTCTCTCTCTCTCTCTCTCGCTTTCTCTTCTACCCTCTTTCCACCTCCCACCCTGGCCCCCACGGCTTTCTACAAACCTCTCGCCTTCGATCCGAGCTCTGTCTAAACAGATTCGTTAGTACTTCGTGCGACTACGTGCCATTGTTCGAACTGCCGTACGTTCTTTTTTTTTTTAATTAACAAAACGTTAAACTCTCAAAGCTTGTCAACCTTATCATTGTTCCAACGTTCGACCTTGACGATTCCACCATTTCACCAACTCACCCCTACTTACTCCTTGATTATACTAATTTAACTTTGGACGGAATTGGAACCTTCGTAATTCGTGACTATTCGGTATTGCAACGGGATATTATGTAGATATCGTATCAATTTCAACTCTCTATTCGAATCTTTCGACATAAACGACCCCGTTAAACATACATAGTTAAGAATTAATATTTTAATTGATCGAGATATTATACAGAAATTGTCTTCGAGTCTTTATATAATTTGTTATTATTTTCAATCGACGTTGCTGATAGATTTTAAAGATCATTAAAAGAAAAAAAGGATAAAACACGTTATTAAATTAACAATTGATTTGGAATATGGTGGTTCAGTTAGGTGCTCACCCGGTATATACACCACGTGGAATAGGTATTGCAGACAGTCCGTCCGAACTAATTGGAATTATGTTCTGACTCTCCCGCTTCACGTCCACTTTCCAGCCTCAACCCCCTTGCAACCCCTCGTAACCGACAGCTACTCTGCTCGTCATTGGACACGAGACTCATTTTCCTATTGTAGAATTTAATAATTCGCTACTCTCGATTTACTCGATCGACATGATTTTATTCGTTCACGGAATGTCCGTGCAAGGTAAACATTTTCTCTCCTCTCGTTTGTTACCTGATAATTTGTCGCCATATGAAATGTCTCGCATATAAATGGCTTAAAACATGCTTGTATTTTAGATAATAATTTCGAACGATTAAAATGACAATTTACAAGAATAGCTGCTCTATAATTCGCAAAGATGCTAATAATGATTTATACAAATACGATTAAATTAATTGATTTAAATGGATATTCCATAGAAAAATTAAAGAATAATATTATTTATTTTCGATCTTCACAAAAATCAATTTTCTTCTTTTGTCTTAAAAAATGTAGAATTTAGTATATATATATATATATATATATCCATTACGACGACAAGAACTCAGCATTTCATTTATTACTTGAACTCAAAATGATAGAGTATACTTTTACGTCCACTAAATTGAATGAGCGAATACTGACCTATATAAAGTCTAGAAAAAGGTGCAAAGCAATACGTCTTAGAGGAAAGAAGAAAAAGTTATATCGAATATTTAGATTTTGATAGCTGATATGCAATCCTTAATTGAATTTTTATTATTACTAAACCCATGCGAATGACATATTCGTAAAAGGATGTAGGACATTTTTATAAATGAATCGATAGTAAATTTTAATTGCTCTATTGTTATCAGCCAAAGTCCTTGACCGAATCGCCTTATCGATTTCAACTCATGATTACTTAATTAGAGAAGAGAAGGAAAAGATGAAGAGCAAGATAGTTGAAGAAAGATAAACTGTGAAAAATGGCACGAACCATATTCGCTCGGAAGAGAACGTTAACCTGCCGTAATATTCTCTTTTATCCCCTCCTCTCCTCCTCCCACTCGCTTAAAATCCTCCTCTCTCTCTCTCTCTCTCTCTCTCTCTCTCTCTCTATCTATCCCTTTCTCAACATCATCGTAGCTCGGAAACGAAGCGTATCGTGCTCCGTGAATACGCGCCTTTATCGTTTTTGCTTGACATTCTACTCCATCTACGGCGTACCAAGAGAGCTCGATAATTAACTGCGAACAAGTCGAATCATTAAAGATACATCGAACAGCCGTAAAAGTAGAGAGAAGCTAACTGCTCTCGAAGTATCTTCAAAATACGAACGATCGATTGATTTTGATGATACTCATTTTAACATTTAAGTGAGAGATAAAAGAGAAAAAACGATGGACTGATAAAGACAAATAACAGTAACAATAAAAAAAGAGAAAACGTCGAGGAAGAACGTTAAAAAAAAAAAAAGAAGAAATAAAACAGAAGAATCGGAGAAAGAATTGAAACGTCATTTTGCGAGCAATCATCGAGCTGCCAGCCAGTGGAGTGAGAGTAAAGGAGAGAGAGAGAGAGAGAGAGAGAGAGAGAGAGAGAGAGAGAGAGAGATCCAGTCAGTGCAGATCCCCGACAGATAAATTAGCAATTTAATTATAGAACTGTCAGGCGGTAATTAAATTAATAACGAGAAACCTCGAATCCAATCCGATCCGTCCTGGCAACCTTTCGCGCGCGTTCACTCTCGAAAGGTAGGTAGAGTGGAGTAGTAGTCCATGCGTGGATATGAATGTAGAAACTTGGAGGGAACCAGCCGGCTACGGGTCGTTTCAAAAGTACATTCATACCAACCTGTTACACCCGATGATGGCTAGCACTGAGATTAAAACGACAATGAGATGTTGAGCTGCTTCTTCTGTCGTTTCCTTTTCTCCTTTCTTTCTCTTTTGTCTACCTTTCCTTTTTCCTTTTTCCTTCGCAGAATATCCTCTCTTCTCTGTCCGCCAAGGAGGACGGACGATAATCTCGCGATCGAATATGGCGATAGGAACGTTCGACGGAGTTACGATCGTCGAGGGAGAGAAAAATCATCGAGTGAGCCCCTTGAGTTAACGCTAATTGCGTATTTGAGATTTCAGGCTCGGAGGGATACGAGTTTCGTGCACGTATTCACTTAGGCGATAATAAATTATGGGGTTAATGGATTCGCTCCAGGGTTGGGTTGGAAGTAGCGCGTCGAGCGTGTATGTGTGTGGGTGATAAAGACTCTCGTTTAAACTTTTTCACCGTAATTTTTGTGGAGTTTTATTGACGGTACTAAAGCTGTAGTTAGGTACGTGAGGTATATGGACCGATCGAAAAAATTAATAAAAAGAAAGAGGAAAAAATCATACTGCGATTTAATTATCTCGCAAAGAGAACAATTATTACAATTAATTAGTTTGTTCTGAGTTTTCAATCGATATCATAAGTAGAAGTTAATTTTTTAATTTTCCCCGGGAAAGACATCTAAAAACAAAAAAAAAACAGAAAGAAAGAAATAGGTATGATTTCAGACGAACTTCATCAGATTTAACGATGGAAAACCCTACTAACGATTGCAATATAATAGATGCCTCCTTGAAAAACAAAGATTCGATAAGGCATTCCCATAAACGCATCTATGAATATCTTTACAACGATTAGGAATTTTGTGAATAATGGTTTATATTGGCATAGGAAACAAAAATTTGTTTCGTCGTCCAAAATAAAGGTAGATTCTCGAGAGCTCTATTTGATTCGAAAACGCGTGCGCTCCCTTCGAATCTTGATTCGACATATCCGCGTATCGTTACATAGCTAATTGCTGCATAAACATCGGGCTTTACGAGGCCTCGCTATGCGCTCGACAACCGCACCGCAAACATTGACTGCCATTAACTTGGACGCGAGTGTGCGTATTGATGCGTTCGTATGGAAAGCTGTGTGTCACCCATAGAAGGCCGAACGTGCGTTTAAGACTACCGGCCGTGTAACAGGACCGCCGAGTAATTAGCGGAAATGTTTCGGAAATTGCTCGGATCTTTTACTCTTATTTTCCCTTGCTCTTATCCTTTCTTTTTTACTAACACTCGATAAACCGCGTTTTATCAACCTTTTGATGTACCTTCCAATAGACTCTCGCTATTAGAAATTATTAATAATTGCATCGTTTGTTTTAACCGTCGTCCCAGTACGTTTATCATGAATTTTTATACTCATTTTCAAATAAATTAAATTTAACGAACCGAATTAACAACATCATGCGAATACATTTCGATTGTAAAACTTTTTAAATAATATTTTACGATGTAGAAATATTCGTGTGCCAATTTCGTTAATATTTTAACGCTATTACATAGTAAAAATACGATTTAACGATCAACCTTTTGCTTCGACATGGCAAGATGAGAAATCATAGTACAATAATTCAGAGAATTGTGTCCTAAATGTCGAAAAAAGATATTTGAGCCTTTTTCTCACAATATATAGTGATATACAGAATTTTAATTTTAATTATGTAGAAATTAATATCGTCCGCATTAACAAATCTCATTATAAAATGAAATAAAGTATATTCGTAAATAACTTTGTACTTAACCATTGTTCTCAAAACCCTCATGAGATCCTTCAGTCTGTTCTCTCATTAATTAATTAAAGAGAAACGCGCACACCGTATAATAATATTAATATTAATTGGCTTTATTATTATGATTGAATAATTATGCAGAAAGAGACGCAGCTAAGAGATACATACACGTATCTGATTGACTTTAATAATATTCATCTAACAATTTACTCTAATAAAGAACATTAGTGAACGTTCACGAGTATTTTATGTACGGACACATACGTCACATGCATCTTATACTAATTATGCATTCACTTCCTGCATACACAATGCTAACATATTCATCCCGTAAACAGACGAACATCATAGGTTTATGTAAACTCAAAGTACAAATTGACAACCCAATTCTACCATTTAAATTAAGAATAGCGACTGTAAATAAGCGACCGAAGCATAAAGATTATTGACGCTGATGACAAGAGATCATAATGAAGAATGACTGCTTTGCTAAAATCTATTGTTTATTGTCTTATGTTCTGATAGAACTCAATATTAAAGGGAAAGAACCATCTCTCTCTCTCTCTCTCTCTCTCTCTCTCTCTCTCTCTCTCTCTCTCTCTCTCTCTCTCTTTCTCTTCTCTCCTCCTCCCCTTCCGTAATACGAAACACGACGATTCAAACGAAAAGGTTTCGTCTGCCCCCTTTATCCAGTCTCGCAATTTACGATATAATGACGAGCAGACTGGATTAGCAAATACTCGAAAGCAACAATTATCTCTTCGTAGACACATCGGATAGTTGCCTTTTCTTTTCATTCAAAATTCTAAAAAGTTTCTAATATAATCGTACAAACGATCCATTGAAATAACAGGGAGGATTATAAATATAACGATAGCAATAGTTTAAAACAAATCTACTAAATTTTATGGGACTAAAATGAAATGTGAAAATTGATTTTCCGTACTCGCGCTAATTGTTCTAGCATTAGCGTATAAACGTAGGAAATATATAGAAAGCGAAGATGAAGAGAAAGAGAGAAAATGGCTGGGTACTTGTTGGTAGGAGGATAAGAAGAGAACGGAGTCGTTATCTACTCAGGACCGTTACTTCGTACGAGAACCGTGCTGCACGCCGATAGAAACGCGCTGTGCTCTCCAGTCCCGAGTTATCTGGCCAGACTGCCAATTAAAAGGCGCATTTACAACACCTTATTATATCGATGTGCTCGTTTGCCCCGGCGAGAGATAGGACGAGAGGACTGCCGAGGAAAAGATAGAGAGAAAGAAGAGAGAGAAAAAGAGAGAGAGAGTGAAAGAGAGAAAAGGAGAAATGTGGATGGGAGCGAAAAAGAGAACGAAACAAGAACAGTAGAAAGGGACGACCTACGACACGTTTAAGAGCGAGACAGTGAAGGGAGTGATGGAAAAGAGAATGAAAGAGAGAACATGTACATACCCTGTGTACATATGTATACATAGAGAATTCTGCACGAGCAATACAGTCGTCGCTAGCCTAACCTCATTTAGTTAGAAAGTGTTTGTACGCGGCGAGACTGGCGCAAGATTTAATTGGAAACGCGTCATATTTATCGTCGACTTGCGCTGAGACGGCTCGAAGAACGTCATCCCCGGGGCTCCCTGGTTTGCTCTAATTGGTCGCCCGTTTCCTCGTTCGATTCCACCATCAGGAGGATTTGTCGACGATGCAACCAAGCGTACACGACGATACACACCCGATTTTCGGGATCTACTCTTCTATTCATGAATATTATCCTGAGAATATGTTTGTCGAATCTAATAATACTTGGAAAAAAAAATATATCTTCGATTATGATCAATTCGGATATGATCAAATCAATTTAACATATTTGAACGTAATAAAACGAACTCTTCTTTCACATGCTTGATAATAACGAAATTGAACTAGTCTGGCATGTTTTAAAACGTCACAACTGAAACTTGTAATGCTTTATCCAGTTACAAGGAAAACAGTTCGTAGATCATAATGATGTTAACAATTTACAATATTATTTCTCAATTGTTTCAGAATATTTGGCAGTAGCGGTGCTTGTGCAGGTTGTGGTAATCCGATACCTGCCAATGAAATGGTCATGAGGACGGGTGGATCGGTATTTCACCTAAAGTGTTTCACCTGCAGCAAATGCGGTGGACAGCTTGTTTCGGGCGACAGGTAAGATTGGAAGCTATGGTTGTTGATTTATTTCAAATAGGAAGGACTACAAATTATTCTGTCCATTAGGTAGAAAAAAAAAAAAGCTAAATACGATCGTACATTCCGTTAATTAAACTATTCGTCTATTCGATCTTCCATAGAACTAATCCTTTGAATATCCGAACAACATCAATTCGCTGTAACCGTAATCCCGGATTTTGAATCCATAGGTAGAGACGGCGTACGCAGAGTATTTCCTTGTACACAGTATCCATCTATCGTGAATTCTGTCATATGAGAAAAAAGCTATATGACCATATGAAATAGTCATATAATTAATATGTCTTTCAAACATTACAAGTGATCTTCAAAATAAAAATGAATTTCTCGTGGTTTATCAAATTTTGGTCATACCCAGTAATTCAGTTTTCGGTCAGATTTGATATTTCGATTATCCGAAATTCTCTTAAATGCTTGAATTTAAATATCAAAGACTTTTCAATAGAAGAGCCCGTTAATTTTTTTATTCGTCGAAGTAACGTCAATGTTCGTTTTCAGGTACTATCTTCTATCAGGTTCACCGGTTTGTGAAACGGACTGGCACAAGATACTGAAATCATCGAGCGTCGCCGCAGCGACTGCGGCAGCAGCAGCAGCAGGAAACGGGGGTGCACCGGTGAGGAAAGGTAAGGTCGGTCGGCCTCGAAGGAGCCGCGAATGAGGCGGCAACCCGGTCGGTCGCCCGAAGAAGGTTCAACCCTCTCCACAAGCGACGCCCGTTGTCGTACCAACGCAGGTCGACGTTGCGGACGTTGCCGTAGGAGGGGATCCCTATTCGCCGCCTCCGCCGGGTCATCAGCACTATCACCATCATCATCACCATCATCATCACGAACATCATCAGATGGGCCTCGTGCATCCGGGTCTGGCGGCTCAGCAATCGACGCACATGCAACAGCCATCGTCCGGCAGCTATCAGGATTGGCCGCCGTGGGCACAGGATCCTTGTGACTGAAGAATAGACCCCTCCGACCTGGTACTCTACCAGGCCCGTGCCCGCCATGCGTCTCTCTCTCGAAGATCACGTCCTCCTCTCTCGTTGCAAGAAAATTTCATCAAAATAGATGACGTGATTCGTGATCGCATCGGGAGAATGTGCGTTGTGCCGACGACCGAGAACCGACCATACGTATGTATGTACCGTTCGATCGTCGTGAGTGCGTCAAAAACGAAATTGTACCGGCTGCCATCTTGCTTTTTCGTTCGATCTCTCGAAAAAGAGTAGAAACGCCAAACTTTCGAGCACGCGCGGAGGACGAGTCGCCGTCGATTTTTCTCTTCGCTCAACACGTCTGCTTTCTTATCTTCTTTATTCTTCTTCAATCGATGTTCGGTACGTGTACGAGGCAAAAGGATGCTTTTTCCTTTTTCGATCTAAGCTTTCAAGTTATGTTCCTCCGTGAAATCGAAACGCACAGAATAAGGCGACAGAGAATTCTCAAAGAAAAATGCACGATGAACGTCAATAAAGAAACTTGAACGATTCAAACGAGCGACCCATTTCAGATACCTCGACTCTTAGAAAATTATTTTTCTTTCAAAATTATCAGTCCTTTCGTCTCGCCGAGCAGCACGTTCCGTAAACTCGTTAAGCGTTCCTTGTTCCCGTGATCGTTAATGGTGTCTCTTGCTGCAAGGTGAAACCCCGTACCAACGTTAAGACTCTTAAACGATTGAAACCGTCATTTTAATCTTCCTCGATGGTTTCTACGTTGTCTCGCTTCTCGTCATTTCTTCTCTCTCTCTCTCTCTCTCTCCCTCTCCTCTCTCTCTCTCTCTCTCTCTCTCTCTCTCTCTCTCTCTCTCTCTCTATTTTTGTTTCTTTTATTCATAATAATCGAACGGAACGCATTCGTATCGCGCGTGAAAAGCATTTGACGAAGATTATCAATTAAATTCATTGAACAAGAAATGCACAAGTGGTACACTACATTCATAGTGGTTATGTAGCCGCGAGTTTCTCAAGAAACCGAAGTACGTATCCTTTACGCGTGGTTACATTGGCGATAAGTAGAAACGCTTTCTTTTACAGCCAATTGCTGCCTTCGAATAACGGCTGTGAATGTAGAAAGATGTAAATGTATGATCCCCTTCTTCCCTCGTATGAATCCTTGTTCAAGTCTTAAATGTATGCGTGTGTCAGAGAAAGAGAGACAGATAGATAGATAGATTGATAGATAGATAGATAGATAGATAGATAGATAGATAGAGAAAGAGAGAGAGAGAGAGAGAGAGAGAGAGAGAAATGAAAAGATGGGGTCACGCATGAAGCAATTGGAAATTTGCATCAACATCGATCTATGACACTTGCGAACTTTCGTACATTTCTTCGATCGCCGAGATACAAAAAAGAAACTAACATCGTTTTTATTTTCTATTGAAGAGACATCGACGATTTTGTGATCGCGCACATTTTATAAGGTCGAATTGATCGACGATGCGCAAGAGTAAGACATGCACTACATCAACAAACTTTTTTTCAAGCGACAGGGTTACGATCATCCGCAATAAATGTAACATAAATGTATAATCTTATAACACGTTGCGATATAATCCATAAACCGCACGTAGCCAATGTCGTTTCTCGAATGTTGGACAGGCTTTTATCCCTTCAACTTCTGTTTTACGTGAGGAACAGACAAGGGAAAAACTAAAAGCGACGCTGACGACGAGCCGATTCGAAGCTCGATATCGAAACTAAAGACACAAGTTTTTCGATGTAAACTGTACCATAATGAAAAGATACAAAAAAAAAACACCTCGATCGTTATACGTTTACTCGTTCCGTTATTAGCGAACTTTTGTCTCAAGAGCTCTGCGTACTTAAAACAAAAAATATTAAGGGCTCGTAGGTAGGACTTTTGAAGAAAGCGACGCGGCAATCTTAGGAGCGAAAGAGAGAGACAAAGAGAGTGTGTGAGAGAGAGAGAGAGAGAGAGGGAAAAAGAGAAAGAGAAAGAACAAACAAAATATAATAATTGTCCTGCGCGTGAATCTAACGACCGATCTTGAGACCAAGCAATGCACTTTTTTTCTGTTAGTATATCATCGGTCGTTGGATCTCAACTTCTAATAACACGATACTCAACAAATTGTTTCGTGAAAAGAGAGAGAGAGAGAGAGAGAGAGAGAGAGAGAGAGAGAGAGAGAGAGAGAGGAAGAAAGTGCGAGAAAAAATTAGAGAGGAAGAAGTGCCGCGCCGATGGGTCGTGTAATTTAATCTTGTACATAGGGTACCATTTTGTATATTGTTAAAAGTTTGTGTGATATAAATGGTTATGTATTTACTATTGACAAAAAAAAAATAAGCGGCGACGGGTCCACCGCGCGAATCCAACGAGCAATCGTCCGCGCGTTGACGTGCCATTGATTTGTTTTTTTTTTTTTTTTTTTAATGTCGCCAAATGACGTATCTCACGACATATATTTTCTTCTTCTTTTAGTTTTTCCTCTTCCCACTTCTTATTTCTTATTTCTTTAATTTTCTTCGATCACATTTATCTATTTGAAATGTTATTTCTTACGTTTAATTATTGTTTCGAGGAATCCTACTTTTTTCTATTTATCTGTAGCTATTTGAACGTCCCGCGGATCGATCGTCTGTTTCGCGCGCTTTTTTGACTCGTACGTCCGCGTTTAAAAAGACAGCAATAAGAAAAGGTTCGAAATGGTCCAGAAGAATCGACATCCTCTCAAATTCTGGAATAAATAATGCTCGAACTACATCCTCGACTTCTGAAATAAATAATAATAATTATTACTATTATTATTATTATTATTATTATTATTAATGTCATCGATAATGGGCGTTCTTGGATCTCGAGGCAATGTGTGTAAATATAAAGGAAACGGGGGACGCGCGCCGCAATTTCCAAAAATAGAATGACGTTGGAACTTCGACGGGACACGTCCTCGGTTTTTCTTCGGCGAACGCGCGCACAGATCGGCGACGATCTTTGGCGTTTAGTTAATTTTGTTATTTGATTTATCTCGATTTTTTCTTAAAAACCGGGACCGAACATCTTTAATGCGGTTTCGCAAGCCTCTTGTAAAATACTATTACACGGAAAGACTCGGACACACACATACGAACACGTTTATTAATTAATAAAAATACAACTTTTTAGAAAAATGTATGGCGGATATCGTTTATTATTACCATATGTATCACCTCTCTTTTCAGCTTTTTATAGTTTTCATCAATCTTTACAACTATGAAATAAAGATAAATTCTACAAATTGAAGGTAACAATATCTTTCTAAAGGATTTGATTTGAAAGTTTTTTTCTTTTTACTGAGGATAAACAAAAGTCTGTAGTAAAAATTTTGATTGTTACATTCATTTAATGAGATTTATTTTATAATATCTGTAATGTCAACATTATTTTATGTATACTATTTTTTAGAAGTGGAAAATCCTGCATTGTCTGCTCCATCACATGCACCAAGTAGCTATGTAGAATTCGTTCGTTTTGCAACTCATCGCTCAGTAAAGCATCATTTTTAAAAAGCATTTTGTAACGACCGGATTTAACATCTTGGAGCAATTTTACTTTCCGTTGTTTAAACACTAATGACTTCAATTTCTAAAAATAATTATATAAAAATATTCAATTATAATATAGAAATATTATATATGCCTGAAAATTTCATTTTTTCCTACGTCATTTGTTATTAAATCATCTTATGTAAAAGAAAACAAAAGCAATACGAAAACATTCGCACATTATAACATCAATTTATACAACTTTCAAATAAGAAATTGGGAAATAAAAAATTTGTTTATTTGTCTTAAAACATTACTTAGCAGGAAGCCATTCCAGAATGGTGTATTTTATACAAAATTATTTCTTCTCTGACAATAAATTTGCATGTCTCTGGTTTAACTTACATAACTTTTAAGCATGTCCATTTTCATGATTTCTTGATTTATGTCAGGAATAACATCTTCAATCTCCTTTAACGCTTGTCTTTTTTCGTCTAATTCTTTTAGCATTTCTTTTATTTTTTCTTCTGATTGTAATATATTAGATTCTGTTTGTTTTATTTCCTAAAAGCATTAAAAAGAACAAATAGGAATTAATCACTAAGACTTTAATCTTAATAATCTTTAATAAGCACCTTTAAAATGTGTTTGATTTGTAATTTTTGATCTTTAATACGTTTGGAGAACATTATTTTCTGATTTTGTTGCTCCTTGGGATTCCTTTTTAACTTGCCCATAACCTTATTTAAAATAACATCCCTTCTCCCTACACAAAACTCCATATCATTTATTAACTTTTCTTGAGCTCTTCTCAAATGTGAAAGACGCATTTCCATTTTATGAATTTCACTCTTCATTAATGCTATGTCACCACCACTACTGTGTTCGCTTTTTATTTCTTTTTTTGTTTCTTCCATAATCTGAACCTGAGGAAAAAGAAGATATCAAGGGATATAAAATAAATGTATAGTTTCACTATAGAATATAATGCTATGTGTGGATTACTTTTTTCTCCCAAGATAAGCTTTCTCTCCGTGCCGCATTTAATTCTTCGTTTAAAACTGCTTTCTCATCTATTAATACTTGTAAATCGCTTTGTAATTTTACAAGATCAAACTCTGCATTCTCCAATGACGTTAAATATTCATTCTTTTTAATACAATTTTTATCTTCCAATTCTTCTCTAAGCTCCTTTTGAGCAGAAAGATTTGCATTTAATTGCAATAGTTTCTGATGCAATAAATTTATTGTCTTATCCATGTTTGCATCTTCCTTGTTATATTTCTCTAACTGATACTGTATCTTCACATTTTTCTGCTCCATTATCATAACTTCCTTATTAAGAATATTAAGCTGCTGAAGTTGTTCATCTCTTTGCTGACTCAATGTAACCATATATCCTTGCTGACGTAGCCAAAATTGTTGTTCTTTTTGATTGTTTTGTTCGGTTTCTTGAATATTCTTTTCTAAAGTAAGTATTTTTAAGTCTTGTGGGCTAATTTCTTCACCACCTTTACTTTCTAGAATCTGCAGTAACAAATATTATATAACCTCTATACAGTAGTATTATAAAATTGTTTTAACTCTTTTATTGTTGAAAAGTTATATATATATATATATATATATATATATATATATATATATATATAATACATTTATAATAGTTTTAACTATTTGGACACATTTCGTAAAAACGTTGACAGCTGAGTGATCTTAACATGGACATCATGAATGCTACCGTACCCACTGAGCAAATTTTCAAAGTATCTATAGATGTTGGCAACAATGAAAGAGTTAAGGATGCATACCTGACCAATCATTTTATTTAAAGTAATAATTTTCGTTTGTTTCCCTTCGATCAAAGCGTTAATTTTCTTTATTTCCTTCTGCAATTTACTTATATCTTTTTCCTTTTCATTATTTCTTTGCAAAAGTTCTTGATATTCTATTTTTTCATTTTCTATAGAGGTGTTTAATCTTGCTATCTCTAATAAATTCTTTCCATGTGAATTTTCTACTTGAACCATTAATAGTTCTTGTTCTTGTATCATCTTCTTTGTATTCATTAAGAGCTTGTGTAGATAACGTGCTGCTTTATCATGTATAACTTTTTCTTTTAATTTTTCAAAAATGAGATTCTCTTGTTCTATTTTCCAATTCATTAATTTTGCTAGTTCTTTGTCAATTTGTTCCTCTTTATTTAAATAATTTTGATATTCCTAAATAAATATCTAGAAGTTATTAAAAACAATGATTATATAGTTATTGAAAATATGGATTACGTACAGCATTTGCAAAATTATACTCATTTAGAGTTTGTTCTCCAAATTTAGTAATTTTTATCAATTCAAATTCAAGATTATTGATTCTTGCATTCCCAGTTGTAACCATTCTTGATATAATTGCTATATCATCCTCTACTCTTGATTGCAATGATGTTAAATTTTCATTATTTTCTGACTCTTTAAGTGTTTCTTTCTTTAGTTTTTCTATTTCTGTTTGCAATGTATTAAAAGAATGATGCATTTTTCTAAAACATTTACAAATAAAAAAAATATCAAATTAATAAATTTATTTATGATTTATTAATAGAGAATCTATATTATCTTATTAACTTACTCACGCTCTTCTATTAATTGATCATATATTTTATCACGTTTACTGATATTTAATACAACTGCATTCCACGCATTACATAAATTTGTATGTTCCCTATGTAAAGCTTCTAAATCTGCATTTGCATCTGCAACCAATTGACTTGTTGCTACTTTTTCCTTAAGTTTAAGCTGTACTTGTTTATTTAAATTTGTTATTTCTTCTTCCAATCTCCATACTTCTTCTCGAAGCTTAAATAAAATGCAATCTTTTCTCTGCTTCTCATTAATTAATTCCTGCTGAAGAATTGCATCTTTTTGACATGTTCTTTTGGAAATTATTAAACATTTTTTCATTTCTTTTTCCCAATCAGCAAATTGATTTTGTAAAGCTATCATTTTTTGTAAGTCATGTGAAAGTTTATCTTCTTTCTCTTTTTCCTCCATCATCTTCTTCTGTGCTTTTTTATGTAATTCTTTTATATCACTAATTTTTTGATCTTTTTCTTCTCGTAAAGATGTAAGCTTCATCAACGTGTTTTGATACTTTTCAATTGTATTTTGCTGTTGTGAAAGTTCTTGTTGTACATAATAGAGCTGTAGACTTTCTTCCTCATGTTTCTTCTTAGTCGACTTTAATGCTGCTTCCTAAAATATTATTATTCTTAACAGACTATTATTATTCAAGAACTGTGACAAATTTGCAACTAAATCAGATCAAAAGGAAGAGAAAAAAGTAACAACCAAATTGAAGAATAAACAAAAAATTACATAGCCATTTGTAATTTTATAGAAAAATATAAAACATGTTGCATATTAATATTTTTCTTACAAGATCAAGTATTTCTTCTGAAAGCTTATTAGCTAGACGAAGAAGATGTTCCTTTAATGCACTTTGAAATCTTTTCATCAATGCATCATCTGGATCTAAAACATTTGGAACCTGTACAGGGGCTTTGCCTAACCAAAATGACTTGGATAGTTTGTTTGAATCCTGCGTTGAATTAGGTGCAGCTGAATCATATTTAAGAGATAGATTTTCTACTTGTACATCAGACATTGTAGAATATTTAACAAATCAACTAAATAAAAATACAACACCACCAATTCTAGTAAACTTCAAAGTACTACTGGGTGTACAATATCTTCTGATGATCAAATGTATTTAATGTGAGTTACTATAGTAACATGTATACTATATCCATACTTATAAATCAATAAATAATAAATGGAACAATTGAAATTAATATTTACTATGAAACTAAATTATAAGACTATAAAAATGATATTTGAATAAATGCATGTATTAAAAAATATAATTTAAGAATAAGTACAACCCTAGTAACAAGAATGGAGCATATATAAGTATGACATATTTAAAATACTTCAAGATTTTATACAACTCATTATTATATATATTTAAACATCTTATTATTCTTCCAGAAGATTTTTAATTTTTATTTACAATATTTTATATTTATTTATGCCTCTTAAGTGAGTAAAGAAACAGTTTGTTTTACATATATACATAAGGATATATAAGCTAAAATCTTTTGTACTACCATAAATAGAAGTCTTTTATATATCTTATATATAAAATGACAATACATTTTGAATTAAAGGAAAGCCTTAAAAATAAATAATATCAGGTTTATTTGAACATAAAATTATGCAGACCACCTCATAATCCGAATTGAAAATTTCTTTTGTCAATCAAGTACAGCAATAAAATAAACTCACTCTTCTATAATTTCAAAGTAAGTATATGTGTGAGAGTCTGTTCTAATAATTTTGATTTCCAAAACTATAAACTTAATTAAATCTAATTCCATTAAGTCACTTCATATATTTCATATTATAATGAAATATACAAGTTAAAATGTGACTATCAAAAAACACTAATAATGACTAAACTGAGAAACTTTCTCCGCACCCACATGTCCCTTTGATATTTGGATTGTTAAACACAAACTCGGAACTTAATTGGTTCTCAATATAATCCATTTCTGTTCCAAGAAGCGATAATTGAGCCTTCTTATCTATTATTATACGAACTCCATCTTGTACTACTTCTTCATCTAGCTGGCTTTTTTCTTTCGCATAATCTAATGTATAACTTAATCCATTGCAGCCTCGTTGCTTTACACCAACTTTGAGACCAATCTACAAATATTAAAGCATAAGCAGAGACTAAGGAAATAAAGAATGAATTAACTAATTAAAATTATGAATAATTAGAGTAAAATTCTAATTAAAAAATATATATATGTAAGATTATAGGCTTATATTTTATTACAATAAAATATTCTAATATATAATGTTATATAAGAACTGATAAAATACAAAAGATACAAAATATATACTTACATATTCCGATTTATCACCCAAAATTTCTTTAATCTTTTTAACAGCATTAGGTGTCTAAAATAAGAAAATATATATATATTTTTAACTGATGTATACATTAAATTTTCTTTTTTAAAATTGGCATTATTGCAACTTGACATATTTTATGTTATCAGATGACAAGTAAATTTTTTACGATAAGGATTTATTATCGTAAACATTAAAAACAATTGTTGGAAAATTAGTATATTTTTGTTTTTATTCTTTTCGTGCTTATACCAAGATAATAAAGTTATAGGTTAGATTATATCTACTTCTTGTACAGTTGAATAAATTTGAAACCATTTTCACAAATTTTATTTAAAAGCCCAAAATAAATTTCTAATCACTTCAATACTAACTAATGTAAGTGCAGCTCGAGTAGAAAGAATTTTTCTGCCTTTGACAGCTCGAACAGTGGCGGCAGCCATCATTGATGACGCCATTTTTAAAAGACTGCACGTTTGCTTGTAACTATAAGTTTGAGTAGTGAAAATTGACGAATTGTTCCGTAAAATTTATAAGAGATTACTAACATGGAGAAAAGATTTCCGAAGACTTTATCTTATAACTTCCTTACATACAATTCCATACATATAATGTAAAATGATAGAATAAATAACAAAATATTTACGAAACTAATATTTATAAATAAAAATAAAAATAAAAATAGCAGAGTTTCTCGGCATCTTCTCCATATATTTATTTACATATTTCTCAATACTCAACGCGATCGTCGAAACATATCAATTGGCTGACAACTCGCCTAGATGTCGCTAACTTTCCCGACATCACATATAAAATTCTCTGTCTATTCGCCATCTTATATTTGTAGCTTACCAACCTTACCTTAAGCTGCCTTAAGTCAGATCGAGTTGAATTATTACGTGTGTAAATGTTTATGAGTAATTACTATGTAATAAAATAATTGAGTAATAGTCATCGAAATATGCATACTATACAAAAGTATGATTAGGAATATAAAATGTGAATACATTAATGTCTAATTAGGTAAGAAAAGAAAACATTTTAGAAACGCATAAAGACATGCAGCCATTCGCCCGGTAGTACTTGGAGTATAACATATACTTGCATATGATCTAAGTTTAAAATTTTATATATCCCAAGTAATACCGACCCAGATCTCACCGCGTGGAGGTTGCTGCATATGGAGATCCACGGGTTAACGGTGACTTTACTCTAAAACACGCGTACCGAGGTGCCTTTCCGCTTTGGGAACACGACCGGTCGTCCTTTAGTTATATCCAAAATCAAAGCGCAGTCCTCGTTAGAACTTAATCTCACGCCCGCGACACCCACGCATGTGCCCGTCGACAAATACGTGAGTATTCTTCCTATCGTAATCGTACGGAAGCAAGGATATCTTGATTTAGGTCGAAATTGAGGATGGATGATTCGTAGCTGGTTGAACATGAGGTAGGTCGACATCGAAGTTGGTCGAGATCCTCTTCAATGACGCACTGACTCTATTACGCGAAACTCTATTGTCTTTTATATATACAGTCTGTGCGACTATTAATAAAAAAGCATTAAACTTTGCGAAAAAAACACTGACTCTAACGAATACATTGCACGCAGTTGATGCAAAAACACTCGTTATTTAAATCGCGAAACACGAATGAACAAACGCTGCTTCTACTTTGCGATATTTTTATTTTAGCGAAACAAACTCTCGATTACTTCATCGTTACGCGCGCGATTGCAATGAAGTTCTGAAACAGAAAATTACGAACAAAATTATTACTTATTTTTTTTTTGTTGTATACTTTATACGAAATTATTAGTATCACTACTATAACAAGAAACTATATAAATTATTCAAGAAATGCATGATAAAGAAATGTACTTACTTTATCTATAAAATAATTAAATGTAGGAGTACGGAAAGAGTGTATTTCGATGTTTATTCCTTGGAGTATGAGAGGAAACTGACGTAGTGTTATAACTCGCACAATCCTTCAAATGGTCGGTCATTCTTATTGACATTAAACAATCGACACACGCTGAAAGAAAATTATTCTAAGTCCAACGCGTCTTAAGAGCTATGCGATGCTTTACGAAATGCAATATTGTTTAATTATTACCTCTTCGTACTCCGAGTGCATTGCGCATTGTTTAAATAATTATAAATTCGTCGGATCTATAAGATGATTTAATTTTTTTTAAGTTGTCATACGGAAAATGAATAATTATTTCTTTTCGAACATAAACCTATGTTTATTTCGCACAATCTATAGATTTATAAATCATCGTTTCCTTAATCTGCGTACATATCTCCTAACATACTCGGAAATCTATATTGAATTAATTGTATCGAATATGAAAAAACTGTTATGCGGCACAAGCGAAGAACATGGTATATATATTTAAATGTGCTTATTTCATCCTCATTCTTGTTCCCCGTCTTGTCCGTAATTCCGTCATTCCGTGCTTGTTCGTAAAAATTATTCAAGATCGACGCCGTACAGATTGTTGACGTCAACCATTATAAAACCAAGGGTAATAAGCAGCCTTAAATTTGTCTGTTGCTACATTTATTTTATTGCCTGAAATGTTTATTGTTAAATCCTTCCCTTTTCTATCTACGACATTATGAGGTCCCTTGTACCAAGCACTGCATCAATACGGTCAATTATTTTAAGAATATTTTAGATTGTAAGGCGTGTAAATTTAAATTAAATATTTTTTTTTTTTTACAGCTTTATAAAATAAGATTTTATTTGGTGTGAAAAATGAAGTTATTAGATGCATTAATAAAAGTTAACATTTTGTTAATGAATTACGTAAGTGATAAATCAAATAATTATGTCGTTAAAATTTTCAGTTTCGTCCTTATGGAAAATGAAGACATCTTTTAGTAGCATGTTAGGTCCATCATAATGGAAATCGATGGTTGGCTTATCCAAGGGGAATCCGAATGGTTTGTCATCGAATTTGTAATTACCGAAGATACGAGAGGTGTACGAAAGAGGTTCGACGGTTACTGGGTTAACATAGATGAACATATATAATGGGAAACCTTCTTTTCTTCCTTTAGGCAGAAGCAACCTTTCCGGGAATCCATAAAGTCTTTCGTTGTATTTTAAGGTTTCAGAACCATTTAAAGATCTTTCGATCTTTTTGTAGAAACTTTCGCTAGGTTCTGGATCGGGAGACAAGAAGAAACAGTCCTTGCTGTTTCGATCGATCTTATTTATACCGGCATTCACTGTTAAAATATTCTCACGTTAGTAAAAGATATTTAGTAAAAAATTCATTAATCACATAAAAATTGTTATACTAACGATCGGTTATCCAGTTGTCGATCTCGTAAAAGTATTTCAAGTTATCTTCGAAATTAAGGAATTTGCGATGTACATCGTACTTAGGTCCTAGGAAAATACGAATAGCTGCTTTGATACTTGTTTCGGAATTAATGGTTATGTGGAAATTGAATGGTTTGTGATTGAGACGATATTGTCTCGCCTTGATTATATAGCTGTCAGCTTCTTGTTGGCTTTCGACCATTAAACCGTTGCTAAGGGATGTATCGAATTGATCGAAATAAGTGATCAGTTTATCTACAGCAAAAGATTCAATCTTGAGACCCGGAAAAACGATCATATTCTTGGTATAAGGCTCTTGGCGCATCTTGTATCTATCGAAATCAATTATAATTATTATTTCAAGGAGAATAACAAATCTGTTATATTCATTAACAAATTACAATACCTGTGATAATAATTACAGATCTTCTTGTAGAGCCGATAGAAAGCGGGATCTCTCATGGATGTAGCAAAACTTTCAAGAGCGCTTGGTATAACATGATAAGGTGTTGAAGGATCAACGTTGTATCCCAAAATCTTCCTAGTGTAGTGATCTAAGCTTCCATAATAATCATAGTTATATGAATCTTGATTACCTTCAATCAAATTACCGAGAATATCAAGACCATTTAAGGAATTTAGTTGGACTAATTTGGCGTTCTTATCGATGATAAGACCGGAATCGATAGCATTGAAAATACGTGATTCCATCTCGTATACGTCCTAAAAATAATCGGATAATAGATAAAATATTTCATTTTTGTTATATAAATATAATTACTTTGGAATAGCGTAGCGCGTTTAATATGAATGATATAAATACCTTGATGTATTTGTATTTGTAATACGGGAACGTACTCATGTATGGACGTTGCGGGAACGGCAGCCCATTGTGATAAGTCAGGGTTGGGTAATATCCAGGATAGAATTCTTTGTAGTAGTCGAACTCTTCTATCTTACCAAGATTGTTCGATAGACGTTCCAAGTAGTAACGTGTCATAAGTTGTTTGTGTCCGTACAAATATTCTTCTCCGCGATATTTTGGCAATTGAAATTCTTCGCTTTTCAGCCAAAAGGGGAATTGTTGTCTGAAGTAGAAGTAATACAGGTTCAAGCCAATATCTTCAGTGAAGTAATTCAATTTGTATTCTTGATCATGTTCGTAAGTTATATACCAGCCGGAATAATTTGCTGGGATAATGTAAGTGTCATATCCAGTTAACTTCTGCATGTCTGAAATATATAAATATCTATAATGGAAATATATTTTTGCAGACGATAAATTATGAATTTTATCGAGGAATTTGTATACTTTTCCTATTCCTAACGTTTTTGGCCAATCACTTAGCGAAGACATAAATACAATCTTTTAATCTTTGATATTTCATTATCAACAAATTAAATTTTAGAAAGATCGTCAACAAACGGATACCTATCAATCTTTTAACAAATTCTAAGCAACATAATTTCAAAGATCTGTTTTCCTTACCTAGCTTACCGTAGAACTTCGCATGGTGTGCCTTTTCAAGAACTTCGGAATTGAAAAAGGCATAGGGATACACCTCGTAGAGAGGTGGAAGTTGAATGTAGAGAGTATCTGAACGGCGGATAACGGCATTGTATAAGGCACAAATGAATTGACCTTCGTTTATATAAATACGAGCCCATAATGCTGTTTTGTAGAAGACATCGAAATTCTTGGCATAATAGAACAAACGGAACAGGGCCACCGATTCTTTAAGAAGTTTAGGATAATAGACGGAAAAGACATCGCCTCGTGGTAGCATTCCATACTTGTATAGATACAGGAACTCTTTTACAGCGTTCTGAAAATATTTCACAAAGTATACTCGTTATTATATAGACTCAATCAAATCGTTATAATTGTAAAGTCACAAATTGTTTATCAATTATCTTGTTCTATATTTATAATATCTACGTTGGATTCGAAACTCTGTAATGCATCTATCATGATAATCTATATTCGAGTATATACATGACATAGTTCAAATATGATCTTAAAATTGTTTACGTACTTGATTGGTGTAGGAATCGATGTTTGCTTCAATATTATATTGTTGACCCTCGATATATAACGCAGGATTGACGATGGCCGGCTGAGAAACGTGATACAAGAGATTGTATATTTTCTTTTGTTTTAATAGAAAATCTTCGTCAGCCGTTCGAACAGTATAATATTCAGCGGAGGCAAGGCAGAAGGCCAGAATGGCCAAAACTGCCAAGTTCCTATACATGGTCGATTTCGTTCAGCAGACCTTCAGTGTAACCGGCTATATATCTTCTGCTAATTCTACGCGCAACAACGGGACGCTTTCACATTTATAGTATCTTCACCTCCTAATCAACATTTCTCAGGTCATAAGGGCGACTCATATATTGTGCAAGGAGGAACGCACAAAAATGATACAGGGTATTAACGATCATGTTTACCAGCGATTACTCCGGCAGAGATTTGTGAATGGTACGATTGTTGATATCATTTTTCTTCATGTTATCGGAAAGTATCTGTTAAACTAATACCTCTTTGTTCTTCGTATTTTCAAGAGAAAATTAAGGAAGAATATTAATTCGAAATATATTCAAAACCTTTATTAAACTTCGACAAAAATAATTGTCCTTATCGTTGGAGTCATATATAAATAAATCGAAGCGAAATAAATATAAACGAATTTTTCGATTTCGTTTGAACGATTTGGTAATTATCTATTGGCGAAATGTTTATCGGGAAAAAAATCTATATATAGGCAAATTTCAACGATAAGCAACAAAAATAAAATCACTCGAGTATTTTTAATCTGTATTAAATGTTTTTATTAAAAGAAATATCCGATACGTATAATCATATAGATTAAAGTTAAATTGATAGTCATTAAGATAAACGGAATCGATTAAGAACGCGTAAATATATTATCAGAACAAGTTTGTTGACGATATCTAATTGACTTCTGACATAAATGCAATTTTAAAATTTCTTTTCTGCAATTTTTGTGATACAAAAGTTTCTATAAAAAGAAACATTTCATTAAATTATACGATTTTGCGAACGTATATTAATGATCATATATATCGCAAATTATTCTCAATACTTTTTATAAAGAGATTTCCTTGTTGAAAATAAATACGAACATTATGCAATTATAGTTTATCCTATTACGTGGTTAGTATGATTTGTAGCGGAAGAATCAACAGTCAATGAGGTGTACAAAACAAGGGGTGGACTCATGGAACATCTGGGCTTGAAAGATAAATCATTAAAATGTGTAATTAACTGTGCCTGATATAGCTCTATCAGCATATTTATTCTCAATAATAAAAAAGTCGAATATAATTGCCTCAGATAACAACATACCTACCATTATTATCGCATCTTCACTTTCAGAATTCCGATAAAAGCTAGACTTGCGCTTAATCATTTGCATGAACTTCTTGCTAATTATGACCCCGTAGCTTGCATGGATCCGGTTTTTTCTCAATCTACTGACGAGTCACTGAATATGCTGAAACAATCTTTAAATCTATTTTTATGTTCTTTCTTTCATGTTATCGCGCAAGAAAAATAAAATAGGACTAGTATATGTAAAAAAAGAAAAATCTACCAAACTTTTAGGTGTCAATTATAAATCGAAAATTTTATTTCAAACATTTCAACGCTCCATATAAGATATTTTAACGACGATAAATATTCCATGTGCTTTTAGCGAGAACTCCGCAGTCTTTTTCTTTGATTCTCTTTGATATATCTCTTATGAAACATTCAACAAATTTAATCAAGAATCTTTTAGACGGTAACGTTCATTTCATCGAGTTGCTTGTGGAAGATAAAGACATCCTTGAAGTGAAGATTAGATAAAGTAAAGTTGTAAGCTTGAACTGGTTTGTCCAATGGGAAACCCATCGGACGTCCATCCATGACAGAAGTTCCCCAGATTGGCGAGTCGATCTTGAAGGATTTGGTCTCGTCAACTGGCGCGATGTGTACGAAAAGTTTGAACGGCATGCCTTCTTTCTTTCCCTTAGGAAGCATCAAACGGTCTGGGAATCCGTAAAGTTTCGTGGTATAGATGTATGTTTCCACGCCATCGATGGCCTTCAGCATTTTCTTGTAGAGAAATTCACTAGGAACGTCATCGGGAGCAACGTAGATCGATTCATGGCTGCTTCGTTCGATCTTATTGGTACCAACTTTGACTGTAATTCAAATAAAAATGATATTAATATTTTTCTGTAAGAAATTAAATTAAAGATCGAAGATAAACGATATACTAACGGTCAACCATCCATTGGTCCAATTCCAAGAAGTTCATGTAATTCTCGCTAATATCCAATTCGTGGCCATGTACATTGAATTTGGGTCCAAGGAACACACGCACTATAGCTTTTACGGCCTTGTCGCTGTTTACGGTAATATGATAAGTGAAAGGCTTATGGTTGAGACGATGTTGACGTGCCTTGATCAACATGGATTGAGCTTCTTTGTGATTTTGTACTGAGACAGCATTGTTGAGCATGGATTCGAAGTGGTCAAAGAATGTCATCAATTTGTCTACGGCAACAGATTCGATCATGACACCAGGGAAACCAAGTTCTTCTTGTGTATAGCTAGGCGTATGCTTCTTGTAACTAAAACAAACAATCTTCATTAAGTAATAGCACGTAATATATAGAATTATTATTCATTCTATTACATTCTTTAAATACAAACCTTAATAAATAAGTGACGACGTTCTTGTACATGCTATAGAAGACAGGGTCTCTCGTACTTGTACTGAAGATTTCTAATGTACTAGGAGTAATTTGGTATTTGCTATTTGGTTCCAAGCTAAATCCAAAGATCTTTCTACAGAGGAGGTCGTATTTTCCATAGTATTTTGGATTTAGTGCATCAGCGTTTCCTTGAATGATGTTACCGAGAATGTTAAGACCTCCCTGAGTATAGATATTTACTTTTTGACCGTTAACATCTTCAACGTAACCAGAATCAATGGCATCGGTAATACGAGTTTCAAGATGTTCAGCTTTCTAAAAATTCGAAAATTTATTGTGCAAACGAAATAATTGAATAAATTCTATACTCGATCTAATAATCATTTTCTCACCAACCTGTACATATTTATGCATGTAAAGTGGCACCATAGCATCAGTTTTACGCTGAGGGAATGGCAATCCATTGTGATGGTGCATCGTTGGGTAATATCCAGTAACAATTGGTTGGTGGAAATCAACGTAGTCAATTTCGCCCATATCATTCGATAGTCTTTCCAAATAGTAACGGACAAGTAATTGTTTGTGTAAAAATAAGTACATTTCACCTCGAACGTTGGTAGGTAATTTATATTGAACGCTGTTCATCCAGTAAGGGAAATCGTGATTAATCATGAAATAGAATTGTCCAAGGCCAACATCTTCGGTGAAATAGCTCATCTTTTGTTCCGGTAAATTGTCCCTTACGAGATACCAACCAGAATAGTTACTGTGAATCATGTAATAATTAACACCACCTACAGTCTTCTTTAGACTGGTATCACCCATTCCAAGATGGTATGCCTTATGTAAGACTTCGTCGTTGAAGAATAAATTTGGCAGGACTTCATACAGAGGTGGAAGACGAACGTTTTGTGTATCGCTACGATGAAGAACGGCAACGCTAAGAGCATAAATAAACATATGCTCGTTCATATTGAATCGTGCCCATACTGCAGTGTTATAGAAGGTGTCAAAGTCCTTAGCAGAATGTAAGAGATTGAACAAACAAACGGCTTCCTCGTGAAGATGAGGATACATGATGGAGAAGACTTGGCCTCGTGGCAACATTCCATGTTTCCAGCGTTGAAGAAATTCGGTCACTGCAGTCTTCGGAGAACACAAAAAAGAATGTAGAATTTTTAACAAACAGTTAAGAAAACATTCTTTACTCGAATATTTTTTTTTTTAAATATCACCAATAAGGCGTTATGGGTAAGTATTTCGAAAATCGAATTACCTTGTCCGTGTAGGAATCGATGTGATCCTCAATGCTGAACGAGCGAGCTTTTTGGTAGAGTTCTGGGTGATAAATCGTTGGCTGATCGACGTGCCAAAATAATTCGTAGATATTCTTCTGTTTGATTAGGTATGCTTTATCGGCGGTATAAACTGGGCTAGCGTTTGCTAAGCAAAACGCTCCCAGAATCAATAGAACTATTTTCATTTTGTTATCACCTTTCCTTCTTACCCTGTTTAAAGCTCTTCTCCTGTGCCGTAAGAACGATCCGTTCGTGTCTCCCTGCCGGAGATGAAACGCAATTCACTGATGCCAATTGTCCTTTATATACCATACATTATGTTTAGTATCAGTTTTGACCTGGCGACAACCCTCTGACTTTGCTTTCAGACAAAATACATAAGTAGACGATGAGGTAATATTCGTAAAAAGATAATCGCGTTTAATGGTTATGTCAAATGAACTGTCTTTTTATATCAACAAAAAATTAAGAAAGACAAAATTTGATTATGTCGATTTAAAAAGAAATATAATCACAATTACCCTTTGACATAATATATAACTGAGACCTTGTGATACACCGATAATCTTGTTAGTCTGTTTTAATTTTTTTGTCTTTTTTTTTTTTAGAATACTCCAGAATATGTACAAAGATTCAAGTTAAACTCATCGATTTCAATACTGAAAAGGAATATTAAATTTTATCTAAGTAAAATACGAACGTAAAAGAACCATTCCTTTCACTATTAAAAATATAGAAGAATTTCATATCGTGAACAATGTTTTTAAAACACTTCGAACGTCGTATGATATAACGTATTGGTTAAATTTAACAGAATAAAATTTGAAATTAAAAAAAAAGACGATGAAAAAATTATATTACATTTGGGTATATTAAAAAGTGAAATAAAATACGAAGAAAATATAATATCAATCCAATTTTGAATGTATGTGTGATTTTTTAAATATTATTATATAAGTGCATCTATAACATGATTAACTTTATATTTATACTTATCTTTCTTATTTCATTTTTTTATATTGCTAAGACTCCCGTTGGTATATATTATCTATTAATATTTTTTGTTTTCTTGAAATAATCTCTAATAATATTTGCTGCTGTCTTTAATAAGACTTTTTTTAATAAGTCTTTTGAAGTTTAAATTTTATGTAATTTAACCTGACCCTGTTTTGATTTTTAAATACAAAAAAGTTATAATATTTTGAAAAGAAATCAATTGCAGTAACACAAATGTTTTTTTTTTTTACGAATCAAACGTGAAATATTTGATTGAAATAGTTCATCAATTTCTATAAAAAGTATAGTTTTTATATATAAATATACCCACCACTTTTAATCGTATAATATTATAAACGCACAATTTACATACAAATATATTTATTGGAAAAAATAGATACATAAATACCTACATATCTATATATATTCCATTATTCTAATATAAAAAAAAATTATATATAAATGATGCGTTGAAAGAAGCAATATAATATTTATACTTTATTAATTACATTCGTTTTGATAATTCGCGTATAACGTAATATGTTTTTGTACGATAAAATTATATTTCCATCAATTCACTTTTGTTCTCCTTGCTGAAATAAATATTTCTTTAAAGAAAAACTAATAATAGATTTAATTCATAATAAGATTAATTCGTAATGAAATGTTTTCTAAAAATGTTAAAATTCTAATATCCAAGTTAGTTCATCTACGTTAAAATATTGATAACAATACCATTAATAAAATATTCGTAATTATTATCATTATTATTTAATTAATAAATAGAGTTCTATATCCTAAAAAATATAAGCTATAACTTACAGATATTGTTGGTAATTTCTTGATTAAAAGAAGGTATCAGGAATTTCCAAAATGGAATAGCGAGTTAACAATATTTAATTCATTTAACATGTATTTTTGAAATTTTTTTTACAAATTAACAGTCACATGATACAAAATCGCATCCAAAGATGTATTTACCGTTAAGTCTTAATAGTTAGTAAACTTTTCGGAATCCTTTGTGTTGTAGATATAAACGTCCTTAAAGTACATATTAGGAGTAAAGGATTTCCAGGTGTACATTGGTCTGTCGAGAGGGAAACCGTATGGCTTGCCATCGTAAATCACTTTACCGAAGATAGGTAGTTCGATGTACACCTTCTCCGATTTGTTATATGGACTCAGATAGAAGAACATCTTGAATTTCATACCCTCCTGTTTACCCTTAGGAAGAGTTAAATGTTCAGGGAAACCCTTAAGAAGAGTTAGACGTTCAGAAGAACCGTAGTCTTTCTCATAATAGGTAAATGGCTCGCTACCACTGACGGCGTTCTGGAGTTTTTTGTAGAACTCTTCACTAGACGTCTTGTAAGTAGCTTTACTGCTTTCATATTCGATGTTATTAACACCTTGCTTTACTGTAAAACAAAAAAGGAAATAAGGAATAACAATTATTCTAATATTGTGATCGCGTTTACACAAATGTCTGTTAAAATATCAAATGATTTACTAACGTGACACATCGAATTGTTCCATCATTACGAAGTATTTGTAGTATTTGCTGAGGTAACTCATGTCGTCACCCATGGCAGGTCCAAGGAAAATTTTGACTAGGACTTTGATGTCTTTGTCGGAATTAACTTTTAGACGGTAAGTAAATGGTTTGTAATTGAGGCAATAACGACGAGCCTTGATATGCAGAGATGTTCCTTCTTTGAAAGTGTTAAAGAATACGGCATTGTTGATCGTTGCGTCACAGTAATCGAAGTAAGTCCAAAGTTTGTCCATGTTGACAGATTCGATCTTGATGCCAGGGAAGTCGAGTTCGCTCTGGGAGTAGGCTGGTAGATGTTTCTTGTATCTGAAGGTATAAATTAAATTCGATTATATATCCATCCATTGGGATGCATACATTTAATGCTAACCTGTCCACGTAATTACTGATTTTATTAAAGAGAGCATAGAAAGCTGGGTCCCTCATGCTGGTACTGTAAAATTGCATAGCACTTGGCACGATCTTGTCTTTCTCAGTATAATCGAAGTTGGTTCCGAAAACATTTCTTGCCAACATTTCATATATTCCGTAATAATGTAGGTTACAGGTATCAGAGTTACCCTCGATCAGATTACCAAGAATGTTCAATCCTTCGGGAGTATAGATGTTTATAAATTTGCCATTGCTGTCTAAAACGTATCCAGAATCAATGGCATCCATAAAACGAAATTCTAGATTATCTATTTCCTACAAAGGAATTGACATGAATATAAGTATCGTCATTATTGTTATAACATATTGTGTTTTCTATCGCATTCCACAAACCTTTAAGTATTGGTATTTGTAATAAGGTACATTGTAATAAGACTTGCGTGGAGGCATTACAACGCCGTTACTAAATATCATGGAAGAATAGAATCCTGAGTAGAACGGTTTCTCCAAGTTAAAATCTTCGATTTCACCCAAATCATTTGACAAACGTTCCAAGTAGTAACGAGCGATCAATTGTTGATGGACATACAAATAGAAAATACCACGGTATTCCTGAGGAATGTTGTATTCCTTGCTATTCAACCAGAATGGGAAGATCTGACGGAAGTAGAAATAGAAGGTATTCAAATTGAAATCTCCCATGAAGTAGTCTAATTTGTTCTCTTCGGAGAACGTGTTGGTATAATTACTGTAGATTACGTATTGGTCTGTATAATTCGTATTGCTTCTAAAAATTAAACCTATAAATGAATAAAGAATGTAAAATATTGATTTTTAAGTTAACAATAACGTAAGAGGAATATTCAATCCACGTACGATGCATCATTTTGATGCGCTGTGCCTCCTCAATGACATTCGAGTCGAAGAAATAATTTGGATTAACTTCATAAGGTAACATGGGAATAATGTATTGGCAGTCGGGTCTATAGAATACGGCAACATAGAAGGCTTGCGTGAAGACGTCGGAATTCATGAAAAGACGTGCCCAGGCAGCGGTCTTGTAAAAGGTATCGAAACCTTTTGCATTATAGAAGAGTTTGAACAATAGGATCATTTCGTTAAGATGCTCTTCGTAGAATGGCGAGAAGATGGCATCGCGGCTAAGCATGCCGCGTTTGTAATAATGAAGGAACTCTTCGACGACATCCTGTAAAACAAAATAATCTCATTATCATCATTTTATAAAAATTTTCAAATTCTTACGAATTTTCTACATTCTCTCTCTCTCTCTCTCTCTCTCTCTCTCTCTCTCTCTATCTCAAAAAAAAGAAACCAATTAGAAAGACTTATGAAGAATATATGTTCAATCGTTCTTCATGTTCTTAGCATTTACGAAATAATTAAACATGATGGATGATCACCTTGTCCTTGTACATTTCTATATTATTCTCGATTTTATAGTCACGTCCAATAGTGTAAAATTCTACGTCGATTAGATCGTTTTGTTTCACGAAAAGTAGCAATTCATGGATCTTCTTTTGCTTTTGTACGAAATCCATGTCAGCAAAGTGACTCTTAATACTGACGACGTTTGACAGGCATAGTGCCGCCAAAACTAGGAAGAGCACTTCCTTCAACATCCTTCTATAATTTATCCGTTTCTTGCCTCTTGGCTGAGATCTTTACCCCAACGGTTAGGGAGAACGATGCAACATCAGAACACAGGGCCTCGCTTTTATACCGGTGCTTTTTCTTTGTAATCATTGTAACCTGTGACCTAGAATGTTCGTCGTTCGTCGCGATGATGAAATTGATCGTTTTATAACTAAATAACACAACAAAAATAGATCATGGATGTTTCCAAAGTGAAAAATACTTTGTCTTTATATTAAAAGATGTGTATATAATGAGAACATTGAATCAAAATTTGATGAAATTAATATTTCGTGTTTATTCGATAAATATTTGGTATGGTTTTAATATTTCAATATATCTTTAAAAAATATCATACCTGTCTTATAACTTCATTAATATTTCATAAATATCATTAAGTTATCTTTTTGTATTGTAAATTTTTATATATCAAAAATTGCATTTTTTTTATTTGCTATTTCATTAGCTAGAAAAACCCAAATCAATTCGCTATAGATAAAAATGTTAGGATGAATCCAGTAAAATCTTGCCATGATTAAATACAATGCAAAATGAAGAGTATAAAGAACGATTATACGAAAAACACACTTGAAAACAGCTTCGGAAGATATAAAAATTCCATTTCTCTTAAAGTAATCGGTAATATTATCATTACTAATAAATTTACTAGAATTAAGTAGATTATGCTAAAATGTCAATTACGGAGTAAGAAAAAACAATTGAGAACTTCTACAATTGAATTCTCTTCTTTCTCGCTTAGTAACTCTTCCTTTTTATAAAAGTTACTTCATCTGTTCTATGTTTAAGAAGCTCCGATATCCTTCAGTAAAAAATTTAATGAAATTAAACATTTCATTAATAGTGATTTGATTTATTTTAAAATATTGCTTTTTGCCTCATATGTGAAAAAGGCATCCCTTCGATAACGTAAAATGATATGGTTAAAAGATCCACAATATCATAAATTCATTTAGGTAATATTTTTCCTGACCTCGTTCTCATACACATACGAGTAAAATGGTGATTATCTTTCTCAAATCGTGCATACACATGCCTGTTTACATCTTTTGAAATAAAAAAACTGATTACGTCGTAATCTTTCATTTATCACTTATCATTAAAATTATATGAGAAGAGAAAGAAAAAAAAAAAAAGAAAGGATTGAACGAAGAGGAACTATCTACATTTAATTAAGCATCATTTAAATAATAATGAGTGATTAAGTTGACACATCATAGCTTGATTTATTGCTCGTTTGTCGTCCCACAAGATAATTAATTATAAGAAATATAAAAAAGGAAAAAATCATTTTTAGGATATGTACGATTTGCTCATTGTTTTTAATTCAAGCAAAGCTCTTCTTTCTCCAACAGTTGTTTTGATCTTTTACATATTTCAGAAAACATCACTTCATTTTGTATATCAGAATACTCTGCAAATAAAATGTAAGGAATTCACAGTTAAATATTATTTTATTAAATGGTTTGTGAAAAAATTGTCGACGGGGAGTTTATCATATTTGTTACACAAAATTAATCACTCGAGTTTTTACTATTACGATTAAATAATGGAGAATTGTAAATCTTTGAAAAATCATCGGGGATAATATAATCGAAAACAATGTTACCTTCTAAAAGGCATTTTTCATTCTGTTTAAAATTATTCTCGGCGTACTCCGGAAAAGTTATTTTATGCATTTTAATAATATTTCTTGTTATTTCTTTGTGAAAATCTTTGGCTAAAGGAACGGTACACACATAGTTACTTACATACAAAAAGATACGAAGCCAGGAGTCCTAGAAAAATAATTAATATTTATTTATATAGAAATATCCATATCTTCATGTCATATCAAATTTGTTTTTTTCAAATTCGTTTTTCGTGGTTGAAAATCGAGGTAAGGTTTGTATCAACGAAATACGATATATACTTATCGATATTTGACGACTTTATATGAATGTTATAACACATGATCGCTAATTAAAATGAAAATAAAATCGAAATAACGGATTACGCACGTTAAATGTATTTTCTAACGTGTTTAATTGCTTTTCCAAATCAAGTATAGTTATATATATTTTTAACTTGGAATTAGATTCAATTTCTTGATTCGAGGTTAAAATATGTTGATTCCAATTATTATTTTTATTAAAATTATTTATATCTTCACGAATTTCGGTTCGTAATTCGTCGATTTTTTGTTTCAATGTGATTAAAAGATTAGAAAATTTAGACATTACATAACGAAAACTCGTCATTGAAATTATGGTATCCATATTATTTTTTGACAATCTATTTGAAGAAATATAAATGTTTCTTTCAATAACGAATGTCTGATCATAATTAATGATGGTAAATAAAATAATGTTGACAACGATTACATGACACAATGTTTCGACAAATTATCATATAGTTCGATATATGAAAAAATACAAATCTTCGATATTCTTATTAATTTGTTTTATTTGTACCTGAAAATGTACTCCTCGGTTTAAATATAATGACATTATTAGTGCATAACCGGGATTTCATATAGTATAAAAGTAATATATATATATATATATATATATATATATATATATATATATTTTTTATTTTTTTTTTATTTTTTTGATATCGAAATAACAAATAGAAATGGTACAACCAGTACTTGTTAGAGTTCAAAAATTATCGTCGATTACGTCCTATTTTTTCACATGCTACCAAAATTTAGGTTATCGAGAAAATTAAGAAAAAAAACAAGAAAACGTTGATGATAAACGAATATTTCTTTAATATGTACAATTCGACCTTATGCTTGTGATATATTCAAGAAGTGTGGCATTATGAAAAAGTAGGAATATGTGTCATTTTTGAACTTTACATGTAGTTATCATTATGTATCAGTTTTTACAATAATTATATTCATAAGTATTATGAATAATTGTTTGGTATAAACCCTAAACAGATTGCAAAATTACATCTTAAATGATCCAAAATTCAATTTGGAGACGTGAAGAGGAGATTGTAGATGCAATCCACTTATAAATTTTATACCATATTATCGGCCCCACTCATTATATTTACTATTCACGGCTCTCAGGAACTCGAAGTTGGGTCTAAAAATAAATTCTATGTTAGAATCTACGTTAGGATTAAACCTTTATCATTTATGACAAATAATCGTACAATGATGATAAAAATTCAACTGCTTATAGAGTCATTTTCGTCTTTAGATATGACACTTTTATTGTCATCTTCATTATGTTCTTCTTGCTCTTCTTGATCTGACATTTCCTCCCAATTCTCATCTGATTCACTCTCTAGGTCTACCTCATTTACAGCCGGACCTTCATCAGATGAATCTATGTATAACAAAATGAACAAAAAATTAATACAAAATACAAATTACGTTTCTCACATTTGATATACGATAATAAATCAAAATCCTTTACATATAAAATGTTGATCATAAATTCTGACCTGCATCTTGATAGACAAGTAGAGTCTCCTCCATTATGTTATTGTCCTGTTCTTCTTTGCTTCTGGTTATTTGTCCCGTTATAAGCGAAACCCGTCCTCGTAATCTTGATATTTGTGTCAATAACATTAGCTTTGCATCGATCAAGCTCAAAATAGGACTAAGTGATTCCCCAATATCTGGATGTGATAGGAGGTGTGCTGCGTGCGTTGTTATCAATATTTGCAACCACATAGTAGCTATCTTACTCCTAAAATAAATTATTTTTATGAATTACTAAAATATTCTACAACTAACGCAATAATGAGTAATTGACAAACAAAAAATATCTTACGGATATGTTTTGCCTTGTAACATTGCACATAATTCTTTAAGCAAAGGTGTTATTGCCTGGATAGGCAATTTGGCAATAGTGTTCCTAATTATTCTTTCATTTTTAGTAAATAATACGTTATTTAGAATTGTCCTATCTTTGCTGTTTAATCCTTGCATTAACAACTGTATCATATTAGCTCCTTTCGAAGGAGTCCTGCCTATAGCATTTGTTTCTACATTCAAACTAAGATTTTCCAATCTATCTTTCAATGGTAATTGAGAACCTGCTGAACTGGTTCTATTTCTTTTTGTTGCTGTACTCCCTGTTCCTAAATATAACAATCATATGTGATTTAACGATTGAAAATAATATATAATAATAATTTCAATAAATAGTTTTATATATTACCTGGCACAAGATATTCTACATTATCTTCTGTAATGGTGGCTTTTACTTTTGTAACTGATTCTTCTTTCCTTTCTTTTGTTCTTTTCACTTCTGAACGTATTAAATACTGTATCTTATCTGAAAAGTCTGGTGTAACTTTCTCAAATGTCAGGTTCATGTAAGAACCATACGCTAGTAATAATTTTTCATTTTCTATCAATTTTGCCATAAGAATAGGAATCTGCTGTATAGTTTCTTTCTGATGTACATCCGAAGCAACTGCAATATTCAGTGTAGGCTTCAGTGGCTTAGAACGTCCATTAGGTTGATATTTAAAGACATGTGCTTGTCCTGACCTAGTAACGGCTAGTACCATCACTTGAGACTCTTCATTTACATGTACAGAAACAGATAAAGCTTCATCTTGCATCGCTAATGTAGCCACAGAGCATTTATCATTCTTGGTCTAAATAAATTGAAAATAATATAATTAATAATAATTCTATCATACTGGATGAATCATATAAAATGGATTAGTCATATTTATTGCTTGGTTAATGATAAAAATTCCAATACAGGTAAAATACAAAATAAATATTTTTATAAATTTTAACTATGAAACCAAGTAGTAAATGTAATTTGTCCATTTTATATTACTCATCTCAGTTAATTTTTATTGAGATAAATGATAGTAGTTAAGATAGTAATATATTGTGTGACGTACTTCATCTAGAGCCCATATATTAAGGTATCCATCTTCACTTGCTCCGCTGATTAAATAACTGGCATTTTTGTTCACTGTTATTGGATTTAAAGAAGTAACTTGACCAGCATGTCCAGTAAAAGTCCTAATGATTTGCTTTGTGGACAAATTCCACCATTTGATTATTCTTTCCGCAGAGATCATAGATTTTCCATCTTGCATTACTGCTAAGGCTGTAACTTTTGCCTTACCAGATTTCCACTTACATTTTATCCCATTTTCTTTAATATTCCATTCAACTATATGATAATCATCTGCGGCCGTAAATAAACCACAATTTGCAGACCAAGTCAAAGCTGTTATACATGAAGAATGGCCATTTTCTAATTGACCACTGACAGTAGCTGCTGCGGTATCATATAAAGTGATCTTTCCATTTACAGATCCCATAGCAATAATTCCTTTCTGTTCTATTTCTTCTGAGATCAACTTCCTTCTGCGTTTCTTCCATGGTGAAAGCTAGAACAATGTTATAAAAAGCTATTGTATGACATAAGATTAACTGAGAAACAATGAAATTATTATACATTGTGGTATAATGAAGTACACTTTTTCAAATATTTAAAGTATATCAGTGGAAAGACATATACTTCAATAAATATTCTTTGTAGATCTAACATAACCTAAATTTATCCTATTACAAATATCTGTTAAATCAAAAATCTCATAATTATCGAGAGAATGAAACTATATATGTGGTCGTTATAAAAATAATTTATAACAATCGATTATACAAAACAAATGGTAAATCAAAATAAACATTCTTATTGACATAATTAAATCGAAAAATAAAAACCACATGGCATACCGACGTGCTTGTTGCCTGAGTATTTACGGAGATCCAACATAAGACACTACACGGCGAGTAAAGATGTAAATTTGGTACGTATTCTTGCTTGAGTCTGCTCGTTGCTGTCTCCCAAATCTTCAATTTTCCATCACTCCCACAATAAGCAAAATATTGACCGTCTTGAGAAAACGCGGTACAAGCCGCGTTCGCCATTTTGACCGCTACTACTATTAACTGCCTCTACATATATTGCCGACGTAATATGAAACTACTGTTTTTAAATTTCAAGTATCGGATTATATATAAATTTCAATAAAAGTACGCTAATAATTACGAATATCTAGTGTACATTCTTAAATCAATTGATAGAGTAGAGGAAAGAAGCACGTTACAACGCATACACGTGCTAACTTGACTCGCATAGCCAATTGCTTCTTATCCCTACTTTTTTTCCTTTGTTTCTCTTTAACGTTTCTCGCTCCTACCATATACAAACGTCGTAGGTTTTAACTGTTATTTTATTACCACGCTCTACGGTACTATATTTTGTTTACAAATAAAAAATTTTATCATCTTAAAACGCTGTCTTCTAGTCGATTCTAATTCCTGTTAATATCTCATTTGTAACAATATTTATACTTTATTCTTATTGGTTAATGATACACTAGCACACAACAGTTTCTTCTATTTCAATTATCCAGTGTTATATCCATATATATGAGAAGACGTTCTCATTGGTCATTGAGATATTATAATTATGTTCATCAAAAGATGGCCGACATGTTCTGTCGCAAGTATCGTCTGCTAGTGTCAAACTTACGATAATTATTTTCATAGAATTAAATAATTGAATTTCTTAAATACAAAATAATAATTATCTTTTCTTCGTAATTGATATCGTTCCTATAACCTTATTAAATATGCTAATCTATGATTTTATTTATTTACTAACACCTTTATACTCTTATTTTCATCAATCAGGTTCGCCTTCTTGATATTAGATACTCATTGTGGTCAATTTATTACGGTTGGTTACATGTTTCTCTAAGATTTTGAAAATATTATATTTTATAATTTTTCTGCGTAATAGTCATTTTGGAGAATTGTGTAGGGCAATTATGTTCTGAATGGCAAAATTCTTTTCCTCCTAAAGTGAAAAAATCATTATAGTAGTTTATGTAATACTATCTATTGTAGAATTGATCATTGTTATTTTACAGTATATTAAATAGGAGAGATTGTTTATCAAATGAATAAGTCTTGAATATTTGTTAAAATATAATATCAATTTAATTTATGGATGAAATATAAAAGATATGATATCAAAATGGTTAGTATATATATTTATCTTTTGTGTACATCTATGCTTCTATATTAATATAATTTTATTATATTTTTTATAGCCAATGATAACGCATGACGTTAAACTACCAGCTGTCGTTCCAGAGTTATTATTAGAAAAGCATGCAGATTATCTTATAGCTTATGGAAACAATAAAGATGAATATGTAAGTAATACTTACATTTAATCCTTTAAGTACTACGCACTACTTCCTGCTAGATACTCTTGTAGGATACACCATTATGGAGGCTTGTCAATAAGTGACATTTTAAGACAAATAGCTACTACAGTGACTGAAATTCTTATCTGAAACTTGTATGCATTAATGTTACAATCAATAAGTGTTAAACAATGGTTGAATTGGTTGAATTTTCACTTATTAACTTTTCAGACATACTGTATGACAGAACATGTACGAATGTCTGGTATATATTGGGGCCTTAATGCATTAGATTTAATGGGGAAACTTGATCGTACCAACAAGGAAGAAATCTTAGAATTCATCAGACAGTGTCAAAGCGATAGTGGTGGTATTTCTGCTAGCATACAGCATGATCCACATTTACTTTACACACTTAGTGCAGTTCAAATATTATGCCTTTATGATGCATTAGATGTAGTAGATAAGGATAAAATCGTTAAATATGTTAAAGAAAGACAACAACAAGATGGTAGTTTCACTGGTGATATTTGGGGCGAAGTAGATACTAGATTTTCCTTCTGTGCAATTGCTACTTTATCACTTTTGGTAAGAAACTTTTTAATGTAATATAATAACAAATATATAAATTTAAAATTTATTTTATCTGTATATTGCAAATCTTTACAAGATATTGAGTTTGTAATTACAGAATCGTTTAGATGCTATAGATGTGGAAAAGGCTGTAGAATTTGTAATTAAGTGTATGAATTTTGATGGGGGATTTGGTTCTAAGCCTGGATCTGAAAGTCATGCTGGTTTAGTTTATTGCTGTGTAGGACTGTTATCGATAACAGGTAATGCATGTTAAAATGGTATAAGAAAATATATATGCATATACATTGGACTTTTCATAAACAAGTTATTTTTTTATATTTAGGGCATTTGCATTTAATAGATGCAGATCGTTTAGCTTGGTGGTTATGTGAAAGACAACTTCCATCTGGTGGTCTAAACGGTAGACCAGAAAAACTACCAGATGTATGTTATTCTTGGTGGGTTCTCTCTACACTCACAATTTTAAATCGTCTTCATTGGATAGATAAAAAACGTCTCGTAAGTAATTAATGCGAGAAAATTATATCGTTAAGTAAAACGAAATGGTATGAAAATATCTTCATTTCTTGTACTACAGATAGATTACGTTTTGACGTGTCAAGATATCGATAGTGGAGGCTTTGGCGATAGACCTGGTGATATCGCTGATCCTTTTCATACATTATTTGGACTTACTGCATTATCGTTACTGCATTCTGATTATCCATTGAAGGACGTAAATCCAACTTATTGTTTACCACAATATGTAGTAGATCGTTTAGGTTTGGTACCAACACGAGTGGACATATGATTTGATACATATATACATTGCACAATTTAAATATAAGTTTAAATTATGTAATATTTAATTGTATTACATTTATGTATTACAAATCATAATGGGATATGGAATATAATTTTTTATGTACAATATTATCTTTTCTCTTTCCTACAGAGTAACAAATTTTATTCCAAGAAAAGAGAAATGAAGTAGATTATTGATAATATATTCCAAGTGTTTACACCATGAATAGACACAATTTTTGTCCGATTTTGAATATCAAGGGCTCATTCGAAAGATAAAGATATTTTACACGAGGTTATCTTATCGGATTTTTGAACAATGTTATATACTTTGCAAAAATCATGTGTAGAAAAAAGTAACTTTCAAGGGTAGTTTTATTATGCTTGTCTATATTTTTTATGTGCATGCACTACTTATTTGGAATTGATCGGTTCCATGATTAGT
Source organism: Dolichovespula sylvestris (assembly GCA_918808275.2). Classification (NCBI taxonomy): domain Eukaryota; kingdom Metazoa; phylum Arthropoda; class Insecta; order Hymenoptera; family Vespidae; genus Dolichovespula; species Dolichovespula sylvestris. The sequence continues at coordinate 5,283,670 of OU964972.1, forward strand.
TGAATAGATTTAAGCATTTCCTACCTTAGTTTAAAATTATATACTGTTACTTTCTATTATCTGTGCGATCAATAAAATAGCTTTCTACAATTATCAAATGTTTGTTCTCGATCGATAAAAAATTATTGTTATTTTATACCATTATCTGCTCGAAAGATGAAACAGCAAAAATTAAAAAAAAACCTACTATAATAGATGTTTTTCACGCCCGACATAATGCATCTAAGTACCAAATAATGGCAAAACATGAATCTACTTCAACGACTTATGGTGTAAAGAAAACTACTTTACTAATGGTCACTAAAAAGATTCTACGGTACATGTTGGTGATAAAACAGTGATTTATTTTAGTAGCTGTGATGAAGTAGGAATGTAGTTAATCATCAGTCTGAAAGTAGATTTCTTTATTACTGATGGATGCTAATATTTTATTATCAGTCGATAACGAATAACTATTTTACAATTAGTTGAATAAAAAAATCTATTTTACGATATAACGGTTAGCTGTTATATAGACCGTCGGTGAACTACAGGCATCTACTATTAGCGATACTTTTGCAGCCATTAGGGACAGAAATCTGCTATTACTAACGTTTTTCTTCGTCCGTAATACAACGGAGAGATGAAGAGGAAGTGAAGTCATATTCTCGTTTAAATCTTCATTTTTAAAATGAGATCCTGTATATTAAAATCGGTTAAAAATTACTCCGTGGATTTGTTGCTAGCGTAAATCTTTATAAAACCAGGATAATTAACAGGCTTAACAGACATAAGCTATTAATTCTTATGGACTCATAAAAGGAGTTATTCGTAATAAAGCAAATGAGTAAAATAAATAAACATAAAATAATTAAATACATAGAGTAAATAAATAGAAAAGCTTAATGAATTATCGAGTATCGACAGTTCTATGATATCGTATTCAATCGGTCCACGTCTCTGACGGTAGTGAAAGTGCACACGTTCGTATGTACCCCACCTTTGACGATGAATAAACGTGCGTGCGCGGACACATTGACGTTAACTGGCCTAAGACCGGCCCGCGTAAAATGAAGCGGGGCAAAACGCGTTAGTCCCCGAACCAAGGAACTTCTCAACATAGAAAAGACAAATAGTTGTTCCTCGTCGATGTTGACGGGTCGTCGAATATTCTATCGAGATCGTATTGGCATAATATCAAAAGAAACATTAATCTTTCAACATCGATAACGTTAATCGAGAAAACGTTATTACATTACAGTCTTCCGTTCTCGATGGACCAATCCTCGAACGGTGCGACTTGTTATCTAATCGAAAGTAAATTCCTTTAAACTATAATTCGTAGTCGTGTCGTTAACTGCTTAACGATCTTGTAAATTGTCTTCCTTAATCATCGTTTACCATCTTCAGTGGTTGGTCACGTGCGTTTCGCTCGATGTAATTATTTTGCGATATCAACGAAGTAACGTACGACGAAACGTGAAACGTTGATCGTGTACGAAGTATTAATAATATATTATATATATGTGCATTTATTCGTCGAGTAAATGTAAAAGAAATATCATTATATTATAAACCGATCTACTCGTTTATGCAACGTATGAAGAACGAAGAAATCTGAAGAAATAATGAATCGGAAAACGAGAATAATATTAGCAGAACTATTTTTTTTTGTAAGTATTGAACGACTTGATTGATTGATAAAATAATTATATTGTTTTATTAATGATATTTAAAATGTAAGAATTATTTTTCCTTTATTAATATTTTCATTGTACGTATTAACTACTATTGCACTTACTGCAAGTGAGTTGCAAATTTAGTTTATTGTAAACTTTACGTCGCACAGGAGAGAGACTCATAATTATAATAATTTTTCATTACTTGTTTTCTTAGCGTCCATACGACAATCGATGACTCGTTAACAGCTTTGGCGATGTCATGCGATGAGTCAAAGGAAAGAAAGATCATTAACGTAATACGAATTAATTCGTTTTGTACAGAATCGTTACATCAGAACTCGATTCTGTCAATAATAAAAAGAAAAAAAAAAAAAGAAAAAGAAGAAACATTTGCAATTAAAAGTATATTTCTATTTGATCGATTTTAATGGAAAATACGATAATCGTTAACGGGGAATACGCTGAGAAATAATTTAAACGTTCATCGTCTTATCGTTTCATAACTATTCTTTTCTTTTCTAATACCTTGCATGTACTCTTTGTATCCATAACTAGAACGAGTCTGCTTAATAGATGAACCGTTACGATGTTAACATTTTAAATATTATGCATGAGTTTGTGATTTATGTTTACCTCGGCAATAATTACAACGACAACATATTCGAGCGAGTTTATTCCGTTGAATCCGGGTTTGAGTCACTCTTGGTTTCGTGAAGGTGGAACGACCTTGCAAGCGGCCAAAGACACTTTAAAAGTAATAAGCTTTCGAATCGACAGAAAGAACAACGTCCGTCGTGTCTCATCAAAATTATTGTTGCAGTCTCGAAATCTTTTTTGTGTTAATATAGATATATTTACGAACAAACGAGAAACGAACAAACGGGATGAAGTACTACAGAAAAAATTAATCGTAACAAAAAGAAAAAAATAAATAAATTACGAAAGGAGAAATTAGATAGAAAATATAATTTTCATTCCATATTCTTTATAACATTAATTTTCATATTAATGATTTAATATCAATGTAATAAACGAAAAAAAAATCGTAAGATATTTTTAGCCGGAACACGGGGAGAACCTTGTATGGAGTACGGTTGTCCTGGACGACCACAATACGAACCCTTCGTCCCAGCACCTCCAGGACACACCCCAAGATGCGCCAAGCCAGGACAAACCTTTTGTGAGTCTCTGGATCATTATCCTCAGTAAGTAGGACGCAAGTGAAAATATAAATGCTTCATCTCAAGTCAACACATGGAAGGATATGATGTCACTGACTTCTGGTAAAATCGAACAATGAACTATTACCTTTTTTTCGATTAACCTTACTCGAGGAAAAAAAAAAAGAGAAGAATTATAAAAAGGGGAAAAAAAATTTATGTCAGGCCCGGTTCCAAGTATTGAAATTCTTACGAACGTTTCCGAGTATCGTGCGGCATACGAATGATCTCCGTGCCTGTCGAATCTTCCTTTCCGAAGGGAAAGTTACGGAAGAAATGGTGCCGTAATTCGATATTCTTTAACGTAATTTTATTTATGCCTTTACCTTTTTTCCCTCTATCGTCGAAATTCTTGCTAAAATAGAGGAAAAGAAAGACAGGAGAAGAGAGAGAGAGAGAGAGAGAGAGAAAGGAGAAATTTCATTCGTATAAAATATCGCGTAACTATTATGTAAAAACGAACGAGGTCGAAGATACAAAGTTATCATTACGTACGAGCACGATATCATCCGTGAGTTTCGTAGTATGATCATCGGACCATGACCGTGGCCTTGATGTGGTCATGCTCGACACCTGCCGAGATAATTATCGAATCCGTTACGAAAACTATTCTCTTTTAAACAATCGGCCCCTTTTTATATATTTATCGTAACGTTGATTTATTTTTCATTCAATTTCTTTTTTTTTTTTTTTATTCGCTTAACGTAACAAGTGCATGTATATTTTGCGATACGTCGATTTTACATAACAGAAATGTATAGGATTTTATTGCTCGAAAATATATTTGTTAATTTTTTATTCATATTTCATTATGATCAGTCATGCATTATTCTATCTGTTCTATATTATCAGCACGTGAATAGAAATTCATCTACAACTATTAAAATAGTTTTGAAAACAAAAATGGGTCTGAAAGATCCATCGAACCGACAAAGATAGAAGACGGAAAAGAAATTTCATTACGAAATTTCTCACGATGTTTTGTACCTCATGTAGACATGATAGAACATGGCCTAGTTTCAGCTATTACATCCAAGATGTATGTACAGCCAGGCTAGTCAATATTATTATCTCACGTGGCAAAGAGACAGGAGTCTGTTGAGAAAGAAAATCCATGCACGTTCAAGGAACTGTGTCTACGATTATATGGTCTTTGAAAGTGTATTTTTCTAACACACACTCTCTTTCTCTCTGTCTCTCTCTCTCTCTCTCTCTCTCTCTCTCTCTCTCTCGGTCTCCCTCTCTCTCCCTCTCTTTCATTTTCTTAATTGAATATAATACTATTTCTTAATGTAGTTGTTTCAGATACATTCTTAACTAGTTAGTAAGAAATTTAATTCAACAGTAATATATTTCATGTCGTCACAGTTTTTTCTTTTTTTTTTTTTTTTTTACTAGCGTGATAAATTAGGACATCTAATTTAATAATAAGTACCATTTAATAAGTTTACAAAAAAATATCATAACATTTCATTTCCTTGCGTACGTACTTTTATTATACCTTCGAGTTGACACAGTCCATTTAAAAATGTATCTTATAGTTTCCAATGGCCTCAAAGTATTCATGCATAATTTATACAAATCAAGGCGTGACAGTGCTCGATAGATCTATTTTTTTATCTTTTTTTTTTCTTCTTTTTTTTTTTAATTCAAACTTCATATGGGGAGCTCAATTAATTCGATGTATTATTTTTCAACGCCCACGACTTCCTTCTAAACGTGACAATCACTCAATGAAGAAATAAATTTATCGTGGTCACTATTCTTAGACCGATACATAGTGAAAGGCCATGCTTTCTTACAGCTTCGGAGAAGCGCGTAACTCCGGTCGACCTCCTTCTGATTCTTGCGGAAATAAATAAAAAAAAAAAAAAAAAAAAAAAAAAAGAGAAAAAAGTTGTGAATATTTTCAACAAACGAAAAGATAATCGAACGTTGCCAATGCAATCACAAGTAAAATATTTCTAGCTTGTAGCAAGAGATATTTGGTTAGAGAAATATCAATAAGTTTATTGAGTATTCATGAGTATTCGTAAATCAAACGAATTTGAAAGACTAATTCGAAGATATTCGGAAGATTAAGAAGACATTGGAGAAACATTAGAATAGAGAAAAAGAGAAAGAGAGAGAGAGAGAGAGAGAGAGAGAGAGAGAGAGAGAGAGAGAGAGAGAGAGAGAGAGAGAGAGAGAGAGAGAGAGAGAGAGAGAGTGAGGAAGAGAAAGAAAGAGAAAGAGGAAGAGAAAGAGAAAGAGAGATTAAAGATTATTCTCGATTACGGTTAACCGTGATCGAAGAATACCGAGGTTGTATAACGGTCACGAATGAGAGAAGAAAATACATTATAGCTGTCGGCTATGAATTAAACATCGGAAACACCTCTTAACGATGTTTCTCGCTTCGGAGAAAGTTTAAATATCTATGTACAGCATACATCTTCGATATATTCAATTCGTTTTACGTAGATAACATAACGAATTTCTTGCCCTATCAACTTCTTACCGTCGAATCTTTTTTGCTCCGTTAGCGCCGTCGACAGAAAGAAGTCGTCAACTTCTTGACCCGATCGTTTTGAAAGTCTATGAGACGCTCACAATGTGGAACGTGTACAGACATTTCTTTTTCTTCTTTTTCTGGTGGCTAACGATTGGAATTCGAAATTAGCATACGTAATGCTTGCGTTGAGAATACGATCGAAGTCTTTTGAATCTTTATAATCTTTATAAAAAAATTGTTTGCATTGTCTTACTTTATTTTTTTTTATGTATTACAGACAGCTTATAAAATTCCTCGTCGATAAGTGTAGTTTCGACTTCAGTACAGCGTTGAGAGATGAATCTCATGAAGATTTCAATGCTTACAGGTTTGTGAATAGATATGAATATTATGTGAATAAAAGAATAATATTATAGATGTATCTATTTATTTAATAAAATAAATGATCGTATCAGCTCATCGCCTGATTATCATCAAGGCTACGAATATCCACGACAAGATACCCCTACCTTATATTCACAGCCTTTGCCTATTTTACCGACTCACTATCCAGTAGATAGACAACCAACTTTAATATACGGAACACCGTTTAATAATACTCATCACAATGGGTAAATATAAGCTTTTATGCATTGCTTTATAATATGAAATATTAATAATATGAAATACAATGAATTTATATTAACTCAGATACAAATATGCGGCACCTCCAAGACCTGAGAGAAATCCACTTTTGGATGTAGAATCTTCAGGGAAATATCGTCCGCAACAACACTCAGAATATCCTATATTTTCCCAAGCGCCATCTTTGAAATCATTCCAGCAGGATCAAATATGGTGGACGAATAATGGGTGAGACATTTTTAAAGATAGTACTTTTCGAGAATTGATCATTTTATCGCGAGCTGTGTTTCGATTCAGGTATGTACGTAGCAATAAAATGGCACCACGAACGTTCCACGAGAATCCGCTCTTACAGTATGTGAACCTGAAAACGGAACGAAATAAGAGGCAAGTGAATACGGATACTGTCGCACTTTGTCCAACTGAAGAGCAATACATCACACCGAAAGCTGCCCTTAATAATCGAGGTAATTGGATGTATGTCGTTAATCTTGCAGAACAGGACGACAAATACTCGCAACTCGTTAAAAGTGAAAAGTGTTCGTAAGTAAATATATCATATTATTGTTTTAATAATTTATAAGCAATGGATTTTTAGGTACATTTTTATTTTCATAGAACAAACACTTGTAATGGTCTATGCGCTCTTCCTGCTGGATATACGAGCACATGTCAGCAACAGTTTGTGCAAAAGAGACTGGTCGCATTAGAGGGAAGCGGAAATCGACTTTACACTGATATTTTTTGGTTCCCACATGGTTGCTCATGTCATGTTAGGTTTAATGGCTTATAAAAATAATATATTTATTAATGAAATTTAAATAATTACAATAATGATAAGGAAAGAAAATATCATCGTAAATTCCACCATTATCATTATCACTTCATTATCTTAGTAAAGTCAACAATAAAGTATAGTATGAATAATTTAGTTACAATTGGAGTGGTAAACATTCCGAGAAAGGTTTCATTAAACAAATGATGCGGCAAGATATAATTATCTAAATATAAGAACATATAAAAAGATTCGTATATAAAAAAACTATGATAATATTGTGATCATATTTGATAAGATATTACTAAAAATCAATATAAACAATAATAACAAATTATTAATTTACCACTTAAGATTGACCGACTACTCGGTCGACAAAACAGTTCCTTACTATTATCGATAAATTGCACGGAAAAATAAAACGATATTATTAGCATATTTGACTCGTAAATCAATCGATAAAACAATCAATAAAACAACTATCAATCGATAAAACAAAACTTTCCTATTATTGGCTGATGAAAAAACGGGGATCTACTTTAGTGACTGACAGTAAAACAAAGATTTTAAAACAAGCAATAAAACAGCGATCTGCTATTACCGCTTGCACGATTTCCTGAGGTTGTATCGATCGGTATAACTGCGCCCTGCCGTCTAACTAATACGACTAATTTTTAGGGTGATTCATATACGTTTAGTGTAGGATACTATTGTTGGAAAGTTATAAAATAGATATATGAATATTTATAACAACGAGAGAGGGAAAGTTTTTATTAAGAAGACATTGGGTGTTTTTTCGATATAATAGATCGATTAAGATTATTTCAGATATTAATCCGTATCGTCGATCTAAGTACTTGTGAAATAATGTTTAGGATACAAGATTATTTGTAGAGTAATATTGCTGTTTGATCTATCATTACTCTCTCCCTTATCATCTTCTGGATTCATGTTATCAGTCTTATTCTGTCCAATCACTGGCCTTCGTTTCTCTTATACTCATATTGATGATTATCACAGAAACGCGGAAATGAGTTCGTTGAAGTAAAAATAAGGGCTTTGATTCCATCGATTGGATAAGAAGAACGTAAAGGTAGCGAAAGAAGGAGAACCAGAGCAGGTCAAGCACGCGCAAAGCAGAGTTTTCACGCGTCGGGAGCACGCACCCCGTCCTTTTCACGCACTGCTCACCTTCTCGGCCGTTGACGCACATACGATCCATGTTGCTGATGCTCGTATCGTTGTTTCTACACCTTCGAATTATGTGTCCCACCATGATCGCAAGATACTTTTTCTCTAACACATTATACACTACATTAATTTTTGTTTTAATGGATCAACAATTTCATGACCTTGCTTATGATTTTTTATTCGTTTCTCAACTAAGCAGAGTATTTTTTTTTATGTAATTAACTGATTAAAACCCATCAGTCTAATACAAATAATATATTCTCTGATATTCATTGACGTATGATGTATTTAAGTAATACTCCTTTTTACAAGAGTACAAGCTGTGTACCTTATCGTATTGAAAAATATTTCTTTTATACGATTACTTCCATTACCAATGGATGGTAATTTGGTCTTATGACGATCGTTAAATTCAATACCGATTACAGTAGATCCACCTTTTGACCTATTCAAGGAAAATTAAATAAATAAAGTAAAAAAGCTTAAGTATAGCTCGTAAAAGGAACTCGATCGAAAGGAACGTTTTACTAGCGATTTTCACGGTTTCTCCCCTTGGCAACGACAGACCGCACACGCGTGCACATTGCCAAGTACAGAGAGAGAGAGGGAGAGAGAGATAGAGTTAGAAAGAGAGAGTAGTACTAAAAGAAAGAGAAAGAAAGAGTAGTACTAAGAGAAAGAAACGTAGGCAATGTCTACCCCCGTGTAGAGAGAACGTAGAAAGGAAAAAAGCTAGGAGAAGCTCGTGTGCTCTGGAAAGCCAGCTCCGTTGCAGGAGGAAAAATTGAAAGGCCTCCTCCGGTGTATCCTCTTTCTCTCCTTCCCTCTCGTCCTTTTCCTCTCTCTCTCTCTCTCTCTCTCTCTGTCCCTCTCTCTTTCGTAACGCATATACCAACAACATATACGCGCATACCAACAACATGTAAGTGCATTCTATAGATTTCGTTCCACTCCGTAGAACATGTACTCGTACGATACGTACGTGTCGTATTCACTCGAGACCACCTCTTTCCCTCCAACCTACCCCTCGAAACTCACCCCACCTACCATGACTACTCCTGCATCCTCCTCCCTCGCTCTTCTCCACCTGCGAGGAGGAGCAAAATGGGGTGGATTTCCTAGGCACGTACGATACGCACCTCTACACGTGCGATATGTGCACTTATCCTCTCTTTTCCACCCTCCCCGTAGCAAGCAACTTGCTCATTCCACCCTCTCTCATACCCCTCCTACCCTCCCCCCCTCTCTCTATCTCTCTTTCTCTTTAAAAACCAGCGCGTAATCCAACAGCGTACATGCATGTGTAATTTCATAGGTGTATGGTACCGAGGCTACTTGAAGGGTTTCCATCTATATGCGTGCACGCACCCCGAGTGAGGAGCACACGCACGTTTCCAGGGAGAGGATGAAGAGAGAGAAAGAGAGAGAAAGAGAGAGAGAGAGAGAGAGAGAGAGAGAGAAAGAGACGGTATGTGTAGGGAGTCAAGTCCTCGGGACTCTCCATGTGTATGTATATTTTTGTTCGCTCTCATAGTAATAGGCCAAGCGTGTACCTGCGCACGCAATTATCCTGTGGAGAGTGCCGTCGGGAGCCTTCGAGAAGAGCGGAAGGAGGGAACTATGTTTCCCTCTCTCTCTCTTTTTTCCTTCTCAAGGCTAACGGCAAATTGCAAATTTCGAGTGCGTTCCCGCGACTTCATTTTTTTACGAGCTCCTGTCTGCCTCTAGCGAGCTTCTCCCTTTTCTTCGTCGTTAGTCTATCTCACTCTTTCTCTCTCTCTTTCATTCTTTCTCCGCCTTCTTTCCTTCTTTCTCTTTTTATCTCGCGCTCCTTTTTAGATTCTACCCCTTCTTGTGAGACAGACTAGGGTAGCGACGAGGGAGTAACTTGGCTATTCGACTTTACGATGGAATATGCTTGGACAAACCGTTTTCGATCATGAGATCGCTGTGTTCCTTTTATCGATTCCCTTTCTAAAGATCTTCCTTGGTCAAAATGGTCAGCATGTCAACATTATCCAGGTACGTTATTTATTTATAATGAACTCATTTCTGAACGGAAACATTGTCGCATATTTTAATTTATCTTTAACGATTTAAGATTAGAATTCTTGAATTTGATGCAATGAACTCTTGGTGAATAACGCTCGAGTTCGAAATTTTATAGCCCGCCAGGATCAAGCACATCCATTTTTTAACCGACCCTATCTCTCTTTTTCCATCTTCAAAATTTCTTCCGTACTACCGTCAGCACCAAGGCCAACGCCAAAGGCACCCCCTAAGGGGGTAAGTTGCGCTGTAATCTCTTGGCCAAAAGTCGATGGTCCTTTTTTCACCCCTCTAACCCCTCTCCAACCGTTCTTTCTGCCCTCTCTCACTCTCTCTTTCCACGATTCACCAGGCATACCGTCGAGCGCCGGGATAAAGTCACGAGCAGTAATTATGAACGATAGTAGGGGAGAGAGAGGATATAATTGTGATTGATGGAGAGACGAGAGGAGAGGCTAGCAGGGGGAGATGACTTCCTTTTAATCTCGAACCTAACCCTTGCACTCGATCCATTGCCGTTTCTGTCCGGCATGATTCGATGCGATTCCATTACCTTCGAGACTGAAATCTCTTTACAAAACTGAAACAAAAAGAAAAGAAGGAAAAGAAAAGATATACGTATGTCAACGGGTAAAAGGATCGTCAGGCTACTAACGTTGAACATAAAAAGGTATAAAAAAAGAGAAAGAGAGAGAAAGAGAGAGAGAGAGGGGGAGAGGGAAAGAGTGAGAGAAAGAGAGAGAGAGAGAGAGACAGTTAGACAGAAGAGACGGGATCCTCGTTCGGTTTCGATCATTCGTTTTAAGAGGATTTGTCGAGATAAAGCGTTCTTCTTAGCCCCTCGTTTACATCCGAACACCGATACTCGTTTCTCGAGAGGAACAAGATCGTTCGTGATAGCGGGTGGTGCCGTATTGTTGGTGTTGGTGAGAGATTTAATTTGACCCACTTCCGGTTCTCTACGATGACACAAACAGGCTCCTAACTGTGCGGTCAGATAGGTCAAGTTTACGAGATAGCCCGATTCTCCGTAAACCCTTTCGGCTTAACCCGAAACACATCTCGTGGTCTTCTGTTTTGCTTTCAGTGTAGAGGGAGAGAGAGAGAGAGAGAGAGAGAGAGAGAGAGAGAGAGAGAGAGAGAGCAAGAGAAAGAGTGAGGGTTCCTCCACCAATCTACCTCTTTCTCCCTCGCTCTCGCGTGCTTGCTTCGATTCTCTCCTTTCTTCTTTCGCTCGTCCTCACTCACCACGGTCGACCCACCCGCTGCGTATCGGAGTACCTGCCAACCCTACCGACGACACCTGTGTAACACTTTCGCGAGCCGTAACCCAACGATCTCTGCGTTTCCTTTTTTCTCTCTTCTTTTTTTACTTCGCTTCACGATTCGCGCCATGCTTCGCTAATCAAAAGGATCCGGAGCTGGGCGTGGGTGCTGCCGGAAGATCAATGATGCGCTTTTATTTTTTCCTTTCTTCCTTAACTTTGAACGAGAGCTATTTGTTAATAAAATAAGAATTCTCTCTCTCTCTCTCTCTCTCTCTCTCTCTCTCTCTCTCTCTCTTATGCTTTCTAATTTTCTTTTTTTCTTTTCTTTTTTTTTTTTTTTTATCGATTCAATACTCTTGGAAACAACAGAAAAATGAAGAGGGTAATCGATAAAGACATGCAAGGGAAGAGAATCTAGCGATTAGTTGAAATTTTCGGCATGAATCGGAAACGTTAAGAGGGATAAATCTTTCATAGTAATCATTACGTATGAGACAATGGAAAAATACGTGAAACAATACGTAGATAATTGCATCGATTATTTTAACAGTATCTGTTTGTGAAAACAATAACATAAAGGAGCAATGAACAAAATTTGTTATCCTGATGAATGCTAAAAAGTCGCAAACTATTCGGAATAGGATTTCGACAAATAAAGCAAAGAACAACGATCGCGAATTAACTTGATTTACGTTAAAATTGAAAAGAAGAAAGAAAGAGGGAACAAACAAAAAATGAAGAAAGAATAAAAAGGCGGTGAATCGAACGGAAAGCAAAAATGAGGGTAAAAAAAGTAACGAAGGCTGAGGGTTGGAAAGGCGGCAGAGAAATTTTTCTCGAAGAAAGGAAAAAAGAAAAAGAAAAAAAACGAAGAACTGGAGTTGGACGTAAGGAAGGTATGGAACGGGGTTGGTACATAGAAGCAACCGTGCCACGTGCTCCTGGTCCGTTCCTCGCGTCAACTTTGCAGGGCATCGATCGCTCCTGTGAGAGTCGCGCACGCGGTCGCATACGAGAGTTTCTCTTCTCGTAGCTCCGCGCGCACACACAACACGTAGGACACACTCACAATATACACCAATCGAACTACTATGTACATTCTCCCTGTCCTATACACACATATATAGAGTAATACGAATACGAATCAAACAAATACACACGTAACGCTCACGTACACGCGTTCACGAGCTTGCTCGTGAGCGCGCGCTCGCGCGCTGGCGCACGAGGGAGCACGCACTTACGCACGATCGAGGCAGATCGTTCGCTCGTTGTGCGTGGCGCGCAGCGTTTCCATGACGACCGCTGCCAGTGCCACGCATTGATCGCAGACTCCCGGTGCGTCAAGTCGAGTGCGTAGAAACGAACCTTCTAAGAGAGAGAGAGGACACTCGTAGGGTGAAAGACGAAGGGAAAGAGAAAGAGAGAGAGAGAGAGAGAGAGAGAGAGAGAGAGAGAGAGAGAGAGAGAGAGAGAAGGAGAGTACACGTATGCGTAGAAAGAAGCACGCACCGGAGAAAATCTACGGACGAGTTGCTACCGAACCGAGAGAGAAAGAGAGAAAAAAAAACCGAGAAGAAAAGGGATCGAGTGCTTTAAAGAGAACATTTTTCTTTTCCTCTCTTTCTGTCATTCTCTCGCTTTTTTACAATTTTTTTTTTTGCAGGTCTTTTTCTTTTTTTTTTTTTTGCTACGAGAGCAATCGCGGAAGAAGAAGGAAGTGTCCGGGGTGGTTTTTGATTTGCAGAACGGACGGGAAGCAGATAGCGTTTGTTTGACATCAGGGGATTAAAAAGTTTTCATGTAAACGAGGGTGGAATGGAGAATTTTTCTTTACTTTAGTTGGTACTTCGAATACCTATCTACGTGAAGTTCGTTCGATCTTTTGCCTCCAACATTTTTACCATGCAATGCCGATGAATTATTGTGTTCTATCTTAATTTCAGATTAATTGTATATTATTTGGCAATCGAGAAATATCCGAGCTTGTACGATTCATTTCAATATTATTAATCGCGATTACGAGTTAGATAAATATTGATTATTACGTAAACAGTTATTATTTTGTTCGCATGGATACACACACGATCGTATTTGTGTATAAACAGAATGATACTTTGTTCACGTTCTTTCTATTTACAATAACAGACAGAGAAGAAGAAGAAGAAGAAGAGAGAGAGAGAGACCTCTTTTTCCGGTAAACGAAAAACGGTGAGTAGAGGGGAAGGTCGCTCACGCGAGCCGTTCGTCCTGACCTTCGAATCCAGTCTTGACAATGCCATGCTAGGACCTTGTAGCCGGTCCTACGGGCATAGGCGCTAAGAAAAGTAGTTGTCACAAAGGATCGCGAGCTTCGAGTCTTCCACGCATCATGTCTTGGGAGCCACGTAGTATTAAGCGTCGCCATTGTGAGAAGAGATTCGAGGCGTAAGCTCACCACCGTACCTGGACCAACGATTATTATTTGCCTTTGGACCAACGTACGAAAAGCTACACTATTTTCTATTCTTCTCGTGGTTTTGGAGGACTTAAAACGTCCCTTTCCATGACAAATCCTGTTTAATTGTCTAGCAAAACCAATGGAAAAATGAGATCACAAAATGTCGAATAGCGTTCAGTAGTAGCATTCACCGTTCTTCCATTTGGCAAATATATTTTAACGAAAGAGATTTGAAAGACGATAATTATCGTTAGGCACTTATAATCGTTATTACTATTATTAAATGTTACGAATACTTTGCTAACAATACCGAGTAATCTCGTAACTTGGGCCATTCTTATCCGCGTACAATTTGAATGAACTCGACTATGCGATTGATGAACGGAAAGCGTCATGTTTCGAAGAAAGTGGATGACGAACGATACAGTAGACACTGAAGATATCGGCAACGCGCTCGTGAACGTGCCAAATGGTGTTCCTCTCCGCGAGAGCAATAATTCATGGTCGTAACTTCCTCCGCATCTGTGCTCTCCCATCCTGTAGAAAGAGAAAGAGAGAGAGAGAGAGAGAGAGAGAGAGAGAGAGAGAGAGAGAGAGAGAGAGAGAGAGAGAGAGAGAGAGAGAGAGAGATAAAGATAGAGAGAGATTCTGAGCCGTGATCCTGCGTGACGATACAAGCTGCACACTATCCAGATGCCACGCGTGAAGATTGTCTTTGGAAGGAAGAAGCGTGAAAAGAGAGAGAGAGAGAGAGAGAGAGAGATATATTCTTTAATCTCTGTCAACCATAAGATAAGTAAGCTTAACATCCGAAAAGCTATGATTATTTAATTTGAGTTATTTCATTCGAAAGAAATAGAGAGATTAAGGATAAAAAAATATAGTATATAAATTGTTTCTAATCATCGAAGAAAAAAGGTGTTCTCGTATGGTAAGAGAAAAAGTTGCTTGGCGGAAATTTGGGACAGCTGTTGACACGCTGGCCCAGAAAAGTCGGGAAAAGCGATTCTCGTGCGACCGACTATTTTCGTGGCTATTCTCTCTTTCTCTCTTCCTCTTTTTCACTATCTCTCAGTTGCTCTCTTCGTCAGTGTGCGCGTGCGTCACTCCGAGCCACGTGGGACACGAACGGGAAGGATTTTCAAGGATAATGTCCTGATCCCGATCCACGCGTCCTGGATGAGTATGCGTGGACGGGACCTCATCGTTGAGATTAACGATGATAATTCTTCGTTTGTGATACGTGAAATTATTGTTTCTTTCGAATTTTTAATTTTACTTAATCATCCGAAATAAGAGCACCCAACAAAATCGTTATTATAACGAATTATTATTTGACGATTTTGCATGAGAATAAAGCGAAAACGATTAATTACAAAAGGTATTACAAAAGACGTCGTCTAAAGAATTTGGAAAGCAATATAAAATCTGATGAATCTTCTTTCTATATCCACAGAATTTCTCATTAAGAACTTTCTCTTGTGCGCTAGTAAATTCTGAAAAGATCCGCTCACGCTTTCTAAGATCGGTAACTGCCCCGTTAACCACGATGTTACCAGGGTGATCACCCCATTATCGTCCAGCATTGGTCTTTCCCTCGGCTCGACGCCCCAGAATCCTGGTTCTACCTCGGAGGAGCAATTTCGTCCACTAATTTGACGAAATCGATTCAACTTTTCTTTCCCTTTCCATATTCTACCACCGTTTATTTCGTCTTAGTTATATCCTGAAGGTTTGCGCGCGCGAACGAAACGATTATTTATAATTAAAAAAAATTTTTGACGCACAAAGTCTTCGTATAGACACACACACACACACACAGACATACAAGAAGGTAAAACTTGGTGAAAGTCACGGAAGCCTATTAACCCGACAAAGGATAGTGTCGCCGATGAAACGAAAATAGAAATCGGAGCATCCCTTTGTCGCGGCTGGTGCATGGTTTCCCAAGAGAAAGAAAATGAGAGAGAGAGAGAGAGAGAGAGAGAGAGAGAGAGAGAGAGAGAGAAGACAGAGAGGTAGAGCGAAGAAGTGAATGAGACAGAGAGGGATGAAAGGAGTGAGAAAGAGAGAGAAAGAGAAGAGAGGTAGGGAAAGGGGAAATAAGGAAAATAGAAAGACGGCCAACAATCGGTGGAAGGACAATGCACAAGAGTCGTCCGATTGGTTCATAGCCACGCGCCAAAGTATTTTGTACCTAGGAGTACGGCAGATGTTTCTAACGAGCGAAGAACCTTAGCTCTAGAAAGAGCAAGAGAGAGGGAGGGAGAGAGAGGGAGAGAGAGAGAGAGAGAGAGATGGAACAGCGTTGAGGAGAAGGGGAAGGAAAAAAGAGGAGAGAGAAGAGTATCGATCGCGATATGCCACGCACCGTCGCGATTAGTCGGTCGTCGTAATGAAGATAAGTCCTAACGAGCTCGCTGTCGGCGCGTTATCGGGCCGAGAGACATGCGATCAACGAGCTTTCGAAGGATAAGTCTGCCAAGATGGTAGATGTAGAAGTTACGAAAGAGTCGAAAAAAAAGGAGGGAGAAAAAAAATTCTTCGACTTCGCCACCGGCGGTAAATTATCTACCGAAGTCTGATCAGGACAACACGGTGGCTCGTGTACCTGTGCCATCAACGTGAAATTTATGTCCTTTTGTCTACCCCGCAGTCCTACTGTATATTTTACTCCTTGATCGTTCGATTGGAGAAAGTAATCCGAAAGCTATAGACGTTCATCGGTTGAATCTTTCGGCAGTTCGTTTAGATGTAGTAATAAGTTAATCTAAAGGTTCACTGACTATAACATTAAAAAAAATCGTGCTGCACCGATCAAGAATGAGAAAGTTAAGGAATCCGGAAGTGAGTGGAAGCACCTTGCATCGTATAAGGGGTTGGGAAAGAGGGTTGTCAGAGTCTCTTAAAAGTCAGTGAATCCATCTACGAAGGACCCTAGTGCGAGGGTGCAAGGGTTGGTACTAGGTGTTCGACCAAATCGGGGGTTGTGCACCCCCAGATCGGTAGCGCGTGTCCTCTTCAATGGAGTAGCCCACCGCTATTGCCGAGAGGTACCCCATCCAAAAGGGGTTAAATGCTCTTTTTTTTCCCCGCGACGCGCCGTCAAGGTGTTGACCGCCCCTCACGACGAAAAACCAACGTCAACGGAGGGAACCCGAAGTGGCCCCGATTAGGAATCGTTTCGTGACAACGGAATAAAAACACACGGTATACTTCCTCTTTTTTTTGTCAACGTTTCAAGGTCACCCTTAAGAAGCTTGAAAGCATTCGACTAAATAACGTGACCGTGCTTGAAATATTTCTTTTATTAATATTGTACATTCATTTCTTCCACGAGATAAAGACGATACGCGAATTATACAATTTGAAGTAGATAGATTCGAGAGAAGAGATATAGAAATCGAGAGGGTATTATAGTTATGTAATCGATTGCGTAAGATGTTTGAAGAGCTAGACGAGAGAGGGAGAGAAAGGGTAAATTAATCGTACTCCACAGGTAGGAAGTATGAGCACGAAAAGATACAAGCAAAATGTAAAAAGATAAATGGATGGAACGTAAGAACCGTATAAAACTCGCTTTCCGCATATCTTCTTTTTATAGTCATCGCTCCGTACGAATTTCTTTTTTTTTTCCAAAAGGTTCTCCTCATTTCGACCAGGTGAATGTCCCCGGGAGAGTGAAGACCGAGCATCGAAGATCAAGAGAAAATGAAAGAGAAAGAGAGGGTAGCAGGGGTGATTTTTCATTTTTCGATGCCACGAAACACCGACAATGGACGCGTGTCACGACGGTAGCAGCTGCTTTCGCCACTGTGTTTAGCCCGCGCACATGGCACATAGAGACTCGCCGCCATCGCAGCAAGATCGCATATCGTAAGATCGAAGTTGCGCAGCTTTAGCCGTATTTGAACTGGTCGGGAATGTGTTGTTCGCATTTGAAATAAGCCGCTTTGTCTTTCTAGAATTTAATTTTCCTTTTTGTTGAATTTTTCTTTTCCGGTTAATTGCTGTAATTCCGGCAAGCGACGTTCCATTACCGACGTTCAATTTTATCAGTTTTTATTGAATTAAGTGCACTCAAGCATATTGCTATTATAAAAATTAATTCGTAATTCTACCTTGACATGATGTAAGAAATATCGACTAGAATGGAAAATAGAAGAAAAAGCCTTTGATCGACTTATTTGAAAAATGTATTTTTTTTTTTGAGCCTTTAATAGGCTCAACAGTCGCCACTTCACGGATCAGTTGTTCAACGAAGAGATCGATATTCGAAAGGATCCAGAAAAGAAAGATACGATCTACCTTCTTGGGCTCCGTCACTATGGCGGACTAGCCGAAGCGAAATGTCAGGTAGACGAACGTTCTACGACGAAACGAATAAAGGTTCCTTCTTAGGCATGGACTCTTATTCCGTTAGATAATATTTTATATTGAAGAAATAATCTTCGGAATCATATTATATTAAATAACATTTCTTCTACGAAGAAAATGTATTTATTTTTATAAAAATATTTGCGTTAACGTTCCATTTCAATGGTTCAAGTCAAGTCGTTCAAATGTTAATATAGATACCGCCGTATCGTTCCAAGAGGAACAGATCGGATTTTGTAATAGTTAAAATCTATCAAAACCAAGTAAAAAAATCAAGAAAGAAGATAAAAATCGATGCATCTTTTGTCGTACGACAAGAGTATATCCATTCGTCGACCCTTTTGGTAGAAGAATACGCATTAATTTATATCTGCATACGCTACCTATTATTATGTTAATTTTTTAACCTAACCGCTGACATCAACAAACCAGATATTCTGGTAGCATCTCATACCTATGCTTGCCAACGTACGTATACGTTTATATGCACGTACGATTAAAATGCGCTCGGCTTATACATACACAAAAAGAAAAGAAGAAAAGAAGAAGAAAAACATGGTCTGGCACCTGGGAAAATCAGCCGACAGAGATAATTCGCAGCATCCATCGCAGCATTTATTCTTTTCATCGCCTATGGATAGCGACCCAAGAGAAAAGATAATGCTTAACGACGATGTTTCTTCGGAAAAGTCGAAGGGAAAGGGAATGGCTGGCAGTAGGTAGTAGTTCGATTAAGATACAAGACGCAACGCAGCCGGACGGATGAGAAAGGACATAGAATATACCCGCAGGATGGGTTATGAGGGTGAATGTGAAAAAAATTAACTCTTATTCGAGTGCTAACGCTTCGACACGTATGGATGAAAATCTACGAAGCCCTCATCAAGAGAAGGAATTACCAGAGCGAGAAATTCCGTGGCAACAAGATTTTGAACGGCTGGGAGAAAATATAAAACTCGTTACTGAACGAAAAAATGAAGGCGATACGCAAATAGCGTGTTGTTTGTTATGAACTTAAAATCGATCGATACGTTTCATACTTCTCTTATCCCACCCTTCGTACCACGCGGAATTACGCTTCAATTTGTGAGCCACTTCGCTCTATCTTTTGTTGGGACGTCCCATAAAGAAAGAAAGTCGTAAAACGGTAGGCAAGACTCTGTTTCATGCGGACCCTATTTTCCTACGTAGTAGAAAAAGCCAATCCCACGGGTTTCAAAGATTCGACATTTTTCCTCTGTTGCTATCCCTCCTCCCCCCACCCCTCTTTCGAACGCGCTAACGATTTATTCCGACAACCTCTCCGATTCGATATCAACAACTCTATTTTTTAAGCCTAGAGCAAGTCAACTGCTTTCAAAAACCATTGGAGAGGAAGAAGAAATTCGGATTAGGTAGTCTTTTTAAAACGGTTTTGATAGGAACAATGCATGCTCGTTTGTATCAGGATGGTAGGGGAGAAGGGTACAATAAAATAGATCTTGTATTATGATTTATGATATTGTTTATTAAATCCAATTGTTACAAATTAAAATGGGTTACAATGGCATATATGTTTAATGCATTTTCCAAATACATATTCACTTTCGGAAAGGAAGGTATACGTGATAATAAATATATGACACATCGCACGATTATCGATTATCTTATACTTATCTCCCGGGAAGGAGAAGAAGAAGAAGAAGAAGAAGAAGAAGAAGAAGAAAAAAAAGCAAGTATTCCAAGGAAGGACGAGAACGACCCTGTGACCCACGATCGTATAAGTACGGTCGAAACGTTCTTTTTTATAGCGCGTTACACGTGCCTTGCGATTTCATCGAAGTGGGGAGTACGAGTCGAAGGAGGTGGTGTACAAGGACGGTACAACGATTTGAGGAATCCAAGAGAAACAGAGAGAAGGAAGGAAGAAAAGAAGAAAGCAAAGAAGGATGGGAGGGAGGGAGGAAGGAAGGAAGGAAGGAAGGAAGGAAGGAAGGAAGGAAGGACCTAGCATCGCAGCATCCCTCGGCTCATCGAAAGACGCGCGCCGTCGCCGACAGGGGTTGCGAAGGTTCGAACGTGCACATGCGCTGTTTGGTTGATACGCGTCGTAACTCCCCACTACTTAACCAAACTGTTGAGAGAACATCCACAGTAGTGGATGAGGAGTGGGAGGAGGAGGGAAGGGTTCCGAGTACCCCACCATCGCCGAAAAATCTTCATCGTTCGAGTTCGGCCAACGTCGCCTTAGATTCGTACCTTTCCGTAAAGACTCGGTTAATGTCGTACTCTCCCCACCATACGACGATGAGCGCGAGGTCGTGTAGAATTTCCCTTTCCACCGGATCGGGTTGGTCCTGGCCTGGCGCTTGGTATCCTGGCTTCCCGCCATGGCGGGCGGGATGACACTGCCGAGGAGTGCCGAGCCGTGCCGAGTCGCTCACGAGCGCCGAAACGCGGGCAGCTGCCGGCTGGTTCCGCGACTCTCCGGGGCCACGGACAAAGAATATACTCTCTTGCCGAGCAATACAGTCACCGCGCGCGCGGCGAGAGCACACACTCAGCACGGGGCAGCACGCCGTGAAAACCAAAGGTACGCCTTTGCCCCCTTCGATCTTCGGCTAACGCGCTCTCTCCCCGTGTGTGTGTATATATATATATATATATGTGTGTATACATATGCTATATAAATCATACATGTATATACATATACATATACACGTCGAACATTCACCGGTTGTTTCTCTTGTACGTCTTTACGACGTACCTCTCATTGTGTTGTTGTTTTTTGTTTATTATCTGTTTATCAATTCTTTTCATTCCCTTTTATTTCACTTTTACGGGGGTGAAAATAGAAAAGGAGAGAGAATCTCGTGATTGTTCTGTCCGAGATCGATGTCGTGGTCGTTGTCGTTTCTACTGTCGCGAGTGCCGATCGAGAGGGAAATTCCGGAAAGAAAGGAGGAATAGGTGCGTGCGCGTACGCGCGCGCGCACCAGCGCCGAAGATAGAGAAAGAGAGAGAGAGAGAGATAGAGATAGATAGATAGATAGAGAGGGAGAGAGAGAGAGAGAGAGAGAGAGACGAACCGCTCGTGAATCGTCGCACCGGTGATACACGCGCCCCGATATTACGCACGAGGACGTGCACGGGAGAGGAGACGGGAGAGGAGAAGATATATATCGTGAGCCTTGCGTGCTTCTCTTTTCTGGTGCCGGGTGAAAGAAAGAAAGAAAGAAAGAAAAGCAACAAATAAATACAGAAAGAAAGGAGAAAAAGAAAGAAATAACGGGAGAAAGACAGAAAGGAGAAAGCACGGTGACCGGTATGTAAGTGAATATAAGAGTGTGCGTCTTTTGCGTGTGCGTTCCCTTTTCTGTGTGTGTCTTCTTCTTCTTCCTTCGAGAAAAGAAATAGATAAGAGTTAGTGCGAGGAGGTACGAGATAACGAAGCCTGGGGTGGTATCAGGAAAACAGTGCGCGAGTGGTTAAGATAGGGTAAAAAAAAAAAAAAAGGAAAAACGAAAGCACAGAAAGAGAGAACCAGGTAAAGTGCGGAGAACAATTTTTGCCCATCAGAGAGAGAATGTTCACTTTCGCTTTCGTTCCGTTCTTCCTCATCCCCTTCCTTCCTCCCCCATTTCTGATCATGTCGGAGAGTACACCCTCCAAGGGAGAGAGAGAAAGAGAAGTAGATAGGTAGATATAAATAGCTAACTAGCTAGCTAAATAGATAGATAGATAGATAGATAGATAAATAGATAGATAGGTAGAGAGAGAGAGAGAGAGAGAGAGAGAGAGAGAGAGAGAGAGATAGGGAGAAAGTGACAAGGGAAGACGAAGGAACAGTGGGGTGGTGTTGATATCTAAAACTCAAAAGAAAAAGAAAGAAAAGGAAAAGTAGACAAATAAAGAAGAAAAACGTTTTGGTGGATACATCGAACGAACGTTGGGTTTTATCCTGACGGAAGTCGATTGTCCTTAGGACTCGATCCTCACCGTCTTATCCACCACCATCGGCAGAAGTAACAGCAGCACCACTATCGCACCACCACCACCACCACCACCACCACCACCACCACCACCATTGCTAGCAGCACCACCGCTAGCAGCGGCAGCGGCAGCGGCAGCGGCAGCAGCACCACCACCACTACCACTACCATCGCCGCCACCGCCACCACCACCGCCGGCGACGCCTCCTGGCAAAGCCGGTGGCACGGTAGTGTCCTCGAGAGCACGCCGTGCACGCATCGGTGCTGCGAATGTTCCACGGCTCTCTCGCGACGGCGTGAGTCGACGAGAACGCGCGTCGTGTCGTCGTCGTCGTCGTCGTCGTCGTCGGCGAGTGACGGAAACTACGGCGCCAACCCCCACCGAAATACTCCTTTCTACGAATACTACTACCAATACTACTACTACTACTACTACTACTACTCTACTACGAATACTACTATAGGCTCGGTTTAGTCGCTTCGTGGATGCTACGCGCAGTGTATGGGAAACAGGTTCTTAAAGCACTAATTTCTCTTCTTCTTCTTCTTCTTCTTCTTCTTCTTCTTCTTCTTCTTCTTCTTCTTCTTCTTCTTCTTCTCCTTCTTCTTCTTCTTCTTCTTCTTCTTCTTCTTCTTCTGGTTTGAGAGAAAAAAAAGACGGATACGCCGTTGTCATCGTTGTTTTTCTTTTTATTCTTCTTCTTCTACTACTCCGTTCGATAAACGTCAAAGACGATGAATGTGCCCTCAGATCACCAGTCCATCTTTCTAAACCAAAATCAGGAACGGTTATTTAATTGCTCCGTACGTATAGGTCTCTAATAAGATTTCTATGCCCAGCAACGGGATAAGCTCTCTCGAGCGTAGTCCGTCTATCCACCAAGGAACTTTTTCTTCTTTTTTTTTTCTTCTTCTTCTTCTTCCCGTTTGCTCGTCCTCGAACACGAAGTCGTTGAGAGAGAAAGAGAGAAAGAGAAAGGGTAGAGGGAGGGGAACAGAGCGAGACAGATTTCGGCCGGTTCCTCTAACTCTCTTTCTCTCTCTCTCTCTCTCTTTTCTTTCTCTTCTTTCTTTCTCTCTTTTTTCTTTCTTTCCTTCTTTCTTTCTTTCTTTCTTTCTTTCTTTCTTTCTTTCTTTCTTTCTTTCTTTCTTTCTTTCTTTCTCTCCTCGCCGACGGAACGATGGAATGGATCGAAACGAACGAAAGAACACCGACGTTCTCGTGGATCGCGAGAACTACGGGCGCCAAGAGATTTACGGGCGCATTCGCGATCCTCGTCTTCCTTCGGCTTTGCCCTTTCTCGTCTTCTCCTTTCTTCTTTCTTTCTTTACTCTTTATGCTTCTTCTTTTTTTTTTCTTCCTTCTTCTCCTTCTCCTTCTTTTTCTTCTTCTTCTTCTTCTTCTACTCAGTCTCAACTTTTTCGTTTATTCGTACGTTATCGTAAGATCGAGCGTAGTCAGACGTTTTCTGACGACATCGGTGGCCTGAGGTTCTCCGTTTGAGAAAAATTCAGAGATAACATGTCGTTGTTCTTGTTCCTGTTATTACACTTACGTCTCGTAAGGTGTGTAAACTAATATTAAATCGCTGTTCCTCGAGTAATCCTCGTTTTTTACTTCTCCTTCCCTCGCGGGGAATATTTTTTACGAAACCTTTTCGTATTTTAATTGTTCCTTTTTTCTCGGGCTCTAGTTTACGTGAGCGCGCTTTAAGAACGGATACGTCGCAGCGGCTTACGCATTCATGAATTCCTAGAAGCTTGCATATTCGATTCTACTCCGAAATGGATCGAAATCTCGCGGTGTAGCCTTTGTTCCGTTCGATTTCTTGGAATACGAGAGAGAAAGAGAGAGACGCGTTTCGCGCGACAAGAGACGTTAAAGATGGCCGCTTCGTCGTGATTTAGCCGCGTTTTACGATCTCGCGAAAGGATCGACAGAACAGAGAAAGAAATACCTTCCTTTTAAAATTTTCATCCCAAAACATTTCCATCTTATGCCCATGAAAAAGTGACCATTGTTTTATGTTTTTTTCTTTCTTACTTTTCTCTCTCTCTCTCTCTTTCTCTTTATCTTGCTTCTTATTCGTTGATCGGCCAGAGAGTACAACGATTTTATCGTTGTCGTCGCGAGTATTCTCTTTGTTCCCGTGAACGAGTTGCGATCGCGGTATCGTCGAACCTTGCGATATACGCGGGAGAGCGAAAACACCGTTTAATCGTTCTTTCTTAATATATTTTTAGTAGTCTAGAAATATAATTGAATATCTTTTCGGAATATATTCTTATAAAAATATATATATATATATATATATATACACACATTATTGTTTATCCTGTTCATCGTCACCTTCTACACTAGAAACATAATTAATCGTTATCTCTCGTGATGACGTTTGCACTTTTAATCCACTGCTTCATAATAATAATAACAACAATAATAATAATATCTAATAACAATAACGATACAACAAAATTGCTTACATCATAGATATTAGAGAAAAAGTAGGAAATCTTTCCTGAAATCGTATATTAATTTTCTGGTTATTCATTTATCGCCTATAGCCACGGGATAAAGGGAAAAATGTTTTATGTTACATGCAAAATAAGTTGTTCGAAAGAAGATTGTATATTAGACGTTTCCGCTCTATACCTGCTTCTTAAAGATTACATTTAACAGCATACCGTACTGCTATGTTGCAGTCGTCCGACGTTTGTTTTGAGGTTTGATTTGGATATTTACTCTGACCGCCATTTTTTATGCGACTTATTTGAATAATTGATCGGTGTCTTCTTCTCTACTTATTCTCGAAAACTTATAAGTTTCGTACCCTCAACAATTGGAATTAGACAGACCGATCTCATTATTGCTTGCCATGACAAGTCACAATACTTATGATGTTCAAACACAAATCGAATTTAAAAAAAAAAACCCAAATATCCATCATCTCTTTCTTTGCCTTTCTCTCTTTCGCTTTTTGTCGACAGTCGATCTTTTTTAAACCACCGCTCATGGTGGCGTGGGTTCCAAGCGTCGTCGCGCGCATTAATCCGTGGTTTAGCGAACCAATTTAAATATCAGCGGCGCGCTCGACGCAATTTTATATCATTTCCGATATCGCGCGTTAGTGTGGGTGGTTTCGACGTTGCGTCCCTCTCCCCTTTCTTCCCTGTTCCTTCTCTTCGACGTCCGAGGCCCTCTCTCCTACCCTTACGCCCCTCTTTTCCGTCCTCCCTCTACCTCGACCGTTACGCCGTCGTCCACATGAGCTAGGTACGCTTTACGATGCGTGTCGTCCACTCTTTCTCTCTCTCTCTCTCTCTCTCTCTCTCTTTCATTTTCAATGTGTGCGTTTCTTTCTCTTTCTCTCTCTCTCTCTCTCTCTCTCTCTCTCTCTCTCTTTCTGCCTCACTCACTCATGGAGCGCGCGTGTGATCAGCCCGTACGCGACGCTCGTAACGTCGTGACGACGTAGTTGCGGGATCTCAAAGACGAGAGAGAGAGAGAGGGGGGGGAGACGCATGCACGCGCATGCGTCAGACATCGTACGTATATCCCGCGCGCACGTGCGTACGTACATATACAAGCTGCGCACACGACGACGTTCGGGGGAGCAAGAGAGAAAGAGAGACGGACTGAGACGTGCGTGTGCGGTAAGCACTCGCGAGTTATGTGTATGTGAGTATATATATATATATATATATATATATATATATATATATAATAGTATATGTACGTACACATGTGCGTGTGCAGTGCTGTAAAAAAGCATGGTGCTATTAAGATTGGAAAAAATGTATTAGGGGGATGGATAAGTTTGAGAAAAACGAGAGAAATAGTGAAAGAGAGAGAGAGAGAGAGGGGGGGGGAAGGTACGAGGGTTGAATGAGTTAGGCGACAGAAAAATATCTTTCATTAATAGTCTATTAGTTTAGTGTGTCATATATGTATATTTATATGCGTATATATGTATGTATGTACGTATGTATATTTGTGTGCAGGTATGTGTATGTGTGTATTTTGGTACGAGACCGAGCGGCATGTACGTTTGTGTTGGTGACATTACGTCGAGTTGTGAAGAGGTAGTTGCCGGAGAGCTTTAACTGGTAGTTACGTTCGAAGTAAGTGCTGGATCAGAAGTAATATCGTTGCCACGGTACGGACCGACAAGATTATCGGCCTGGGCGGTAATTGTTTGACGCTTCGCGCCCGCTCTCATATACGCGACAATAAACGCGTTTGCATTAAATAAAAAAAGGGAGGCTTCTATCGATGGTCAATCGGCAACGACAGACAAAACCGGACACACGTTCAGGAGGAACGCGATTGGTTGATCGATTATCGTGATCGCTTCTTATGATCTTGATCGATCTTCATCCACTGGTGATCGCTTGATGTTCAGGATCTACTGCTTTTCAATTTTGTATTTTGGGTATATTTGGAAGAATTTGAAGCTAGAATTATGTGTGTATATATATATATATATATATATATATATATATACATACATAAATAATTTTGCTTTCCTTGTAATATGTTCGAGATCTTTATAAGAACGAATTGGTTTCGAAAGAAAACTTTTAGGGTACTCCCAATTCTTCCGACATTTTTCTTCGTTAATCAACGTTCAACGTTAGTACATTTTTGCGGCATTTTCATTTTAATGAAAAGATAATTGGTTCTTCAGAAAGAGTCGCATTCATGTGTCGAAAGGAGACATGTCAAGATTCTTAACAAATGTTTTTCTCGATAAAAAGTAGTTGAGTATGATCGAACATGAGGGAAAAAGTCACGAAATTCGTGCTAGAGGGGCGTCGCGCAGTTTTGCTACGGCTCTGACAAGTGTGCAAGTCTCTCTCTCTCTCTCTCTCTCTCTCTCTCTCTCTCTCTCTCTCTTTCTTTCTTTCTCATTCTCTCTCTCTCTCTCTTTCTCGCGTGCGTGCGTGCGTGCGTGCGTGCATGCGTGCGCGGTAAGAGCGCGCTCGCGCCCGCGCCCGCGTGTGTGTGGGACCTTGAATCAAGCAGCCTTTGTCGCGAGACTCCACCGCGGCACCACGAGGTCGGCGAAAGTGTACCCGAGCTTTTTTGTTCGGGGCCGCCGCGAGAAGAACGCTTTTTTTTCGTCTTTTTCTTCTTGTCTTTCTCTTTCTCTCTTCTTTCTCTGTATGTCTCTCTCTCTCTCTCTCTCTCTTCTCCCCCTCCCTCCCTTCCTCCCTCCCTTTCTTTCTTTCTCTCTCTCTCTTTTTTTTTCGAAGCTAGCATGCACGGTCGGAGGACGAACACTGGCCATTTTTGTTTCACCGTGACGCCGGAATTAGCGCGAGCGTGCCATCCGCGAAAACGGAACTTCGTTATCCTGGATTTACGCTCGCGGAAAGGAAGATAATTCGGAATGGAATCGCAACTACGAAAGACGCCATCGTTCACTCCGGATATCGGCCATCTTTGTTCGCTAGTCCTTTCTCCCATACATATATGAAGTACGTTGAAAAAAAATCTTGGAACTTTTCTTCCCGCCGAGCTTGTCGTTTAAATGGGAACGGAGCTGCGAAGAAAATCGTTTGGAAGTTTCGTTTTCTACTCGCTCGATTCATTTCAGCCATGACCTCTTGATATCGGTTAAGGATTAATCAAGCAACGTTTGGTCGCTTCGAATCGTCTGACGTGGACTACTACATTCGCTGCAACGAGGAGAATGAAAATTCGAAAAAAAAACATCGATTGTTGTGTTTTGAATGGGGTTGCAAAGATAGAGATATAGATAAAGAGATAGGGATAGATAGATAGATAGATAAATAGATAGATAGATACAGAGAGAGAGAGAGAAAAAGGCGGGACGCGTTTTGGTCCTCAAGATTTGACGCACGCGCAGAACGTGTTTTCTGTTTGAGAGACGAAGCTTTGGACAACGACGTTCCCATTCGTTCTTTCGGCCGTTTCGA
Source organism: Dolichovespula sylvestris (assembly GCA_918808275.2). NCBI lineage: Eukaryota > Metazoa > Arthropoda > Insecta > Hymenoptera > Vespidae > Dolichovespula > Dolichovespula sylvestris. The sequence continues at coordinate 5,311,680 of OU964972.1, forward strand.
CGAGACGAGACGAGATGTTAATTCCGAGCGCGCGGAATCTTCTCTATCTCGCAGCTGGTTTATACGCGCTTCTCGGAATTCGCGTCCTGCGCCCGACGAGAGGGCCGTGCGAACGAAAGAATCCGTTCCGTCTCGACGACGACGACGACGACGACGACGACGACGACGACGAAGAAGACGACGACGACGACGACGCTCACGCTTCTCCGTTCGTCGTATCGTTTCGTCGCACCGGGTATACACAGCGCGACGGAGCGTACACTATGGGCCGCTTCGCAACGCGCGAGGCGGTATTGAATTTTTGTGCGTACGGTACGGTCGATTCGACGAAAGTGCAACGGTGGGACCAGCTGTGCCCGCCGACGGACGTTCCTCCGAGCGACTTTTTCTTATATAGCGTTTACTCCGAACCTATATCTCTTTCTTTCTCTTTCTTCTACCTTTCACTTTTCATCCGGTCGTTTTTCGAAGAAAAATCTACGACGCCTTGTTTGCTTTCCTGACAATGGCGAACCAGATATTTTCACTTTTTCTTTGTTTATCCGTATAAAATGACGACTGAACTTATCGTACCTCGATACAATTTTTCGCCGATTTAGATTAGGGTTACAAACGTTACGTTCGACATTTTTGTTTTCATCCGTTCGGACAATTGGCCGACGTGTATTTTTTTAATATCATTATATATAATCTTTTGTATCGAAAAATTGGCATAATTCGCGCGTTCGTAGGATATATCGTAAAGTAGCAAAACTTTTGGCACGTGACCAATTTAACCAAACGAAGTAGTATGAACTTTTTAGGTTAGACGGATGGAATATTAATCTTCGACGCTATTTTTAAAAAGCGCATACGCCGAGCAGACCTCCGAAACTTTCTTCTCATCTTTTTCTTTTCTTCTTCATCTTCTTTTTCTTCTTCTTCTACTTTTGCTTCTTCTTCTTCTTCTTCTTCTTCTTCATCTTCTTCGTGGCCACGTGTGCAACGGATCTTCCGTGTGCGCATACAAAATGACCCTTTTTAAATGAGAACAACGGCACTATCCAGAGTTTATGCGCTCGCTATCGGAGCGCCGAGTTTCGCGACCTTTAAAGACTAAAGTTCACGGTATTCAGTCTAGACGATTTATGGACGTCAGGAAAGTTCAGTTGCCTATGACCCGAGCTGGACCTCTAAAGGTGTTTCCACATCGATGTAAAAATCACAAAACGATCGGAACGATTGCGTTTTTCTTCCCCCCCAAAAATACCGTCAAATCGTATAGATCATAAATGGGCTGACAAAGTCAATATATATATGTATATATAAAAGAAATAAACACGTAAATCGTTTCGCCAAGAGCTTAATACATGTGAAAGATTTTACGATGAAAACGTACGAAGGAAAATTCGGATCCATTCCTAGGATCGAACACGCAATTACAATTTCCGTTTTCAATTTTTTCACGTCTCGTATCGTGCGTCTCTTTCTTTTTGTGGCGCAGCGGCAAAAGCGGCTGTTTCATAAGCGAAAGTGCTGAACGACAGTGCAAGTTTCCAGCGATAGCGAAAGCTCCAACGTCCACAGCTGTAAAGCTATTACAGAGGGTTTCGGGGCGGAGAGGAGGGAAGATGGAACGGGGAGAGAGAGAGAGGGGGGGGAGGGAGGGCGAGAGAGAGAGAGAGAGAGAGACAGAAAGATAACGAGAACGCTCGGTCTATGTACCACATCACAGTGTATTCGTGAACCGTGCGAAAGCTTGTGTCACACACGACTAGTACGTTCAAATGTGTGCGTCTCTCTCTCTCTCTCTCTCTCTCTCTCTCTTTCTCACTCTCTATTTCTTTATATATATGTGTGAGTATTCGCTTACGCGCAGCCACGTGGACGCGTACGTGACAAGCTCGAGTTCGTTTCTCTCTATCTCTCTTTCTCTATGTGTGTTACATGGCACGAGTCGAGCTTGCACATAGAAAGAGAGAGAACGGAGCGACTGAAGAGCGGCATGGTGGGGGTAAAAAAGAGGGAGAGAGAGAGAGAGAGAGAGAGAGAGAGAGTGAGAAAGAGAGTAAGTGTGAGCGAGAAACGAAAAGCGAGAGAGAGAGAGAGAGAGAGAGAGAGTGTGAGAGAGAGAGACAGGGAAAGAGAACCAAACGGCGGTCGATATTTCACCAAGCCCGCCGTCGTACCAGTTTTCAACGATGGCTTTGAACCTCTCTTGAGTATAAGCAACTTCTCCACACTTTCCGACGTACAAATCGATCAAAACTTATGCTTCCATTGCGAATTACGTTTTAATGCCGAATTGTCCTGTAATTATTTTCATTTGCAGGACTAATTCATGAATTATTCAAAGTTTACCTTTATAATATTTCGTATGAAAGCATCAACTTCGTATAACGTTAGCAATACGTTATACAATGTTCCAATCCTCTTGAAACGCTAAATATAAACTACAAAGTAGTATAAATATATTTTATTATCCGATAATGAAGATAGTTGAATATCAGAATCGATCGAAAATATTAGGAAATATTAAATACTGTTATAGTACCAATCTCGACGATTGAAATATCAAATTTACGTGTGTCAGTCTCTTCAGTATGAAGATTCGCTTGATGCAATACAAGCAATACCTTTTATCGAGCAACATTTTCTAAAAGTATAACGTTGAAGAAAATTAATATAGGGGTGGGGGAAGGGGCCAAGGGGACGCAGGAAACAAATCGAGACGATAAATTTCCTTGGTAAGATCCAACAATGCGAAAAGCTCGTAGCCATCGTTGTTGAGCGCGCTAGGCAACGTGAATGAAGCGGGTAGGGACTAGGGCAGAACATTTGTGGATATCAAAGCGTGCGAGTAGGTGTGCATGCACGCCGAACGTAGTACATAGTAACCTTGGCTCAGCAATGGTCACGTTATATAGCTGGATGACTATAACACGTTATTCTACGTTCTAGTAGCAAACGACTTGTTAGACGCGGGTTGCACGAGACCAAATGATTGCGAGAAAAGCATTTGCCTTAAATCGTGCCGTTTCTTCTTTCTTTCTCTTCCTAATTCTAAATAATTCACATCCTTCTTATCTCTTTTGTTTCAGATCGTACAAATCAATCGCCTTCTAACAAGCCGCATTAACCTCAAGTGATTTATATTTTCTTACGAAGCGCGAAAGAAGTAATTAGTGTGTTTATATCGTATAAAAGAAAAAGAAAACAAAAAAAAAGATATTCAACAAGAGCTTAAGTTCGGAAGAAGAAGAAGAAGAAGAAGAAGAAGAAGAAGAAGAAGAAGAAGAAAAAGAAGAAGAAGTACATGAAGAAAAAGACGAAGAAGAAGAAGACGACAAAAGTATAAAAGTTATAATATCTACCTAGTGTACAAAAATATATCTGAGAAAAAAGTACAAACGATAAAAAGTTACAAAACAAAAAAAAAAAAGAAATAAAGTACATACAAACACGAACACAAAAGCACACACATATACACGACGAAACAAGAGAACATAAATAAAAATCCGTCAGTGCCAAATCGAAAAGACGTGGAGGGAATATACAAGCGCGATTAATAGTTGTTGTACATTTAAAGAAAAAAGTATACAGATAACGAAAGAAAGAGAGAGAGAAAGAGGAGAAGAAAGCAAAACCATAAACCAAAGAATCTACCATTTTTTCTACTAATCACTCAGCGAATAACGATACTCTTAAAGCAAAAGAAAGTGACCAAGAGTGAGAGAGAGAGAGAGAGAGAGAGAGAGAGAGAGAGAGAGAGAGAGAGAGAGAGAGAGAGAGAGAAAGGAAGCGAGATAAGCATCGAGACTTCCGTGATCCCAAACTAATTAAGTGAAAATTATCCGCGTAAAGTCTTTTGTAAACTATATGAATTTATATAAATAAACGTTAAGTAAGAAGTGAATCTTTAAAAAAACACTCGGCTTCAATCCGAGACTTACATTTAGCGACGTCAAATGTCTTTTGGTAACGAAATCCGAGTTAGCACGGACTGGTGCATATCCAATTGGTGAGGAGAAAGATATAAGGAGAGTGAGAGTGAGAGAGAGAGAGGGAGAGAGAGAGAGAGAAAGAGAAAGAGAAATAGAATAACTATCTTAGCAGTCTCGAGCTCCAGATCTACGAGCTCGAGAGCAAAAGAGGAAAATAGAAAAAGAACGAGGACTGTCGTTCGAATCGAGTCGACCTCCTGCACGCAGGAGGAGCGTTAAAAACAGGATGACGTGGCGAGGAAGATGAGCGCCGAGGTGACGAAGGAGGTCGTCGCCACCGAGAGGGTAGCACCGAGCCCTCCGGCGGCGGTAGCGACCTCGCCAACCTCTGGTGACCCGGCTCGTCACCTGCCCCCGTTCAGCAGCTTCGCCGGGGACAGCACGATGGACAGCTCTACGACTTTGACGACCCTTCATTCCCAGGACGTTGGACTGGGCCTGACGTCGTCCTGGGACTATTACGAGGGCCTGACAGGTCGGTTGATCGACTCCCGTGGCGAAGTGGTTCTCGCTAGCCAATATCGTCCTTGGGAGTCGAAGAACGCCGGCGGTGTCGTGTCTGCTGCACCACCAACCGGTGAAGGATTACCAAGTTTTGCAAGTCAATTTACCGCGCCGAGTGAAGCCGAGCCCCAATTGACGGCGTTGACGCCGTTGTCGCCAGCATCCATCTCTCATTCGCCACCGGTTACATCGGCCGTAGGTTTGCCCAGTTTTCATACTCTTGGGACACCTTTGCCGGCGCCTCATCCTCATCGCGGTACCGTCGGTTATCCTCTCGTACCGGCACCCGTTCAAGCGAGAGAGGTACCGGCACTGCAACAACAGCTACTCGACGAGAGACATATTCAGCTACTCGGTTCTAGTCCCGTCCAAGCGTTCCCACCACCTCCAGGTCATCCTCATCATACTGTATTGACCGTAGTCAAGCCCGAATATCCGCAACTTCATCATGCCAACTTCCAAAACCCAATGTCGACCGTCCTCGACTCCTCGCCGACCTCGAGGGCGATCGGCATCGACGGACGTAAGAAAGAACGGAGAAAAATACGGGCTGGCTCGATGGAGTCCGAAGATGGTGGCGGAGGTGGTGGTGGCGGTGGTGGTGGTGGTGGTGCTGGTAGCGTTGAAAATTCTGGTCAAGTCGCGGCAGTATCCTCTACCGCCAATCGTGGTCCTCATCATATGAGTGGCGGAATGGGTGATGCCGACGGTGACGGTGGCCTCGGTGATAAGCCGGCTAAAAAGAAACGCAAAAGGTGCGGGGAATGCATCGGATGCCAACGGAAGGACAACTGTGGAGATTGCGCGCCGTGTAGGAACGATAAGAGTCATCAGATTTGCAAAATGAGGCGGTGCGAGAAACTCACGGAGAAAAAGGTCAGTGATCTTTTATATCTTGTCTTGGGATTTTGATCTGTTCAAGATTGGACTGACTTATTGTTAGATCATTTTTCTGCTTTTTTTTTTGTTTTTTTTTTTCTTTCTTCGGACAGATTTATAAGATCATTTGTATGGAAACGAATGTGAATACCACTTCTAATATGGCTCTTGTGAGTTTCTTTTAGAAAATATATTCTTTCCGATTTTATATCTATCCAGTTCTTTTTTGAACGTTCAAGATCTACAATTTTAAATGATAGGGTGGTAGCAGGTGATATTCAAGGCATCCAATAAGAAATACACTTATCATTTCATTCGTAAATTGCGTGAACCGTAGATGTATGCAAGAAACGCTGAAAGATCGGATTTCCATAGATTGAAGAATCCAGATATAACAGAGTGTAAAGTATATAGAGTTCGTGTACTGCTTCCATGGAAATTCTGTCGTTCTGCTCGCGAGTGGTGTGCTCACAGGTGTATAGAACAGGGTGTGGAGTACAGTAGGGTTGGGTGGTATAAACACGGATAAACCCACGCTATAGAACGGTATATATAGCTTGAACTTGGCCCCGATGCCTGGATGTGCCGAGAATCCCAGAGGGAAATACAGAAATACAGATAACCGCGAGGTGGTTTATTATTGTAGTGACATTGAATAGAGGGTTGGTGGGTTGACTGGTTGCTTTCGGTAGCGATGGCTATGAACCATGGTCTGATTTAACTTGGAATGAAACATTTCCTATATTAACATTTCTTAGGCATTGTAACGAGATAAGTAACAGTTGCACCTAGCAGGTGTATTGGTGCAATTGTTTGGGAAAGAATAGAATCATAGAAATATATACACACACACACACACACACACACACACACACGTATATATATATGTATATATATATTTTAATGAAGCATGTATACCAAATATTTTTCTCTAGAATAATTTTTTTATTCTTTATATCTTTTACTTAAAAACAAATTATAACCCATTCTAATAATCAGAATTATTCTGTATAGCAGTAATCAACGGTTTAACTTCATAAAGTCTGGCATGCCTTTAAGAAGAATATACTATGGGATGCAAGCTGCAACGAGTGCAGCAAGCGCTGAGCGCGAAGTGGTTTGGCTTATCGCAGGGCAAGTTCAAGGCTCGCCGCGGGTCATAATAATCGCTCATCGAACTCCGCCTCGTTCGGGAAACAAACGTGTTGTTCGCCGATACAAAACTCAAGCCTCTTTCTCTTCTCCTCGTAAAGATAACGTCGAGTCGTGTCTAATAGAGAGCTTCGTTATGAACGAGAGAGATAGAGAAGGAAAACGTGTGTAGGATCGTCTTGTTGAAATCAGTAAGAGAGAATATGAATCGAAAATTTGAACGATCCAAGCTGATCGATCCAGGCCTCAAAACGTTTTGTCTCCCGCACGTTGCTCTTTTCAAACGGTGACTCATTCGTTTGCTCGACGACGACGACGACGACGACAACGACGACGACAACGACGACAATGACGACGACGAGGACGACGAGGACGACTACGACGACGACGATGTTGTTGACGATGGCGATGGTAGTCGTGACTTTCCTGAAGAATCGTGCGTAGGCAGTGAGAGAGGGTTCACGCGCGCACGTCTCGTGATGTGATACGATTGAACGAGAAAATTGTTGTTCCGTACGATGATGATAGTCCAGCCGTCTGAAAGTAATGCGAGAAGTCGATCGCTTCTTCGCACGCATAACATCAAATCCGTTTCCTATTATAAGCTTCAATTGGAAATGCTTCGAAGGAAAATCGACGGCCGGTACTTCGAAATTTTATTCAAACAATTTAAAGACAGTACCTACGTACTTTGTATTTCTTTATTATTTCTTTCTTTTCTTTTTTTCTTTTCCTTTTGGAGCAAGTATCCTACATACACGAATAATCATATAGTTATCAAATAGATCGACGCTTTAATTATTTTACGTATGAAATATGAAAGATTTAATATTTCTTACGTTCGAATATTCAGATACGTGGAAACAACGAGTTAGTTATAGCATAATAGACTGCTAGAGAACGGTAAAGGGAAGGGAGAAGCGTCATCTCCTATTGCCGATAATCAATAGTGGAACACTTGCCGAACTAAGAAAACAGGATAGGCGGTATTCGAGAAATAAGGTCTTATCTTACTTCGTAATTTTTAATAAGAAAAAACGAACGATAGTTGTTTAACTAATTAAACAACGTAGACTTAACATTAACACAGATAGAATCTGATTTTGTTGAGATTCCGTTGATAGCGTTCATGACAACGTACATAATGTCTATAGTTGCTCGATCGACGAGTTGAGAGAAATAACAGTCGGATTAACGAAGGAAATTCTTGAAAAGTGTTTAAACGGAAGTAAATGTAAAAGAAGAAATGCTCGTAGATGATAGATGGTCGCGAGTCGAAGACCGGTGTATATAGGATCGCCGTCACAACAACCCACATCCTTCTAAGACTTAACACCCTCTTTATCCCGAGGGAAAGCTCTCGCCCCTGCTGTCTTTCTCTTCGTGCGAGAGGACTCTACCCTCGAGTTCATCGTACACCTGCCGCCGAGAGGCCACCCTCCTACGGTGATGGCCTGATTTTTATCGTCTTTCCACCTTGTTTTGGTCCGTTTCTTCGTTGTTTTCGGAGAGGGTGCAATGACCGAAGCATCCATCTCTTACAGCATGTATGGTAAATTTTAATTATGCGGACGCAACCAAAGAAGAAACCAAAATTAACGCGAATAAGTGCAAACGAACATCGCCAAGTAATTACTATTAATATTTTTTCTTTTTCTTTATATGGCTAAAAGTCACCAATCGTGTTTTTAAATATTCGTGTTCGATGATTTGAATCTACGTTAATCGTGCTTATTATTCGTAATTGATCGTTATTCATTAGCGTTTATTTATACTACAAGCATATTCATTAGCGTATCTATCAGCGATTATTCGTTGTTAATTCGTATTCATTTGGTATAAATATTTTGTAGAAATTTGTACGGTCTATCGAAAAATTAACGGTATCTTCGTGGCAATTCGCGAAACCAGAGGCATATCCACGAGCTTCGAAGTACGAGTTGGCGCTTTATTTTCCTCGCACGAAGAAGACCGACCGAGTTGATTGGCCTGTCGTGAGATAACCCTGAGGAGCCGAGAATTGTATCCGGTTATCGTTGCGGTTATCACGGTCCGAATAACGCAAAAAGCATTCGAAATGTAGAAGAAGCGAGGTTACTCCCACTTTTTTTCTCTGTCTCTCTCTCTCTCTCTCTCTCTCTCTCTCTCTCTCTCTCTTTCCTTTTCTCTTTCTCTTTTTCTTTTTCTGTGTTTCTCTATATCAGCCAATGTGGAGTACGTCGAGTACGTTGAACGTAATCGAACACTGCTCGGCATATCCTCTTTCTTTCGTCCTGTACTTTTACGGGCTTCGTGCAGTTTCGATTTATCGAGAAACTAGAACCGAAAACCCTACTCGATTACGTTAACTCGTTTCACGTCGGCGGAACGAGAGGGTTCTCGCGCGACGTACGTAGTACTTTATCTCGTAACTCGAAATGCGATATATCTTGATCGCGTGTACTCCTTCGAAAAGGTAATGTGCCTCTTTTTTTTTTTTATCTTTTTTACTTAAGTATTTCAAGTCACGTGCCACTTTCGTTTCTCAATTAGATTAACTGAAAGTGGATTGCATAGTATTTATATGAGGATTAAAGTTGTTTCTCGTTCGATATTTTCATACAATTCAATAATTGTCGATGTTAAAAAAATTAATAAGTCCACAACTTATTTCTAGGATGTAAAATTGCATTTATTTAAGTAACATTATTAATAAGATCGTCGATAAATTTTCATCAAAAATTCACTTATCACGCGCATACACATATACACCAGTACGCACATGCACGAATGGTTTCATATAAAAAGATAAAAAAAGAAAAAAAATACGTTCGAAGATTTCAAATACTCGTGGGAGGATTGTTTTTATTAGATTAGATAGTTTTTATTAGTCCCCAATCAGATTTTTGTCCTTACGTTCAAGATCACGTCGTAAGACGTCGTAGAGTCATTCAGAGGTCATGCTCTCCGTAACGTTGTACTAATGGAGATTGAAAATCCGCGAGTGGCACGTGGGATCGATCGAGCCAGCGCGGAAGTCGGAGGATTCGCTCCACTTCCTAGCCCGTTTTCGTCGAAATACCCCGCGACCTCGAATTTTCCTCCGCCCTTCATCCCCACCATCCACCTACGCTCCCCTAGCCCCATCACCGGCAACAGTACCAGAGCTGGCAACCAGCATCATCGTCGACGGTAAAAGGTTTCGCTCGGAGGGAAAGTGGAAAACTTGATTTTCTTGGGCGAAGACGACGAGAAGAGGACGAAAAGAGGAGGAAGCCGCGAGAATGACGTAGAATTCGCGCGAGTAACGATCGGTATGGGTAGGAGAGAGTAAGAGGGACGAGTTGGAGGGGGGAGGGAGGCAGAGGAGTTGGAACGACGAAAGAAATTTTATTTTTCAAGTACGCGACGTTAGGCTCCTGTAAAGATGTGTGTGTGTGAGAGAGAGAGAAAGAGAGAGAGAGAGAGAGAGAGAGAGGGAGAGAGAGAATTGTTGGGCGATGTAGGGGTAGTGGTGGGTCGACTGGGAGAGTCTTTATCAGTCGACTGTGAAATCTACTTTGTCGTCGTTAGCCGCATCGTAGTTTGTAAGGCATTCGATCGAAATATCGAAATGAAATTCAGCCGTAGATCGTATGTACGCGCGTGTACAGTTTCGAATTGGTCTTTTACGTTTCCTTGAAGATTTTTCCCTTCTTCTTTCGGTAAGAATTTTTATCTTCCGTTGGTAAGATAAGGAAATTTGAAGATATTTTTGTTCCTTGAAAATCGTCACCATTTTTATTCCCTCATCTTTTCTCTTTGTTCCCATGAACTCGCGTAGATTTGAAGGCAATGTTTCGTCAGTAATATTTCATGACAATCCATTATTTTGAAATTGTTTCAAAGCAAGAAAATCGCATTCCCATATACGATAGTAAAATTAGTTCGGCAGAAACGATCGAAACACTCTCGTAGCTCGAGTTGAGAAATCCTTTTGAACTCTTTCTCAACAAATCGAACACATTCGTTAGTGAATATGCGTACCGTCGATGTATACTTCAGGATTAAGTTTAACCCCTTTTGGACTCGCTCATAGTTATGTACATTCTGAATAAAGAAGGAACCCGATTTATCGGCATTATCAAACTCTGCAAATAAAAACCTTTATATGCCGAATGCTTCCGATCGTATATAACCAATGCGACAGATGGGGTATTAACATATGTATAGATGAAAGAAAATAGAGAAACGAGATCGAGCGATCCAGATTTTCGAAATCCGACACCCGTCGATCTTATTCTATCTTAGGGCTCGTATTTCTTTCTTCTTTTCGATTTAGCAATGTCATATGAATCTCTGTTATCTCGTACTTAAGACATATCGATATGTAAATTTATTCGCGGAATAACATCAATGAAAAGGATTACGTAGGATATCGTTAGTTAGATGGAATTTTTTGAAATGAATTTAAAAAGGATTTTAATAGGTTAATTTATTTTTTTCGACGATTTCTATGAAATCTCTTCTAAATAAGAAATACGAGTACGTTCGTAACCAGTTTGGAGTTTCAGGTTATCTTCTGTCGAAACAGAGAGAGAGAAAGAGAGAGAGAGAGAGAGAGAGAGAGCACTGGTCCGAGTTATAGTAAACGACATCGTGCATGCGAAGCGTGTGGGTCAGTTACGCTATCGTCGCGTCGCCATTCATATCATAGCGCGCGTAATGAAAAGATAGTAACTACCTTCATTGATAAAACACGCTACGTGCGAGCTCCGTACTACGCGTAGCTGTTGGCTTCTAGTCGTCGAGCTTTACGCGTCCGTGTCGATGATTTCATCTCGAAAGAGAAAAAAAAAGAGAAGGGAAGGAAAAAAAATCGTTTCACGGCGAGTGGCGTGACGTCAAGCGGTGAACCGATTACTCGTTCATTCGGTGGACTTTGAAACTTGCCCGTTTAAAAAACTCACGCCGCACGCGACGATTTATTCGTTGCTCGAAAGAAAAAAAAAAATAATAAAGAGAAAAAACGTCAAGATATCGTGTTTATCGTATACATTTTATTGGAGGCACGTCAAGATCGAATTTGGAAGATCTTTTTTTCGTTCTTTTCCTATTCTAAATCATTATGAATTTGTTTACTTACATTGATAAAAAAAAAAACAAAAATGCCTGCTGTTTTCGTTTCTCTTTTCGAAGATTACTTTCGTCACTTTTATTTGTTACAATCGAACGCCCAATAAGCGATATTAGAATCTGTATATTACTTTCGATGAAAAATTGTATGAAAGGAAATAACAGTATATACTTGTAGAATATATAAGTAGATGGTATAGGAGTTAACTTTTCGCATCTCGTTTATTAAAATATTCTCATTCAATTTAGAGTAGCCAAGGTAATTACGTTACTTTTCATCGGACCCTCGCGAGGAGTCGTGAAAAATGTACTCGTTATGGTATAAAAAGCAACCCTTTCACGCGTTATCTCGCCACGTTAATTTCAGGATAAGTTTTTCGTTATTACATGCTTCCTTTATCGAAGAAGAATTTCTCGCGCGAGTTTAAACATTTTTGTTCATATTTAATAATTCTCTTTAATTTTCTTTCTAAGCGGATGTTGGCTTTATTAAAAATTGTTCCTTGGAAAGAATCCAGCCGAATGAAAACTAAGAAAAATTTCTAACAAAGTCGGGATCGCATATTCTACGTGCGTTGAATATGCAATTTATACATTGGCTATGCGAGACGATCATTCGACGAGTCGGTCGAAATTTTCGTAACACAATACTGCTTCTTTTTTTTGGCCGGAACTCTGCCCAATCCCCCGATAATAACAATAATTCATTTATCCCTCTATCTCCGGGTCCATAATCGAAAATCTTTCCGCGTGACTTCCTCCTTCTCCCTTTTACACATCCTCCCCGTCATAGCTCTACTTATATCAAATTCTAGAATCCCGTTCGAACCGCGCTCATTCCGCGGATCTCTCAATTTCTTCAAGAGATTTTAGCTGCGTTGGAGTAGAATAAGAAGAAGAAGAAGAAGAAGAAGAAGAAGAAGCAAAATAAAAAAAGAAGAATAAGAAGAAAAAGAAGGAGAGAACTCTACGAAGAATCCAAACGAGAAAGCTCGGTACGTGCTAGAAGGCACGCAGTTAAAAAGAGGGATAAAGAAGGAAACGTCAAGAGAGAAAGAGAGAGAGAGAGAGAGAGAGAGAGAGAGAGAGAGAATGAAAAGGATGAAGAGGGGTTGGGGTGGAGGTGGAAAGGAAGGAGAGCGAACGAACCTTGAAGCTACGCAGTTTCAGTCGACGGCAGAAGCGTTTCTCGAGTCGATATATCGATCCCCGCCCCCACTCGGTGCTTCCTGCCACGGAAACACGCTCTCTCTCTCTCTCTCTCTCTCTCTCTTTCTCTCTCTCTCTTTCCTCTCCTTCCTTCGCCTCTCCTATCTTGCTCTCTCTCTCCCACAGGATGAGTCACAGCCTCCCCGTAATATACGCTATAGCTGCACGCGCGCGCACGCGTATGCGGATATCTCTCTCTCTCTTTCTCTCTTTCTCTCGTATTCGTTCGTTTCTCTTTTTCTCTGTCTCTCTCGTTCACCCTCGCACGCACACGCAAGAAAGAAGACAAGCGTACACGCATTCGATCGACCCGTCGAACGCACGACGCGGCCGAGCTGCCACTTGCACGCGTTTCTTTTTTTCTCATTTTCAAGATCTCTCTCTCTCTCTCTCTCTCTCTCTCTCTGTCTCTCTCTCTTTCTTCCAATTGTTCTATTCTTTTTTCTTCCTCTATTTTCGTTCAACCTTTTCCTTCAAAACCTCTAAGGTTAGACAATTTATTGCTTACTTTTGATCGTTCGAAAGATCGGCATTTTGCTATATACTTTTTTGATAAGAGATCAACGGTACCGTACGATTTTGATTATAATTAAAATTTAACGCGTTCGCAGAGGTCACATGTGACCGATGCTCGACATCTCTCGACCCTTTGTCGCCCGTATTATTTTCGATATTACGCGTTCCAACTAACCCATATCGGTTTATTATTAATTTTTTATCAATATCCCGCAGTTCGGTCTTTAAAGCTAATTAAAGTGAATAGAATTGAAACTTGATCAAAATGAGGAGGTAGAAGGAAAATATCAGACGTTAACAGTGCGGATTATTTGCCATCGAAAAAGGATAAAAGTCCCTATTAGAGTCCTCCAGGACATCGTTTTAAGCGGTATTCAAGAGGAATTTTCAAGAGAAATTTTCAAAAGAAAATTTTTGTTTATAAGACGATCAAACGAATGCGAACGATCATCGACGAGGGGATGAAAGCGTTACGGTGAAAAGGAAAGCGATTGGGAAGGGAATGTGGGAGGGTTGATATCGGGTGGTGGAACAGGGACGATGAGAAGAACAGGGCGAACGTGCTTGCGTGGAGTTTCATGGCATTTTCCAAGAACTCGTGAGGGAAAAATAGGAACGGTACGCCATCCTCGCGTTAACCTCGACCATTGGAAACTGTCGTCGTCGTTGACGATGGCGCCATTAGCTGGTCTATCACGCACTACATATAGTTGTCTCCTTTCATTCTTTCTTCGCCTTTCGTTGCAAATGCAACGCAGACGCACACGTGCAACGCTTCACGTGCATTTAATGATAACGTACTCCTCTACAATTACCGTTGAAAAATGCAAAATACTGAACGCTCGCGCGCATTTACTACCGGCCAGTGGGTCGTGAGCGCGACCGCGCGATTGCTTGTTCGCGCGTCCGCTCGGTGGGGTTGATCCATCGGAAGAAAAACGATATCAGTTACGATTTGAAAGCGTTACGCTTTAGATAAATATTCTTCTTTCCTTTCTTCTTTTTTTCTTTTTATTATATTATATCCTTCTATTCGTACTTTCGAAGAATTTTAACTTGCGCATTCATTTCGACGACCATCTGTCGTTAAATATCTAATTTACGATTCTCATTAAACGATCCAATTGATGCTAAGAAAGAACTGTATGAACAGTTTAAGTATATTTACACGTTTACATTAGTTAGGGAAAGTTCTCGAACGTTAGCTTCAGTGACCCTCAAATTGTTGAAACCATATGATAAAATTCGATCGGCTTGCCCTTCGATATCAGCTCGATCGTGAGAAGGAACCAAAACAAAATATATATGTATATATATATATATATATATATATATATATATATATATACATGTATCGATGAGTCAATTGCTGTTCGACTAATCCGAAAATCGATTTTGTCGATATAACTACGACCGTGCTAAATATCGTCGTGGTATAAACTGTGGTCGCGGTTTACGGAGGATTGCGAGCATTGCGCGAAGCCCCGTAAAGGATATAATCCGACTAGATTCGCCATATCGATTTTGAGCTGCAGTGTCGTGCAACGTATCCCTCGTACATGTGTATATGTACTTGTGTGTGCGTGCGTGCGACGTCTCCGTGACTCACGCCATATAAATGTGTATATATATATATATATATATATATATATATATATATATATATATCAAATATACACACGTTTACGAAGATACATATATGTTAGAGGATATATCGTGCGTACGCAACGTTTGGCCTTGCACGCGCATTATATGCGTGCCGAGCACGCTCCCACGGTGCCGAGGGCACCGTTCGTGCTTCATTGAATATGCCCGGAATCGTGGCACGATTTTCCGACTTTCCACCGATCATTTTATCCCTTCCGACGAGGACTCGAAGGATTTCGTAACTTCGTTCCTAAGGGTATTGACAGCTCTTGTCGATTTTTTCGGATTCGAATAGTCCATCGGTCGATCGAATGGAAATCGAATAGGAAATATTTCTCTTCGTCGTATGACAAATTTGGCAATTTGATATTTTGACAACTATATATATATATAATTTGACAACTGTGATAATCAAAATCAATTTTCTTCAAGACAAACGTCACTTAATTTTGAATCCAAACACTTTATGTGCCCGTACGTATGTATATATTTTAAGATACTCATTTTTTATTCATTACTTGTGTAAATAAAAGAAGCGAGATCGCGCGATTCGAGAATCCGTATAGACGCATCGTTTGCGAGTGCGTCGAAGATACAGCGGATCGATAGACAGAAACTTCGCGACTCTCTCCTTGCACACGGCATCGACCCTGAAGCCAAGGCGAGACCTTGAGGAGTACGCGCACGAATCCCGTGAAAGGGAAATTCAAGGCACCCCGACGAAATTCCGCGCCGTCTCTTCCTACATAGGAAAATGTCGTGCGATTTTACTTTCACCGAAATTTTATCTCTACGTTCCTCGACGTACCAATTTTCTTCGTTATTTTATATCCGAATATTCGGAGCAACGAAATGTGGAAAAGAATTATTTGAAAATATTTTATAGCGTAAATACGTCTAATATGTCTTTCATAAGTCATATATATATATATATATATATATATATATATATATTATACTATTAATAAATACGATACCATGTTAAAATAAAATATTAAATAAGTTTCATTCGTACTAATATTACTATGACGTAATATACTCCTCCGCATTCTGAACCGATATTACACCATGCCTTTGCCGTACATATATATACATTTATAGAAATGATTCCTCACCGTTCCATTTTCGACCGCTTTAGATTCTTTCTTCTTGA
Source organism: Dolichovespula sylvestris (assembly GCA_918808275.2). Classification (NCBI taxonomy): domain Eukaryota; kingdom Metazoa; phylum Arthropoda; class Insecta; order Hymenoptera; family Vespidae; genus Dolichovespula; species Dolichovespula sylvestris. The sequence goes on from OU964972.1 coordinate 5,327,817, forward strand.
TGCACTCTGGCTACTGGACGCTCCTCAACAGACCCAACACGTAACGCACACACACACACACACACACACACATACGCGTGCTGGACGAAGCAGGTAAAAAGGGCCTTACAGCTGTCAGACAGCTGCTCCCTCTGTCCTATATACATACGTGATGAACCACACAAATACAGACATACACACACATATATATATTTTTATGCAATGTAGGAACACGTGTGTACGCGAAAACGCATAAACGCAAAGCGGTTAGCTTTATTGCTATCTATCATAGAACCGAAAATGCATCTCTACTTCGCGCACGTGTACCTCAAATCGTGTTTGTCTCCCTCATGTATACGGTGTGTCTGCATGTGTGCTTGGAGAAAAAAGAATGTGCACAATGCCAGGGAACCCGGTGAATACCAACGATGGCGGACATAACGGAATTAGTGGAGCATCATTTCATCCCTTTTCTACGATTCAACCCCCTTCACTTTTCTATCCTACTGTGAATCTCGTTACTCTCACTCCATCCATCGACGCTTGACAGTTCTGTCTGTCTGTCTGTCTATCCGTCTCTCTCTCACTCTCTCTCTCTCTCTCTCTCTCTCTTCCTTTCATAAATCCATTTTTTTTTTTATTATCATGAATTAAATTTAATCAAGTTTCCATTCCACTTCTATTTATTAATTATAAAAATTGGAAAGAAACAATTCGTTTCTTTCTTTACTTTGCTAATTCTGATTAGCTAAAAAGAGTTTCGATCTCTTGCTCCTTTCCGTATCTCTCTCTCTCTCTCTCTCTCTCTCTCTCTCTCTCTCTCTCTCTCTGTTTGTTCCACCTTCGTAAGGTAAATTACAAAGTCTTGCCGTTAGTGGAAGATGGAACGCTGAAAGGAGCGAGGTGAACAATGGAGCCGGCTGGGATCGAGTGAGACAACGGCACCAGGAATTATGTCGACAATGCTGCTGATTGCCGGTTCATTATGACGTCATAAAAGCGAATCTAGTTGGTGCGCTATGTACCTACTGTACGCGATAAAGGATAATCGCTCTTGAGGCATATACAGGCCTCTTCAAAGTTCGAGGATCGAAACGTACAGCGAAATAGAAAATTTATTGTTCCTCGTGAAAAAGCGATGAAAATTGGAGAAAAAATTGACAATTGATAAAAGTGATAAGTTTAAAAAGAAAAAAGAAAAATTGAGGGAGAAAGGAAGAGAGAGAGAGAGAGAGAGAGAGTAAAATGTTATTTTTATACTTGTTTTTCCCGTGAGATGAATTTTTCTTAATTAGCCTAATCAAAGGCCAACGAGACATGAGTCGGAAACGTTGTCGTCATTTTCGATGCACGGAACTAATTTTAAGGTGTAACGAGCTATGGTTTATCCGCTTGCCTGTGTGTGCGTGTTTGAGCGCGCGTGTGTGTGTATGTACGCAGTGCGTATGATTTATTTGCACCATGGGACACCGTGTCACGGGATATTCTTTTTTTCCTCCTCGGCGCGTCTACGGCGTGCAGGGACTTTGAAGTTAAATCGATGGGAAGCAATATGGCCGAATTAAAACGAGACGCGCGTGTGGGGCGACGACGACTAAGCGGTAGTGCGCTCTCTCTCTCTCTCTCTCTCTCTCTCTCTCTCTCTCTCCAGCGGACCCAGTGAAATTGCTCTCGCGCGAAAAATATCGAAGGGTTCGATCCTGCTACCGTGTTTTCTTAATTCGCTCAATTAAATCGTCCATGTCGTACGATTACTTTTAATCGATCGAAGAATTTTTTACCTTATATTTTCACAATATTCAATATCATTTCATTCACAATAATATCAACCTCGGGGAGTATGAAAATACTCAAACGAATTCAAAGCAATCTAATCAACGAACTTTCAATTTGTTCTGTATTACTACGATGGTAATTCGCCGAATTCAATATAATGCGAAAATTTGTTACGTATTAGAACGGTAATGCAGGAAGCCGTAATTGAAAGCAAGATGTAGTAGTTATTTCCAATCCGTAAGTACATAGATGCTACGTAACAATTGTCCCCATTCGACGTATTATCATCTGTCACATTTATGTTCGCGACGATTGTTCTTCGTCGCTACGAGTTTGCCTCTTTCAAAAGTTCTTCGATAAAAAAAAAAGGAAATGAAAAGAGGCGAGACGGGACGAAACGAAATGAAACGAGACGAGACGAGACGAGACAAGAAAGAAAGATTAATCTCGAAGCATAAAATAAATCTCTAGAACGACGAACGAGCAAGGTGTTGACCGAATTGAACGAATCGAATATAATCCAGCCATTAATCTTTCGAAATGAAACACGCGCGTTTGCATTAATAAAGAGAGAGAGAGAGAGAGAGAGAGAGAGAGAGAGAGAGAGAGCTATAGGAAGCACATGTGCCACGGTACAATGCTGCAAGGAATCCGAGTCTGATTCTAACGTCTAACACCATCTAACCCTCTTTCATACGTACGGGAGCTCACGGCTAATCCCAATTACGAATGGCCATTAGTTTTATTTCGGAAGGAAAATCGGCCCTCGACCCTTACGACACGACCTCTCTCTCTCTCTCTCTCTTTCTCTCTTCTCTTTTCTCTTTCTCTCTCTCTCTCTCTCTCTCTCTCTCTCTCTCTCTCTCTCTCTCTCTCTTTTCGTTTGCTTGTTTCGCTTAGTACGTTCTCTCACTCTCTCTCTTACTTACCCTCTTCGACGTAGTGGTTCCTGATCGATCGTCCCTGCCGCTACCTTGATTTATGTTGCACGCTAATTACGCTCATTTACATGAAGATAGATCAAGCGCGCTCCAATTAGAGCCGCGAGAGCGATTAACGCGCGCGCGCGCGCGCGAGAGCTTCGCTGCCGGTGGTCGAAATGAATCCTTTAAAAAATTTCGTAGAATTCACGAGTTAAACGGCCACGTTACTTTTATTTTTTATTTTCCCATGACGTTTAATTGGGTACGAGAGGATTTTTACCAGCTTAGACGAATTCGTTTTGTTTTATAATTAAAATGATGAGATTTTGAGGGACATTTATTTCATCGACGACGGTTAGATATTAATTTTACCTGATTAATTTTAATAAATCATTATATTAATTTCTTTTTAGGAATGATACTTTGTCAAATTCGATTTCTTAAAGATTCGATACAATAGAAGTATATTTCATCGGTGAATGATGACGATGACGGTTCGCATAAACTCAACATGATTCCATCTTAAGAATCTTCGAAAAGTATAAAAGCAAGATTCATCGCGGTATTTGTACTTCTTTGAATTTGTCTGCTTTTGGTCCTGTCTGGAGACTAGAAACTAGATCCGTGCAGCTGCCGATGTCGAAACCGGAAGCTGCGGCCATCTTGTTTGCACAGTTACCATGACTACCATGGGAGATCCTTTCTGTAAGGATGCATGTCGTACACCCTGTGTCTCTCTCTCTCTCTCTCTCTCTCTCTCTCTCTCTCTCTTTCTCGTTTTTACGTATATATACGTTTAGCAAAAGCTCAATAGGGGTTTCCCCATGACTAATGCGTTTATATTGTACAAAATTTCTGGCCGATTCTACTCGCTCAAAGTTGGTTTTAGATTTCTGGAATTTATGGCTATCGATAACTCAGTTCCTACCCCTTAAAATCCTTCCCCACCATCGGGGTTGTTTCGTACTTTAGCACTCTTGCATCCCTTTTTCCCGCACGGGGAAAGGCGGCAGATGGCGATTCTTTATTGCGATTAATCGGCTTATCTCTTCAAGGCCGTTCTAATGGCAAGAAGAAATTCGAGGTTGTTCGCGAGACTCGTGAGGGATATTTTCCAAGCGAAGAAGGGGTGGGGAGAGAAAAGGAATGTAATTGCTCAGTGAAGGGTCTTGGATCCAATTCCATCGGAGACGATTCTTATATAAATTTTGGCCACGTCCTTTTCCATTCCGATCTGATTTTTGTATTGGGTACTATATGGAAACAAGGAAAACCGAAGTGTTTGATACTTCGCTTCTTTTTATTTTTTCTTTTTATTTTCCCTTATTAAAGAATATAAGTATAGCTAAAATGTGAATTTCCCGTCCGACGGAGGACGTCATCGTCTCGTAATTTCTCGGTAACACGCACGACAGATTAGAAAGAAAGACGACGGATATCCACGACGCTCGCAGCCGTCGGATTTCATTTAGCGCCATTCCGAGAAACACCATCGCACATCTGTCCGCGTACGCGTTCATTTTTCTCATACAAAATCTCAGAAGAACGTTAGCGTTCTAATCGTGAATGTATAAATTATCAGAAGCCATAAGCGGATTACCAAAAAAAAAAAAAAGAAGAAGGGAGAGGATAAGGAAGAAAATTCTCTCTAGATGAGTTTACATGTCTCTCTATGAGTGCGCGGATTCGTGTGCGTGTATGTGAAAGACAGAGAAATTTTCAGCATTCCCCTCTTGTACCAGCTTTCGTTTACCGTGAAAAGTCGATATCGCGATCGGAGATCGATTCGTTTGTTCTCATCGAATAGAAAATCTGCCTCCAACTGCAACTGTTCCCAAACTTGGACAGATGTTCGGACGCTTTTGGATACTGCGACTAAAACGAGTAGCACGTGTGGAGGAAATACATTTCCTTTTACGGTTGGCCCGTGAAAAACAGTCAGAAATTACCGGGCCAACGGGACAGATGCATCCGGATGTTTATTTCTCCGTACGCCGGAGATTTTTCTTATGTATACATACTTAGTCCGTCTGATGTAAACTCTTCGCATGATTTTCTTCGGGAAATTCAAAACTAGATTATACAATTTAAATCAAGAACAATGTTTCCCCTTTATCTTCCAAATGTTATCCGAATCATATATCGTTGAGAATAGGAGATAAAATATAAATAATAGTGAACATTTTTCACGTGGTTACCTTTCCCAGGTATGGATTTAGGACACAAAAAAGAAAGATGGTTAGAAAAAGGTATTAAATTTATTATTATTTCTTTTTGCTTTTTGTTTAGGCGTCGACCTTTAGGATTATTGGCCAAAGAACAAAATTAATTATCCGAATCCATAAGCGGGGTTCGTCTTTCGATTTAAAACGGGTGTCAGAGTGCAAGCGCCGATCTTTTTTCGACGGGCAGCTGTCTACAATTATTATACTTCTGACCTGGCTCTCTCTCTCTCTCTTTCTATCTCTCTTTCTCTTTTCTTTATCCATACTCTCTATTTACTCCTTCTCCCACCATAACTTTTTCTTCTTCTCATACCGGTCACCCGGTATATACCTGAATTATTTTTTGTCGCTCTTATATACCAAGACTTCTTCGTCCGAGAATCGATGACGCACATCGACCCTACTTTCTTTGTCATGTTAAACGCATTAGACGCATCCTGTTACTTTCGTTGCTCCAAAAAGTGTCAAAAGTATTCTGGAGTCACGTGAATTTTCTTTTTTTTTTTTTTTTTTTTTTTTTTATATGAGTATTTAAATATCCGCGCACGTCATATTTATCAGATTTTTCTTCATACTACTCTCCAACAATGCAATTCACATCGATTCTGAGATTTTCCTCCAACAAATAGATTTAACGAGAAAGGGAAGTTTCGAATCGAAAAGGGAAGCTTCAAATCAAAATGGGCTTCAATCAAAAACTGCGACAGGTCGAATGAGAGTAAAACAGAAAAAGAAAAAGGGAAAAAATATGAATTCGGCGGCTTTCTTCGGGACCGTTACCGGCTTAGGCGTCTTGCACACAATGGCGGATATTTTTATAGCGATTCGCTACGGCAGCTACATCAACACGACCGGTTTTCCACTCTGCGTTTGAACATCTGCCGCCTCGATTCTTCGTCGTGTGTGTGCGCGCACATCCCTACGCGCGCGCGTTGCACGCGGCGTGTCGCGTTAGTTACGTTTCGCACGCAAACCCTACGATAAAACTTCGTTTTTCTTTCTTTCTTCCTTTCTTTCTTCTTTCCTTTCTTTTTTATTCCTATTCCAAGCATTTTTGGTTCGCCTTAACATTGATAGTGCGATGTTAATTTTCGTGATCTTCCTTATCTTGAAAGTGGGTGCTAAATCTTGTTACCTTTCTTATCTATCTTTCAAAAAAAAAAAAAAAAAAAAAAAATGTCAAACAAAAATGTCGAGCTTATCCGAAGATATATCGATTCCCTTCGAAACAGAACCTTCCATTTTCTAAGTTTTGTGAAAAACATTCTTGTTGTGTGGGCTTTGATAAGGACACGCGGCGAATGAAGATAATCACGTGGTTGTTACGTCAGGAGCAAGAACGCAACGAGTACGACGAAGGATGCTCGTTATTTAAGGAAGTGTGCTCGAAAATGAAAGTTCTTCTGTGCTATGAAAGAGAGAGAGAGAGAAAGAGAGAGAAAGAGAGAAACCGGTAATATTCACGGTCAGGGACAGAAGGAGAAGAGATTATGCGATTCCTACTCAGGTTATTACCATTTTCGCGCGCGACAGCGAGCGGGTTGTATTCATTGTACGGCGAGGCCTGAAACGAAAGAGCCAATCAATCAATTCTCTCTGCCGTACAATTCTCGCAATGAGATCTGAGTGAATTGCATTAACCTACAGACATACATTACACGCCTATGCGTGAGCATGGCGCGGTCGCAAGCATAATGGTCACGCTGCAACGGTGGTCAACCAACAATCTCTGTCTCTCTCTCACTCTCTTTCTCTTCCCTCTCTTTCTCTCTCTCTCTCTCTCTCTCTCTCTATGTATATATATATATATATATATATATATATATATATATATATATGTCTATCTCTATTTATTTATTTTCTCCCATATCCATTCTTCATTCTCACACCTAATCGCGGACTACTTCAATCTTTCACATGCCAATGCGGTGAACCTAATATTCGAATTTTCATTAAATTACGTTCTTCATATTATTTAAAACAACATAACAAAGTATTTTCCAGCATATTTCCTACAACATCGAAGTACGAAATCCTCTGTTGAAATTTCCTTATTTCCTATTTTAATAGTTCCCCGAGAAATCTATTCTAATTTTGACAGAGACCAAACCGAGTTTTGATTCATTCTGCTTACTCGAATATATCGTTCACATACGTTAGGTTGACAACCATGATCGTAGAGAACTCGACGTATCATAGTGCATTATGCACTGGCACGTCTATTCGCGTCATGAATACGATCCACAGATCAAATGGAATTCAAATCTTTGAATGAGAGAGAGAGAGAGAGAGAGTGAGATACACAAGACAGTCCCTTCTGTCCCTAAAGCAATTCTCATCACAAATGTTATACATGTATGTCTGTGCATACACAAAATGTCAATAATATTTTTCCGAAGATCGATCGACGATCAGCGTTCAATACAGAATAGAAAGAATTACGAATTATTTTTTCAACCGCGCATATGTCGCGACGAGGAAAAAAATTCTCGATCTTATTTTAAGAAAAAAAGTTATTTAAAAACGAATAAGGAATTATTAATAATGCGTACGTGGACATCGACGTAATCGTGGGAACGTTCCTCTTCATTGTTTGCATCCTTATGGCGAATGTCAAAGTAACAAAATTTACTTAACGATAAAAAGAAAGATGTTCCTTCCTCAAAGAGAAAGAGAGAGAAAAAAAGAGAATGAGAGAGAGAGAGAGAGAGAGAGCGACATAGACTTTCTTTATCTGTCACGAATAAATTTATCTCTCGGACGTAATTTTCATGATAAATCACTGATAAATCTAGAGCCTTGCGATCATTCTCGACCAGGTACAGTTAGTGAGTGAATGAGAAAGTGAGAAAGAGAGAAAGAGAAAAAGAAAGAAAAAGAGAAAGAGAAAGAGAAAGAGAAAGAGAGAGAGGGAGAGAGAGAGAGAGAGAGAGAGAAGAAAAAAGGTCTTCGAACAAACATTTGCGTTCTGATAAGAGGAAGAAGTTCTTCGACGATGCGCATCAGAGTAGCGAGTTTAAAATTTCTTTCTTCCTAATTCTTTTCTTTAGTTTTTCTTCTTCGTTTTAGCAGAAGTTTCTCGATCTTCTTTTCGTTCTTCGCGCCAGCATCTCCTACTTCTCCCTTTCTTTTTCTTTCCCTCTTCTTTTCCTTTTCTTTCTTTTTTCTCCACGGCATTGTTCCCCCGAAGACTCGAAAGATTTAATTAAAATCGTCGGGATTCTGCCAGCGAACGATGCCAGGACTCTGAGAGAATTTCTTCATAAGCCCATGCAAATATCGAGCGACCGGCAGGCCGGCCGGTGCAACGAATCTCGAAGTATGTGTGTTATGCGTAATTGGGCGTCAGGGTTATCGTTTATGCCGATTAAATCTTACGGAAGATGTTGTGAGCTCTCTTTCATCGAGGAAGAATGTCGTCATATTTGATTATATTTTTCCTTTCCTTTTCACTCGACTTGTTGTCCCTTTTTATTTTTTATCAATCTAATCATCTTTGGCGATGAGGTCTTAAGGTTAAAAAAACAAACAAAATAGAGGGAAAAAAGAAAGAACAAAGTAATAGCCGAAGATCGTGAAGAAAAAGTGATTGCGAGCGCTAGCAATAAGACATCATCCGATATCATCTTCGACGACTTAAGATTCTTCTTCGCCTTAAACGAGACCAATCGATGTAGACGCGACAACATAGTTGAACGTAACGCGCCTCATAATCGGAGGAGTTATCAGGTTTTATGAACCTGTAACGTGAACGACGGAAGCCGCACTCAAGCTACATGCCAGTATCTGTCGTTCTCTGTCGGGTCGAACGAGCGATCAATTTGCAGTCCTCTCTCTCACTCTTTCTCCTTGCCTAGCTCTCTCTCTCTCTCTCTCTCTCTCTCTCTCTCACACTCTTTCTCTCTCCGGAGATAGAGAGATAGAGTGAGAAAGTGAATGAGAGAGAGAGAGAGAGAGAGAGAGAGAGAGAGAGAACGACGCATACGACGCAACGACATAAATTGATTAGGCGAGCCGAGGATGGCCGGTCGTTCGCTCGTTCGTTCGTTCGTTCGTTCGTTCGTTCGTTCGCTCGCTCGCTTACTCGCTCGCCCGCTCGCACTCTCGATCGTGGATAGAAAAATCCTGGGAACGAGACCCCCGCCAACAAGAGAGGCCCTAGCGAGCCAATGAAAATAAAAAGGATGTCAGATTGCCGCAGCGTCGGAAGTTACGGATTAAGTTAGGAAGTAGACAGTTAGTGTCGCTCAGGAGAGAGCGAGAGAGTGAGAGAGAGAAAGAGAGAGAGAGAGAGAGAGAGAGAGAGAGAGAGAGAGAGAAGCTGGAAGATCGGATCACAGAAAATATCGTCGAATAATATCCGAAGGCCTAACTGATAAAAATAGTTCCCGTGTGAAACTGTAGAAGCGACGCGAGAAACATTTCTTTCATAAACAATTTTGCATATCTATTTCTATGCGTGAAGAAATAAAAGATTTTAGTGATTTCTTAAAATATCTTTGAGAAAAAACGAAAAAATGTTGAATTTTGTGCGTATCAATGTCATATTTGATATGTACCGGAGTTAGAAAAAAAAAAGAAGGAGAGATCAATGAGAGAAAGTGGATGACCAAAGAGGACATTTCTCTTACCTTTATACGTATGATAAATTGGCGTGAAAAAGAGAAATTGAGAGAGAGGCTAAAATGGGTTGGTAACTTCGTCTCGCGTGCTGACCTTTTGAGGGTGGATGAGACGGCGGTATTACGTCCGAGGTAGAACCTTGACCCTGGAATCACAGTTCTGTTTGGGTTGGACGCTTTCATATCGAGCGCTTCCGTGTTGAAATATTATGACATCGAATCGAGAGGGAAACTCTGGGATTTGTGCATTCGTAAAAATATTACACGGAACTGCGTAAAAATATGAAAATTTAATTCTTCCAATTATCTTGGTACCTAATCAATCGAATTCAGTTTTTAGTATACTTATTTTCTTAATTCGTCGATACCTACTGAACTAGTACAACAAATTATGTTGTTTCATCCCTCATTACAACTTCAAATTTCATAAAGGATATATTTCTCACGACGTCCCAATGAAAGATTCTACTCGAAGCACGAATCCCTAATGTTTCACGATTACAAGGCAGTTAATGATACGCGGAGGGTGCAGCATCCCGCCCCTTAGCTGGCTTTTCTCATCCTTTTCCCCGCGTGAACAGGCGCGATCTTTCAGAAAGGAGAGAAAGAAAGAACAAGAAGAGGGACAGAGAGAGAGAGAGAGAGAGAGAGAGAGAGAGAGAGAGAGAGAGAGAGTGTTACGATAAAATGTAAACCAGCAGACTCGGTTGGAACCCTCAGTTGTGGAAAAGACCCTCCTCAGAGAACGGAACCCAGAGGTGCAAGGGTGCTGTGCGTTATGATTATTGTCAAGGTCAGGGTCACACCCAGCTATCTGGGTTAGGGAAATCCGTACCGTTTGAATATCAGAACGCTCGAACGTCTTGCTAACCCTCTCTACGAACAGTCAGCGGATTCACGAAAACGTAAAAATCGATTCAGACACATACCATCAACTTTCTTTATACAATCGGAGATTTGAAGTTTCAGTTTCTTCACGAGCTAAATACGTATCTCTGATTTCTTTCTATGAATAGCGTGACGACGTAGGGAAGCGAGCACCCTCGCCTCATGGCTCGTGCCACGTTTTCAGGTTTGTGGGGGAGTCTGCGTCACGAGCAGGGTCCTCGTGACTTTAGTTGGGGTTCCGAAAAAGATGGGAGACGTCCACTGATGCCTAATTATCTGAAAGCGTGGCACGCACCCTACTAGGGTTCGTCTTCCCTATTTTCCTTGGACACCTGGTTGTCATGTTTCGTCACAGGCAACGAAGAAAAGAAACATTCCTTGAGATTGTTTCCCGTTAAGGAACCATTCAGTAAGTTTAATTTCTAATGCGGTAATGATTAATAAAAAAATATCTTACGTTCGAATACAATGATCGTGAATTACATTGAATCATAATTCGTGTAGTGGGTGGGAAATAACTAATGCATTCTTAGGATGCCATCTCTAGCGTAAAAATCCAATGGACGAAAACTGACCTATTGGTCATGTCTTCACATCGCTTACAGAACTGGGCTCGAAAAAAAAAAAATAGTGGGGCGTCGCTGGCTTTCGTCGTCCTCTTTCCTTTTTTTTCTTTCTTTTTTTTCGGGCGACCAGCTCTTCTCCCTCATGTATCGTATTAAGATATCAAATGGCCAAATCCGGAATCCCCTTTTCAGGAACATCATGCACCAAAGCGTGGCGTTTCGGCTACCCTTTTCTGGTCGCAATGTATCGCTTGCCCTCACAGCTCCTGGAGGAGGCACAGAGACGGGGGTGGGCTTCGGGATCATGAATGAAATCCCTCTTGGAGGGTCGACCCTGGGGTGCCTGACCCTCCGTACTCATACCCATGTCGTACTTCTGGCCCAGAAGAGAAGGACATTATATTCAAAACAATAACACGTCCACGTGGACAGGATACTATATGTCCATTCCGATTTATCTTCGATTGATATACTTATTTGAAAGATACGTTTATATTATAAGAAACAGTAGCGTTTTTTGAAAGAAAGATAGCTGAATCTTTTCAGTTTGGAGAAACGACTGTCAAATGAGAGAGGGCCATGTGTTGGCTAGTTCAACTGTTTATCGTCAGCTAGCGAAGCTCTTGAACTGAAAGGAACGAAATGTTAAAATTATGGGAAGAATATCCTTGTGTTAGTACAACCTAATCACATTATTTTATTTAACTGGGTGAATATATTTTTCTGCCGCGGTCGGCGAATTTTCCATAATCAACCTGCACGGCAGACATTAATGCGGGAAAATTCTATCCATTATAAAGAAATTAACAACCAATCGAAGTACTCCTTATCTTAACGACGAGTTCTGCTGAATATGTTCTCGTTATTCTTGTACGTCACGAATAAGTTTTCACTGAATAAAGAAATTACGACGGGCCGTTCCTAATAATTTAACGTAATTTCTTCCTCATAAATAGCACCTGACGTAGAAGGATATTAAGTATTCCCCTTCTGTTTTAAAGGCACCTTACTTACACCTGCCCATCGAGTCACACGCTTCCCCCACTCTTCCCTTTTTCCACGCAATTCTCGATTGTCTCTCTCTCTCTCTCTTTCTCTATTTTTCTTCTTTACTCCCTCTCTTTCTTCGTGCTTTACCTACTTTTGCGAGTATATGAGTATACGAAGAAGCTTGCGTGCGAATTTTCTAAAGGGGTGAAGGGTTCCATGAAATAAAGGAGACCGAAGGTCGAGCCGAATGGTCGAATGATATTCTATTATCGGCTGTAATACTTGAAAACTGCTGTTTTGAAGAATCCTTTTCTTTTATTTTCTCCATGAGAAAGAGAATATTCATTGCAGGACGTATACGATTATACAATTTTAATTATGTGTAACGATATATTATACACATTTCTAATTCTATAATATTTTTAAATTAATTCACACTTCGTATGAATTAGCGTTAAGAACTGTAAGGCATGGGTATATACATTAAATATTATATATACATGCTTTCTAAATATATATATATATATATATATATATATATATATATATATATAGCATTGTTTTCGCTTTTTAATTCCCAACTATCCGAATGGACTGCATAGTAAAGTCAATTATATGGGAAAACAGAGATTGCAAGGGAAAAGGGAATGGGAAGAAGAAGGACAGAAGGGAAAGAAAGTATTTGTGTGATACCTATTTTTGGTGATATAACGCGGAAGGAAGAAGGAACGATCTATAGGGGGTCCGTGGGTCGATTCGTGCGCTTCGCATGTTTAGCCACGGGGTTGTTTTGGTACGAGAATAAACCCTTACTCTTTGCCCCTACTCTCCGTATTCGTATGAATCTAGATTTGTACTGGAAAGAAGAATCATAAGGTTCTTTACTAAAGGGAAAATGTCGATACAAGTTTTAGCCTGTTTACCAGCTAAATTCACCATTTAACGATAAAACGTTCTAAGTGAGTGACATTTATTTACGATCTATAAAGAACCAGAAAAATCACTTAAGAAAGACATATCGTCTTGTCTGTAGGATGTATTGTATTTATTTGAAATATTATTATTTCTTTTCCATTTCCTTTTGAGTTTCGCATAAGACCTGGTGTGTTATTACTTGCGCAATTAACGACAAGACTCTCACTTTGTTAAGTGCTATCGTAACGATCTCACTTTATTTACTATATGCGCGTATACGGTTAACGAGTCCAGCGAAGGACATCAGGAAAATTTAGTAACGACTACGTGTTTTAAGCTCGCGAGTAAAGCGATAAATAGCATAATGACGTAAATAGAGGGAGAGTTTTCTCTGTATACTGTATAGTAAAAGGGTATAGATACGGTCTGCCGTTGAAACTAGGTGGAACGTTCCAGCGGCATAAACACGGAGTCTTGGGCCTTAGCGAAGTCTCGTAGCTTGGTAGGAGAAGAGAGTTGATGGTGGGATCGGGGGAGGGAGCGAAGCGGAGGACGGGGAGGGGGAAGAAAAAGCGAGGCGAGCATCCTGCGTGCTTTAAGGGCGTAGCCAGCGATCTTCGGCAGTGTAGGGTATATGTGTATCGTTTGGTTCACATGTAAGAAGGGACGCCCTTATGTCACGGGGTTGTTTGAATGCCAGCTGCGAGGCGCTCAAGCGAGACCGCGCCGGCCAAGTCCCGACGTATACAAGGAAACGTTATAAAAATAATTATTAAGGCCGTTACCAGTACGTACCAGTTCGATTAAATTTTTCTTTTTTTTTCTTTTTTTTTTTCTTTTTGCTTTTTTTTTGTCCGACCTTCCTACGATATTTTTTCATTGCGTATTAGTCATATTGTCGTATATATGTATATTATCGTTTCATTCTACGAGTATAATTTAAACAGAATATTGTAGTAAGCATTTGTTGTATTGCCGCGGGATCAATTTGTTTTACGACGGATGCACGATATATTCTAGTAAAAATAGGTAAAGGAAAATATATATATATATATATATATATATATATATATATATATATATATACATACTTTTGCGTTACGCTTTCAGAATAATTTTGAAGGGCCAAATATCTGTAACGAATAGATCATCAATTTTGTTCAGTGATGCGAGGATAATTTGAAGTTATGACCTTTTCTTTACTCGACGTTACGGTGCACGAGGCGTATAGTCTAGGCGAGCAATAGAATCGATTCGTCGCGATTCCCCCAAATCAGCATTCTCAGCAGAAAGACAAGTTCTGATCTTCCATTTCGTATCGTATCGATCGGAACTACTGAATCGTGATTAATCTTTCTATACGACTTGAACAATGTACTGACTTTTTTTTTTTTTACTATTCGATAACTTCCGTTATTCTCATATCCTACCTCTGTTTTTATCGTCTCCCTTATCATCTGCTATGTTAGTAGTATTTCTTGATGTTTAATTTTGATCATACCAAACATATAGAAACTAGGAATTTAAAATATATTTTTAGACATTAATCAATCATTCAGAGTTTTATCGTTTAAAGGTGATTCCGAGTTTTCATATGGCGCGCGTTCAACAACCTGTCCTTCGGATATACCATTTTCAACCGTCGCACTTCTAATGGGTGCAACGGCTCGTTCGGCCGCCGGCCATCTGTCGTGGAGTGAAAATGGTTTGTCGAAATTAAAGTCAGCTAAGCGAAAGTAAAAGAGAAAGAGAAAGAAAGAGAGATCTTCGTATAAGATATAAATATATTACGGGTTTGTTATGACGTTTGACATTTTTTTTATATTTCGCAATTTTCGCTATTATTACGCCCTACCGAATCGTACGACAGGAGACAACGTGAAAGAAAACCGTGTAATGTGTTTTAAGCGAGGAACTATGGAACATTTTTAATTTTCTGAAACGGTACTCCTGTCACGAAGGTATTAAACTAATTTCAAAAGCTTGCGGGTGATCGCGTACACGTTTTTAGGAATCACAATAAAATTCTGAAACTTTGTTCATTCCCAAGAAGAAATTCTACCGCAAGTTAACCGTTTCTCTTTTACCCGGTGCGTGTTCACACTGTAATTATACTGAGTTTTTTTACGTGTAACCGAAATTGTGCTAACCGCAGGTACCGCCGTCGGTTGCTATTATAAACGGATCGAAAGGAAGTTGGAATCAGTTATCGCCAAGGAGCTTTACTGGTTTTGCTAAAGAATATGACAGATCCTAATTTTATTATGTGATGAAAAAGGAAAACATGACCGCAATTAATTCGATCAGCTAATAAGAGTAAAACATATGATTCATGGATCTTATTTTCATAATAAAATTATATTAATAACAATTCGTATAGAAGTATATTTGTTTCGATCATAGAACAAGTATGAACTTTTTGGCAACGCCAAAAGGAACCCACGCGATGCGTTTGACACTTTTATCGCGTGCACGCTATTCGGGACGGAGTGTATGCAACGGATACGTTCGACACAAAGCAAGGAAAAGAGAGAGAGAGAGAGAGAGAGAGAGAGAGAGAGAGAGAGAGAGAGAGAGAGAGAGAGAAAAGAGGGGGAGTAAAGAGAAGGACGTTCGACGACGCGACACTAGCGAATCCTTTCATTGGCTGTGCGCGAGAAGTACGAACGGCGGCCTCTACGGAAATCCGGAATTTTTTTATTTTACATTCTTTTTCATTCACTCCTATTTGCTCCCTCCCACTACTTGTTCCACACGACACTCCCACTCCCGTCAAAGTGGTCAGTGTGATTCTTTCCTTTGATCAAACGTGTCTTCGAAAAAAGGAAAAAAGGACAAATACAATATCATCATCGATGGCAAATGTTAATTTTAACAGGAACATATATTTTGTATCAACTTCAGCAGCCCTTTTCTCCTTATCGTGAAATTCGCATCTGCCTGCTTATAGTTACAAGGTAGCGGAGCTATATTCGAAATATTTGAATTAGCTTATCGTCGGATCGCTGACAGCTGCCGGTGCGGCGTCGCGCGTGCTTCTAATTACTCGATCTAGATCGGTCGATCCTATGAAGATCTTGAATGGTTAATTTCTCGAATAACGAGCCTACCTTAGTAATAGTTAACTATAAAAAGTTTTCAGGTAAATGGTCCTTCAGAAAGAAAATTATTATCGATCAAGATCCTCAAATGTTAATTAACCTCTTTCTTATTACATAGATCATCACTGATCGATATCAATTTCTTCGTATGTCGCTTGATAAGATCATTTTTACGACTCGAATACAAAAGTGCATTTATTTGAATTTCCATAAAAATATTCGTAAATTTGTTATTCCGGCTGATATTTTCAAAAATACAATATTGATTTTTCGTAACCTGTAGAGAATTGTTTTGCATAAAACGGGAATATTGGTTCATAAAGAGAAAAGAGCGAGAGCGTTGTTTGCGGTAGGCGCAAAATTCCGAGGATGAGAGACGGCCAGGACGTGGCAAAAATCGTTCGTATTTTTTAAGATCCCGACGTTGAGATAGTGTCGTCGGACCAGTTTGGCAGGCGCGGCACGCGTTTCGACGCGGCGTTTTTTAAATAATTCATAGGAGAAAGAGACGATCGGTGGTGAAGACCTGGGAGGGACAAAGATCTGACGGAGGAGAAGGGGGAACCACGCATACGCATAAAACGAACGAAAAATGTTGTTCCTCCACCGAAGTGTCTTGAGAATTCTGAAAATTAAACCGAGTCTTGCGAGTAACTAAGTAAACCTACATTTCTTCCTATGTAAAATTCAAAATTTAATTTTTATCGTAGATTATGATTCTTGCTCTACATTACCGACCGATAAAAAAGCGCGGGAAATGTTTGCAATTTAGAATACGTTAGTTCCGAAATTCCGATAGATTTCTTTTTCTTCTCCGGGAGGTTTCGGAAAAGATGTAAAAATAAAAAAAAAAAGAAAAAAATAATAAAAAAGTAATAATATAAAGAACGGAAGAAATGTTAAACAATTTTCCTTTCGTAGAGATTGAAATCGCCTTATCGATGATGCCGTGGGTTAAGCGCATATATTCGCACCGTGGAATTCCTACCACCGTGGCATCACTCGAGGGGTGGAAGACGAGTTATGTGCGTCAGGAAAAGGACAAAGAGAGAATTTCTTTGCTTTCACGATTAATTACGCCCTCATTCCCGCCCCAAGTGCGGCTCTTTCAGCGATGCATCGTCGATATTGACATTTGCCTTGCTTGCCTTTCTCTCTCATATCCTCTCTCTCTCTTTCTCTCTCTCTCTCTCTCTCTCTCTATCTATCTATCTATCTATCTCTATCTCTCTCTCTCTCTCTCCCTCCCTCCCTCCCTCCCTCCCACCCCATAGACACAAACACACACACATACACATAGAGACACGTACATGCACTAGTCATTCTTCTTCTTCTGCATTCTTTTCAACGCAGAGGAAAAGCAATCGGAGGGGTGGCAGAGGTAGTAGAAGAGAAGGTACACAGAAGAGAGAAAGATGTGCGAAAAAGGTGGCATGGGGGTGTATGAAGGGAGAAAAAGTGAAAGAGATATATAGAAAGAGAGAGAGAGAGAGAGAGAGAGAGAGAGAAAGAGAGAGAGAGAGAGAGAGAGAGAGAGAGAGAGAGAGAAAGATTGAGAGAGAAAGGCGTAGAGAAGGAAGGAAAGAGGAAAAGAGAGAAGGGAGAAAGCGGGAGAGTATTATACAGGGACACACCCCTATCTTTGAAGCGTGTACTTATCGACTGCACCGACTACTACGCTTCTTTTTCCTTCGTAGTTCATCAAGACAGACCGCTAAAGGAGAGCAGGTAGGTTGGTAGGTAAGGTAGGTTGGTAGGAATGCGTGTATAAGGGAATTAGACCATAATCGTCCACGCGTATGCCGCGAAGAAGGGGACGTTTAATTTTCCGCCTACCTTGGACCTCGATGTTCACTCGCTCGGGGTGCCACCTTCATGACATACGTTTTCTCTCTCTTTCTATCTATCTCTCTTTCCCTTTTATCTTATTGATTATTTCTCATTTTTTCTTATACTAGCTGATGGTGCCCGTTAAAATGTATAGAAATTTACGTTTTATCTTCGATGTCATTGTGTGCGCCAGAAATATTCTCTTTTTCGTCCTTTCTTAAAAATCATTCATCGTGATAGAAATTGTCATTCGTTTGAAATACATTTTGATCGCTGATTTAAGAGACCAAAAATGTTTGCGATATCGGGGAAGTTTATGGATTAAGTTAATTAAGAATAAGCCGAATGGAAATAACTTTAAATATTTTATGGTACTCACACAAATCCAACCTGATGGCCTTTCGTTATCGTTGGAAGTAATTTAATTTTAGGAGTTACGGGCAAAAAAAAATCAATTTTGTTTTATTTCGTGAGCGCCTGCGCTTGAGTACTTCGTTCTTAGCAAGTGGAGGATTATCTTTCGCAGGGCACGTCGGTAAGGAAGTTTCAGTTCTACAAACGTTGTAAAACTTTACTGAAGCTTATAAATGTTACTCATATCCGATGGTAGATGTTATTTTGCGCCATCTACTGATATATTAGTACGTCGGTATGATACTTCGTTTTTGCAGAGACGATAATGTAGGTTTCTGTAATAGTGGCATCAAAATGTAGAAAAAAAAGTCGGAAATTTTAAAACGAAATAATTATTTCTAAAAGAACATGTCATCAACATATATTTTTTTAAATATAGTCTTTCTTTTTAATAAATGTTTCCAATATTTATTGACGACTGACATGTTTTATGAATAAATCGTTATTTTTATCGACCGAGATACGAGAATACTACGTGAGAACTGCCTTAATTTCAAAAGGTAAAGGTGCATGACGCATTTTAGAGCATATTATGCTATTAGAGGACTTGTAAATACGAGATAGCAAAGAACTATTTTCTTCTACGTTGCTACGAACAACAAAGTGAAGATTATAATTAATGACGAAGTTCACGAAGATTACAGAAGAACTTTAATTCTCATAATCTATTATTTTCTCAATATACATACATGCTAATTTAAAGTACTTTCTCGGTTAAGAGCTAATCTAATGCGTTGGCCCTGGAAGACTATACTTTTATTACTGGTTCTATTGGACTTAACGAGATCAATTGAGGCGATATGGTTGCCTTGATTTTACGATAGTACGTTTTAACGATAATGATTTAAAAGGCAACTGTACGTGATGTCACAGAAACATAATCATTCAAGAACGTCGTATTAATTAGACACGTCTTATTGTTTTTCAGCACCTATATCACCTGCAGACAGGCGAGGGAGCGTTCAGGGAAAGAGGAAGAGGTCGAGGGAAAGGTGCCACGAGGGTGAGTAAAATATTTTAATTTATATATATATTTCTTTTTTATTTTTCACGAAGACAAAAGGTTCTACTTACGTTAAAAAAATTGAAATTATTTAAAACTTAAAGATTTATAAAAAGAAAATAATCCATACATTTCAAATATCATGAGGTATATTTTTGGAGTACTAATTTTTGTCAAATTTACCCCGACTGCTACTAAAAGAAATGGATTTCATCTAATAAAAACTTTTGTAATTTTAAGTACCATAATATATAACAAGAGAACTGTTTCCTCACAGTGATATATATATATATATATATATATATATATATATATATATATATCTGCAAGAGAAGAGACAAAAAAAGAATAAAGTATTTCAAAACGTGCGGAAGAAAAATTTTTAATCGAGCAAAGCACTGTGCGATCTCTTCCGCGAGCTTTGAAAACAAGAGATGGTGGCGCGACGTAAAAAAAGAGATCGTCTGAGAGGGAGAAAAAGGCGAGACGGAAAGATAAAAAAGGCAATGCGCAAAGTGCGATTCCGTAAACGATGCCGTTCAGGAAACATGCTTTTAAGCGATTTTTCTTGTCTGCAATCGTACTACCATATCATCTCCTCCCTTCGTCGTCCTTTTTAGGAATCTGTTTTTATGACGTTCCTTATCGTTATCATATATTTTTTGTTATACTTTGTAAAATCACAAACAACATGCATTTATCTATATAGATACATTTACTTTCATTTTTTATTTAAACTTTCTTTGAAGTTTTTGAGTTATACCGATACTCAATTTTTCGATTGTACAAATCTTCCACAAATATTATATTTTAAATAATGAAATATTATATTTTAATTTATGAAAAAATTACTCTTGTGTCTCCAAAACGGTGCGGTGAAAAATTTGAAATCCGCGTTATTGGATTTTGAAAAAAAAAAAAATAAAATTCGTAAAAAGAATATAGTGAAAAAATTATGAATTAACGTCGATTTGTTTCTCGTAAATCTCTTGGAAGTGGCTGTACAGAGTTTGAGAACTGATATTAAGCAAGATGGTATTGATCGACGTGTAGTGCGCCTGTCTGCGCTGCACCGCCATGTTTAAAATTGTCCTGCTTAAGCCTCCTAGTGGTTAAACCTGCAACTATACTCCGGCTATCTCATTGCATTTCCTAACTAAATGCTCTACGAAGCTATCAACACTTTTTTATGCTCTTTATTTACGCATTTCTGCTTGATCATCTTAAATACTCTTTATTTACAGCTTATCATTAAATACATTTTCCACTTGTTATTCATTGTAGTTGTATCGCCCACAGCATATATATTTAAATACGCATAGCTAATTAGAATAAGAAGGTCTATAAAATGGATAAAATCATACGATTCAAAAGTATAACGAATATAATCCATATTTTTTTGTTCAATAGTTCGTGAAAATAATTTAGAAATAAAAATAAATAAAATATTTCATTATCTAAGAAATATAACAGGAGTTTTGTGCGTCCAGAATTTAATTTTTTTAATTTTTTTTTTTACCGGCGGTCTATCGATTCCTCCGAAGAAATAATGCACATGCATACATATGTACTAGTATCTATATCATTCGAACACCTTCGTGACGAAGTGTTATTTTACTTTTTTTTTATTCATTTTCTTTTTTCATATATCAGGTAACAAGACATCTAAAATAGTTTAACTAATCGATAAAGGTCTGTCGTGACATGTTAGTTTCTGTAAAAAGTACTTTGCTTTATTACGTATAAATATTATTTTAATACTTTGATAGTCGCTGACACCATATTCGTTATTTGTCAATATAATTTAGGGCCGTAAGCTTATTAAGCGGATGTTACCTTCTTTTTAATTATGTACATTAGCATATTCTAGGACAACGATGTTTTTAGTGGTAACTATTACCTATGTTGGGTACAATTATAAGAATTACACTGGAGAAATATGCAGTTTTTTTATAACACATATATTCGTAGGAGTTTTTCAAATAAACGAAAAATGTTTGAGATTGCATGAGAGAACTGTCGGTTAGCAAGAGTTTTTTGGGCGAAATATAAAGGATTAGCAAATTTTTAATTAAGTTTAAAAATGAAAAATTCTAATAATATTTTCCGTTTTAAATCTTGGTATATAACCTATTAAATTAATTAATTGTATTAGCTCTAAGGAAAGTTATGAACATCTAATGGGAGTATCCTAAAGATATATAGTGATCTTGTTTTTTCTTTTCCTTCTCTCGTTATGATATACACGTACGATCACCATGGTGTCGACGGGAGCTAAATTGCATTAGGCAGGTATAAGAGGGGGTTGAGAAGGGTGGACGACAACGGGGTGGTTGAGTAGATAGGGTAGGGGTGGGTTGGACCACGCCATCTTGAACTCGCGAACAATGTGTCGCTTTATGGGCTCCTCTGATGGAAAACGAAGATAAATCCGCTGACAAATATCGATTGTTTGGATTTTAAATAAAATTATTAATTACCTTTTTTTTATCTTTTTCTTAAAAATTTTCCTAATGATTAAGTTTTTAAAAACGTCGATGAAATTTTTGTTATCTGCGTCGTGGTGTATTCAGAAAAAGGAAAGAAAAAGTTGCGTGATTGCTTATCACAACCGATATCTATTATCGAGTAAATTTAGGGGCATTTATGTTACAAAATCTGTCTCTTCCTCTTCTTCTCTCTGCCTATCTCCCTCGTTCGCGAACGATTAATGAGATTTTAATTACCAACCGATGACATCATAAATTGCGAACCATTAAGTTTCCACCCGTTATCGAAAATCCGTTCACCGTTTATCATCCTTTATAACATCGTCGGATCCCCCACCTATATACATACTTCCTATCTTTCCTATCCAAATAGTAGTAACCTATGACCTTTCTAACTATTCTCTCAAATCTCTCGTTTACATTCATCATCTTAAAGGAAAAAGAATAAAAAGAAAAATCAAGGAAAGTTAATTGAGTTTCGTTCAGGGACCGCTCCGGGGCCTTTCAGTTATCTAATCTATTGACGTATAGATAAGATAATTTCGGCGCTTCTTCATTCGGCTCGCTGCGTCAGCAAGATAAATGAAGTCCCTATTTTTTTTTTTTTTTTATTAATACTCGAAACTTTTCCTATACATTCGAATTGCTTGGAATTTTATTACCGTTAATCTAAATCCCTATTATAATGCGGTACGTGCCGTTTCTCATAATACGCAAATGCGCTAGATTCAATTTCTAGAATAATAGATAATTTTGATTCGATGTTAATATACGTTCGTATAACTTCTTTATGGCTGTATAAAAACCACGTACATATATATATATATATATATATATATATATATATATATATACGCTGGGATCAAAGATGATGACCGTAGTCTTTTGTGATCAAAAACACAAATAATTGTGTTTATTTTGAATAATGACTTGTTTCGCAATGTTACATCAAATTTCAATTGGAGTTCTTAAAAAGGTATTTCTTGCAAGCGACTAGCAATAAAAAGTGCGATGGAAGTTTTCTCTTTCTTTTCTTTTCATTTCTTTTTCTTCTTTTTTTTTTTTTTACTTCTTAAAAGGTAATCTCACTTTTCTCTAAAGACTCGTTCGAAATATTATCTGCTTTGAAGAATTGCTGCAAGCAATATATAGGTACATTACTTTGTAGAGGTGAACGACTAGCCACTAAAGGGTTACTCGGTTTCCTAGAAAGAGGGTTGGCACAGAGCGGATTCGAGAGCAGCTAAAAGGGTGTTATTCGCCAGTGGCAACGCGCTCGGCAACTTGTTGCAGCGACGTTAATAAACGAAGTCCCGAGGAATCATCTCGTTTGAAGGATATCCGGTTCGATCCTTTACCTTCGTATATTCCAGTCACGGAAAGCGAACCACTTAAGAGAATGAGATAGGAAAGGGGAGGTATTAGAATGGGAAGGAAAATTTTATCGTCCCTCAACATCACGTCTTATCACTTTACATTTTATTTCTTGCTACTCAATACAACTGCTATCAGCCTGAATACAAACGATGCTACATATTTATTTGAAAGATACCTTTTTTTGATCCTACATTTTCCGTAATAAATTGTTCGCAATAAGCATGAACATGATTGTTTATTATATATCATCTTTATTATTATCATCACTCATAAAAAAGAAAAAAAAAACCTTATTTGAATACAATTTTCGATCGCGAAGAAAACAATCGAAAAAGATCTTGAAACCCATCGAAAGAGATATGATCGTAAGGATCCCAAGTTGTTCTCTAAAAGTGCGCTTAGAATCGACGACAACAACAACATTCACGAAGAAGGATTGATGCTGTCCGTAAGTATTGTCGTCGGGAACGTAAGAGTCGGAGACGGTCGACATCGATGCGCCTCTCGCGGAAACGGAAGGAGTGGGAGCATGGGTATAGGTGGATGATAGTGGGGAGAAATGACGACCGGGTAGAGGGGTATAGTAGTAGGTTGAAAGCAGAGAGAAGAGAGAGGGTTTCGACCGCGTCCCTTCGAAGCTGTGGCTGGTTGATGCGGGGGGTGGGATGGCGAGGACTATCCAAGAGGAAACGTTGCTGAGAGGGGATAGAGAAGCGCGAGTCGTTGTGTCTAGAATACCAACCTTAACTGAGGAGGAGATGTGTTTACAGTGGCGCGCAAAAGTTTGCCAGCTAGTTAGGCCTCCTGGCTATATCACGGAAAAGGATAAGAATCGAATAAATGTATTGTTTTTTTCGAATTTCATGAATAGGTAAGGCCGTTAAAATCTAATAGGAAGATGTCGTTGCATTGTTCTTCTTCTTTTTTTTTATATTTTTTTTTTTCTGTTTTTGTTAATCGAAAGCACAATTGAGATACAGTGATTTTTGCATGCCACTGTATGTATCGGAAGAAACGAAAAGCGAGGGTGTGTGTAGGTAAAAGAGAGTGTTCTGGAGAAGTGGGAGTCATGCTGGGTGAGGATGAGGAGGTGGTGGAGGAGGTGATAAAGGAGTGGGGGATCGCAGTCGGCGGGAGTAGAGGTTTAATGGTGGGGAGAAGGCTGAACGGAGAAAGATGATGGGGAGTCCGGTGCGAGGGAGAGCGAAAGGTTAGCGACACGAAAAGGCACGAACGTTTCCGAGGCGCGCGTGACGCGAGGTTATAGCTCGGTGAAGAAGCAACGCGGAGGCGCGCACTTGACGCTACTCTAGTGGCTAGCTTTGTGTGGCCGAGAACGACGTGACCGTGTCCGTACTAAAGCGCGAGTATATAGTATACCTTTGTAAAATCACGAATAGAGGGGGGAAAATAGCGCGGGAAGATATCTCCTGAAATATATAGAAAAACGTAAGAAGCGAAGGAAAAAGGTAAACGGAGTAGAAATATTATCTAAGACGATCTACGTTTTCCTTTTTTACCTTTTCCTTTTTATTTATTTATTTATTTATTTATTTATTTTTTTTTTTTTTCTTTGACTCTCTTGCAACCTCACGTGTTACGTGAGAGAGAGAGAAAGAGAGAGGGGGGAGGAAAGCGGGAGATATATAGAAAGGGAGAGAGAGGGAGAGAGAGAGAGAGAGAGAGAGAGAGAGAGAGAGAGAGAGAGAGAGAGAGAGATATAGATATAGAGATCCGCAGCGTCAGCGCGGGAGGTCGATTTCTGTTCGAGTCAAAACGCGCGGGTAATACAAAAAAGTTTCTCCTACTTCTTGTATCTTATTTTTCTCGTCTCCTTGACGTTGTCTGGACTATTTTCTTGGACGATTTGGGTGTGGCGCGGAGAATACGAGAATCTCGACGCGCGTCATGAGCGCGAAAATCGAGAAAGAGAGACGAAGATAGAAAGTACATAGTCGAAATGTTGGAACGCGTGGAAGAAGGAAGATAGAGCGTGTGAGTGTGCGCTTAACGTGCATTGGAAGGTTCTCCCGAGGAGAGGAGAAGGCTTGGAGTGGGAGTGAGGGTAGTGGTGGGGAAAGGGGAAAAGATCGACGGAGAGAAACGAGGAGATAGAGAACAGTCCCGCGGCTGTTTTTTGGCGGTGAACGATCCGCGAGTGTGTGTGGGTGCTCGTCGACTAACCACGATCGATTTTTATCGGTGGTCAGTGTACACGAAGCTCGTTTTTCAATAAGAGAGATAGAGAAAGAGAGATAGATATAATAAAAGATCCATACCTTTACTCGGCGAAAATATCTCGAGGAACATAGTGAAAATTTGTTATTTTCTATTCGAACGAGCTCGAGGAAAGGTAGGCTTTTTCTATTTTATTTTTTCTCTATGTAAATCGTTGTTTCTATTCGTGGTAAAATATCGTTACACGTGATTTCGTCGATCTTCTTATCGATGGAGCAGAATGACGATTGGATGTTGAGTCGTAACCAGATGGATCTGGGAACGAAATTGACATTCTTTTTTTTTTATCGAATTGCATAAATTTCGGAT
This sequence comes from Dolichovespula sylvestris, assembly GCA_918808275.2. Classification (NCBI taxonomy): domain Eukaryota; kingdom Metazoa; phylum Arthropoda; class Insecta; order Hymenoptera; family Vespidae; genus Dolichovespula; species Dolichovespula sylvestris. The sequence continues at coordinate 5,353,462 of OU964972.1, forward strand.
CTTTTTCTCGATTGTCAGAAATCGACGAACGAGAAAGTATTAAATGGGCGGGAAATTTTAACGGGCTGTATTACAATGAACGCGTTAATACGATATATCGTTTGAAGGAGAAACGAAGAAGCCGATGATCGACGATAAAATTATTTTGAGTCGATGAGGATGTTTTTGAAAAAGGATAATCGTGCTACTTTGTATGGAAGAACTCGAGCGACGCGCTCCTTCAAGTTGTTCAAGCTGCGTCCGCCGGTTCTTCAATCGTAATACGCGCTAAGTCAAGAACTTTGTCTTGAAGTTTATCCGATTACAAATATCATTTATTTATCGTTTTGAATGTACGTAAACACGATTGGCAATATATTGCTTTTTATTTTTGCAAATTCATTATTAGATTCTTCAATGGATTCTTAATTAAATGATCGTAACATTCATCAGTCATATCTTTTACGTTTTTCTTTTTTTGGACGTATCCAAGTGTTTTTCAATGCAATTTTGATTAATTGCTATTTGGAGCGTGAAACACAATGAAGAGAAATTATTTCAAATTGACCAAGGGGGGAAGAAAAACCGCGCGTTGATCAGCGTACAGCCGACATCGTTCACATGTTGTTTACTATACATCTTAACGAAGCTTCCCTTCAATTTTCACGCTCGAAAACATCTCGGGGTAACGGTTGAAGCTTCGACCATCGCACGAGATGGCCCTATTCTCGATTTTTTTTTTTTTTTTTTTTTAATAAAAATAATCCCAAGCCATTTATCTCACCCCTTCTTTTCGTTCTACCCTAACGTCGACAATTTTTTTTCTTTTTCCTTTTTTTTTTTCTTTCTTCCTCCGATTTTCTTCTATCTTTTTCTTTCTTTCTTTTTTCTTTTTTCTTTATCGAAACGAAACGCGAAACACTCGCGCGAAACTTCGCTGGTTGCGTAATCGCTCTATCGCGGAATTCAGGTCAAGTCTCGTATTCTCTCTGTACTGTTGCTAAAGCGTAGCTGTAGCCTCGTGAAATATCTGTCGATAATTATGAATGGGACTTAAAAGTTTCTATAATGGCGCTGGAACGCGTTTTCGTTCGTTCTAGAGTTAAGGATCGGTAGTTAAAAATTATTTCGAAGACGTGAGCCGATAACACGTCACGTACGAGTTGCGTTAAGGTATATTTCAAAAAGTGCGTGCGTTTGGCGCGCAAAGGACGGAGAGAGTGAGAGAGAAAGATATAGAGGGAGCCGGTGAAGCTCGTTTTGGCTTAAATCGACGGAATGTGAATCATCGCGAGTGGAATGACCGGAGGTAAGCTGAAATCGGCGGCTAGAGAGCGGTCGTTGCCCAGAGGCCACGCGTTTCAACGCTCTCATGAATTGACACGTTGCTATTACTATGGTTAATATATCTTTCTTTTCATTTCTTTTTCTTTTTATCTTCAGTCACTTTCTCTTTCTCTTTTTCTTTATATGTATTTTTATCTGCCCCGTCTCTCTCTCTCTCTCTCTCTCTCTCTCTCTCTCTCTTTCTCTTTTATTTCTTCTTACATATTTCTACATACTTTCTTACGATAGCTAAACGAAATTTCGTCAGGAATAGACGAGGTGGACCTTGAATCTCCACGGGAATACAAAACGAAAGAAGCCATATATAATTAACCGACATTTTATGAGAGTAGGGGCTGTGAGCGTATGGCCGATCCTGGATGCGTATTTATATCGGTCCCATTCGTGCCTCTAAGTTTTAACGTTGACGAACAGTCATCTACGTGTTTTCTTTTTTTACGAGAGCCATTGAAAAATTGAAGTTTGTATTACGCTTTATTTTTTGAAATAGTTTTGGTAAAATTGTTTAGAATTTTTGTTTGCACATCATCAAACTAATTGGATTATTCGCTTAAGTAGTTATAAATTCTGTCCACAGATTTGTATTCCCCGCGCGTTCCTATATCTACGAATATTTGCTTTCAGGAGTATTAAGCTTAGGGTTAGGGTGCATCCTAACGAAGCGCTGTTGTAGTAAGTCGTGGAACGATCGTCAGTGGTAGACATTAACGTCCGAATAATTGGCCACGTGATCGACCACGTGGCTCTCTTGCGTAATGGATTCCCTTTCTAACCGGTAGCCACGAAACTCTCGGTCATAGATTCCACTTCAGTATTTTTACCTGCCGATAGAAGAGGAAACATTTTTCGAAAAGGGAAAAGGAAAGGAAAATGATCCGTTATGACGTGTATTATATTTCCTCAACGATGATTGACATTTCAAAAGAACCCGTCATCTTTTTTTGATGAAAATGGGTCTAGTACTCAATATGTTTGAGAATATTGAAAGGTAAATTTTTCAATCGACGTCTAGTGAAAAAGCAGATATTCTCTTTAGAAAGAAACAGGGAGAGAGAGAGAGAGAGAGAGAATTGAAGAATATTGGATCAATATGATTTACCAATGAACTACCAACGATAGAAGCAATAATATGCCCGAACTATCATTGTCCCTATTTCCTACGATATATAAAATCGTTAACCGTGCTTAATGCGATTTTTAAATTTTGAAAAGGTGCTCAGGGGAGCGTAAGGCACCCTGATATATATATATCCTCATGACGAAGCGAATCGTTCGTGATTTAAAAGGGAACGAAATAAGAGAACGCATTATCTTTTCAATAACCGTGCTCGTTAGCTACCATCGACTTCGGCTTCCGCGTAATTTCGATCTCCATTGTTGGCAGGATTGTGATACACATCTACTGGCGCACATCTACACAAACATACATATGTACGTTATGACGGATTTATCCTTGAAAGATCGACCATCCGCTGAAACCTTCCTTTTTAATGATCATTATGCGCAATAGATCGTTTATTCGTCGATTTATTTCTGTGATTTATGGATACGCAGCATAATGGCGAAGCAATATCGTTAACAAAATCATAAATCAAAATCGATCTATCATTGTTTTATATTCGTTTATGGTATTTACGGGTTGAAAAAAAAAAGAAGAAAGAAAAAACAAGTAACAACGTGCGATGCGATCGTTGTTACTTGTTTTTACGAACAATTTAATTGTTGTTGCAAATTTATTATGCGAGGAAAGAACGAAAAAGGAATACGTTGTGCGATTAGATTTATTAAAAGGAGAGAAAAAGGAGCAAGCAGAAAGAAAAAATGATTTAATGAATTTCCACGCTCAAGTTCGGTCATTAAAAACAGGATGCGCTTTTGCTTGTCTTTGTCATTAAAGAGCCGTTGCTGTCTACGCGGTTTGGACAAAGGAGAGAGAAGTCCCTTTTTTTCTTCTTCTCTTTCTCCCTCTTTCTCTCTCCTTTTGCCTCGCATGAGTTTTTCTACGGCCTCCAGCGGATTTATTTCCGACGAGATCGTCCGAAAAATGAGCTCGTAAACGAGCATGCACGTCGGTCGTTATAGCACGCTGTACTCCGTGGCCGTTAGAAAAATGAACGAACCTGTGCGTCTGGGCTGTTCTAAATGAAATGGCCAAAAGGTGCTCCGCTTAGAGGCATCTTCTTTTTCTATTTTTCCATTTTGTCTTGAAACAAAAAAAAAAAAAAAGAAAAAAAATGGAGACGAATGATTTAAGAAAACTCGACTCTATTTTTTCCAAGATCATGATTACGAAAAGCGATATTTTGCAAAGTCAAATTTCTTAAATATTTACGAACGAATGCTATACTATATGAGATTTCAAACGTTTGTAGATTCTTATGGAAAATAATTTATGTATTCAATTCATAGGATAAACAAAAAAATAACCATCGTATAGATGAAATTACACTCGGAGACGTAGCAAGGATACTCTTCAGAATTCTCAACGGCGAGGTATAAGCGAATAATCGATGAAATTATGGTGGTAATAACCGGCTAGAGTTCAGCCGGTGGTCATTGTCCCTCGTATGAGACAAGGACAAACCGAAGGTTCGAGCTTTTACCACGACTACATCGAGTAACGTCGTTAGTGTCATTCGTCGAAACTCATCTTCGACGGGGGAGATCGATGAGTATTTAATGTACAATTCGCGACAAGTCCGTTGAGTCTTCTTTCTTGCTGTTGAGAAGTAAAAGTTGGTGATCTGGTGGGGTTGAAAGAGAAAGATATATATAAAGAGGGAGAAAGAGAGAGAGAGAGAGAGAGAGAGAGAGAGAGAGAGAGAGAGAGAGAGAGAGAGAGAGAGAGAGAGAGAGACAGAGAAAAAAAATTACATTTACGCGAGTTATATAGCTGGGCATGGACAATAAAATATTGCGTCGCGTCGTTTCGTAATGTCTCCCATAAATTGCTTCTCCTTCCTCCATTCGGTATCATTCTTTTATCGGTAGAAAACAAATAATGACTTTCCTGCCCATCGTAATCGCACGATAAGTCAAATCCGACCGAGTTACTGTTCCTGTAATGCTTAGTCGTATCGATATTATATTTCATTTTACAAAACATATTTCATTAAATAAGATGTCAGTTTAATTCGACGACAAGTATTACAGGTCGGTACGTTATTTATCATTATTTTTATGTGATCACGCCCCGCAAAATTCTATGATAATAATAATAATAATAAAAACAACAACGAGAACGACGACAACGAAGTTTAATTCATTTCGATAAAGAAAGTTTTCATCTCGTTTGGAAGGCTGCCTTTCACGTGACGGTTTGAGAGCAGGGAATAAGGAAAGACTATTTATAACTTTGGCTGGCTTGAAAAAGCACCGATTAAAGTTCGCGATAAAAGACGACGGGAGAAAAAGAGAGAGAGAGAGAGAGAGAGAGAGAGAGAGAGAGAGAGAGAGAGAGAGAGAAAGCGTCGAGATTTTCAAGAAGTCGATTTACCGTGAAAGAACATGGACTCCATGGTAGTGAACGTATGTCATTTTAAGTTTGTTCGTCATTCCAATCGCATCAATCGCATAACAAACGGATAAGTCTGTCGAGTTGAGACTGCTATTCGAAGGTAGTGTGAAAAGGAGTTGTGTCAGTTCGTTACGACGATATGATGAGTCTATTCTATTATTATATCGTTCTTTATTTGAAATTACATGCGATATATAATAATATTCACCATATGATATGATTATTTACAGGAGTTTTATTTTCTCAAATGAATTAGATTAGGCGATGGATTATTTTTTAAATTTCTTGTTTCTTTTTTTTATTTTTTTTTTTTTTTTATTTTTATAAAGTACGACTAGAGACCAATGGACCAATTTTTAATGACATTTATATAGTTAAACCGTAGCTTGTTTCTTCCGTGAGATATCTCTTAATGACATATATATATATATATATATATATATATATATATATATATAATATATTGAAATGATCGAGCACGTCCGGTCATACGCCGCAACTCGATTTATGTAAATAAAATATCTCAGCGGGTGACAGAGCAATCGGTAGGCAAATACGATTCTCTCCTGTGGGCTTAGCGTGGGCCCAAGACCTTGCCTATTTATAAATCCGATATGCAGTCTTCGTATTTGTGAGTTGTATACTCCATCGTAAAATACACGGAGTTGAGAATGAAAGAGAGAGGGCAAGATCGAATACTTGTATGATGCACGTGCGAGAGAAAATTAATAGCTGTCGATTTCTACATATATGTTATGTTGATGTGTTTCTCACCGTTAGTTTGAAGCCACAATTTCATATATCCTAGCGACTGTATTCCGATCGTGTTATTAATATCGGAATGAATAATGTTTCCTTCACGAGATAATGAGCTTATATAATTATATGCATGCACGTTATTATATAAACTAGTTTTCATATTCTATTCAAGGTAAGATTATCATCGATATCGTTCCTTTTCCAAACTATATTTTAGCCGTTTATCACTTTCTTCGATTATGTTATTTAACAGACAAAAATCTATTTGAACGACGTTTAAAATTCATTAGTCATTTTAAATGTAACGTTTAGATAAAAGTGTGGTTTTTTTTCGGCATTAGAAAGTTGCATCCATATCGATATATGTTTCCTTTCTGATAAAGAAATAAAAAAAATTATCATAATGTATTTTCATTATATCAATGACTGTGGGTTTATAATGTACGCGATATAGTTTGGATTTCGACGAATACGAAAAGCTCGCGACCTCCGTCATGATCATAGAATTTACGAAACGAAGAATGAAAATTAGGAGAAGGAAGAAGAGAGAGAAGAAAAAGAAAAAGAAGAAGAAGAAGAAGAAGAAGAAGAAGGGGAAGGAGTCATGCTTTAGTACAAACGACGATGTTCGTTCAACCAGTTGGACTATGGAAACAGTTTCAGCCGCCTCGGCCTACTTAGGCCACGTAGCTATTTTTAGCATTAGGGTCACACCAGCGTATACTCGGTTCTCGTACCAGCATCCTTTTCTTCCTTCATTTCCGAAGATAAATATATGTATACGCCGTTTCTAGTTTGTGTCGTGATGGTACGAAGATGAACACAGTATTAGAAATTATTCGATGCAACTCTCCCACATAGTAAAACATTCTTTTTTTGTTCGGACTTCTAGCGTTGATTTACTGTCATTTCTATCTTAGAGTAAGACGCGAGTAAGAAATGTATGGATTCTTTTGCAATTTCTAAGATGATGATGATCAATTGAATTTATCGTATTCCATTTGATACTTGTAGAAGTTAGCACTTAAAAAAGATTTATTTGAAATTTCAATAAAATCCTATATTTGAATTGAAATGCATGTTTAAAATTTACGAACGAACCGAAAGGATCAATATTCAAATAGAAAATTTCTATTCTCAAAATTACAGAGTTATAGAAAAATCGCTCGACAAGTCAGCACGCCAGACAGTGCACCCGCAGGTCTTGGTAGTCCTCAAGCAGGCATCGGTGGTCTGCAGCAACACCAACAACAACAACAGCAACAGCAAGCGCAGCAGCCTCTGCATCAGCCGGATCCCATGCAGCAGGCCAAGGACAACCTGAACCCCGCGGCGAGTCAGCAAACGGCGGCTCTCAGAAACGGAAATCCTCCGCCACCCGTTGTCTCCATGGTGAGTAACTTAGAAATCTTTTTACGTTTCTTTTTTTTTTTCTATTACTACAAGTTGCCTTACAGTAATGCTGTAAACACAAATACGAACAAAGCGATACCTTTGATCGGTGATATTTTTAAACGAGACGATTTACGCGTTAGTATATTTGCTGTTATATCTGTGCAATGGTTATACAGATAATAATATTTTTGGAAACGATTCGATAAAATAGTAGGACGATACATTCTTTTTTTCTTGATAATAGATGTCAGGCCACTCTATCAGTTCTACTTACTTATCTATCTTTACTCAGCAGTCGCACAGAGCTCTGATTACTCTTTTGCCTTGTATACAGTCTTATAGCCTCGCGAGGATTGTACGAACACCTGCGACGTTATCCGTTTACAGAAAAATGATGTCATTAATTGGTCTTATTTTCTTCATATTCCATTCTATTTCATAGCTTTTGGAACATTCGACGTCCAATCGTCAAATATTATTGTCGATAATGGATGTATTGTATATTTGGAGTATGGTCCAATAATGCCGATTTCGCTCTATAGCAATACTAGACCTAAGACCTTGACCTAGACCCTTGCTACTTGCCGTTTCGACCTGCTTCTACACCGAACTAAAATTGCATTAGAACTCTCAGAGCCTGGGGCAATGTAGTATATCTGTTTACAGTAAGGATTAGTGAACGTTCACGCTTATCATGGTATCACTTTTCCAACAAGATTAACAAAGAAAGAATTTCATCATTTACTCATCTACATATGAGCAACTATTTTCGATAAGTATTTTATCTGGTACTATGTGGTGTCATATTATATGGTATCGTATTCAATAATATTTAATCAATGTAAAGAAAGGATGCAAACAACAATAGTGACTCGATCATCTATTAAAACGATCGCTGTAGATACATGGAATATGTAACTCGACCTCAATTAGATATGTATGTCCGTTTCGAGACAATAATGCACGTGACAATTCTGTCATTTGATATGCTATGATCCTTTTGCAACAACCGCGAAGAGACTTCTATCCTGTTTACGAGGTAATCGGAGATTGCTAGCGATCGAAAGCTGGTTGTAGATCAAAATAAAAAACTTGTTCTAGAATATTCTTGTTCGTCGAGAAAAATTAATCGAACGTATTTGATTCCATTGATTCAAGACAAGTTAAGCGGCCATTTATTTCCATTTTAAACAGTTTCGTTACAAGCAGAAATTTGGCAATAGGTTTTTGATTAATGATTCAGCCGTTTATAAAAGTACTTGATTTATCTACTGAGCTGAACCCAGTTTGAACGCTCAAAGTAAAAAAAAAAAAAAAAAACATAATAATAATATTCTGGAATGTGTTATAACGTGAAGCAAGACTATCAAAGAAAAGTTGGGGAATGAGACGGGCAGACAGACAAATAGACAGAGAAAGAGGAAGGTGGTGTAAGATAAGGCGTGAAGGGTTCGAAGGAATAGAGGAATGTGGTCTTTTGTATTCGACTTGGAGAGTACATTTCGTTCTTCTTAGCTCGGCCAGTATGCGAGGTTACTGGGCAAACCAGTCTCCGACTACGGCATGCATTTATGTGCCAGCGACGATGGCGTGTATGTTTGTGTGTGTACATTTGAGTGGTAGTGTGGAGAGGAGTAATCTGCGTGTAGCCGTACTGTCTTCTGGACTTCCACTCGGCCTCTCTCTCTCTCTCTCTCTCTCTCTCTCTCTCTCTCTCTCTCTCTCTCTCGCACTCTATCTCTCGGGCAGAACACCGTCCAATCGTCGGCCGTCAAGGTCACGTATAGACGGTCCGTCGAACTCCAGACTGTAAGTCACGAGGTAGTAATACGTATTCGGACATATCGCACTATCTAACGTCTCGTAGGCATGTTGGATTCCTTAACAGCTTGTAAGATCATTTCTTCTTACGTATTTCGTTTATCTCCTTTATTATTCGAATTACATTTTATCAATTATATTATAAATTTGAAAACGGGACAGTGTGGCTTGCGATGACCATACGAGAGATCTTGAAAAATTATCAAACGATAAAAGAGTTATCAATGGTAAGAGGTATCAATGTGGATCAGAAAAGGTATAGAGAGGAACGCTAGTCCTCATGTCCCAAGAGAGGGATCTCGTTTTCTTCACGCATTCTTCAACGTTTTCTCCGCTTCCTCCCGCCTCGAGCATGCATCTTTTACACGTGTCGAGGAGAAAAGGAAAGCGTCGAAGACACGAAAGAGTCGTAAAAGGTAGACAGGTAGAGCAGCAACCTCTGAACATTCGTATGTATTAGCAGCAGTGCCGGCGACTATGGCGATGGTAGTAGTGTGGTGGTGATGGTAGTGTTGGTAGTGGTAAGAGTAGGTGAGGGGTGGGAGAAACTCGCAATTCCTCCTTCTCCAGTCTCATCCTGCTTCTCCTCCTACGCCGTTTTCGCGCCCCTCTCTTTCTCTCTCTCTCTCTCTCTCTTTCTCTCTTCGTGTCTCTCGTTCTCTCACACACACCTCGTAGGTCGGTGGTTCCTGTTCCTGCGGGTATTGATTCGCGTTGGCGGCCGGTCACCGCCCCCGCAGTCGCCGTCTGTCGGTAGTCTACCCCTACCCTAGACGTCATACTGCCATTTCGGTAGCCGATTTCTGCACAACCCTTGACGCGAGGAAAAAAAAAAACGTCGTACTCTTCCCTTCCTTATCTATTTTTTCCCCTTCCTTCTTTCTTTCTTTCTTTCTTTTGGGATTCATTCAAGAAATCGGGGGATACCGAGAGTGCTCGTTTTAAAATTGTCCCTCGTGTTTTCTTTATTCGAACGTTATGCTCGAATTAAGATACCATTTTATGTCTTCATTATATAAATAAAATATTAAATTCAGTATTTTAAATGTCACTTATATGAATTTTCTCACATCTTATTTTATTTTATTTTTATTTTATTTTTTTTATATTTTTTTTTTTTTTAATTTGGATAAAGTAAAAATACCTAAGTCACAATCGGTTGATGATATCCATCTTCTTGCCGATCGCATGAATTATATTGGTTAACAAGGTGTAAAATTTTTGTTCAATTTCGACGATAATCGTCGAAAATTTGGCGTTAACTATGCATTTTCACGCATTATACATATTAGGTTAGATTCTGTAGGGTATAAAGCGCCATCTGCATACACAAACGTGCTCGATGTCGCTCGACGGTAATTGGCAATATCGTGGCGATAAAGGTATCAATGTTGTGTCGGCGTATCCATCGAAACGCGCAATTATGCAGTAAACCAAAACCACGAAATGCCGGGCGATCGTTGCCTGTACGCGAATTGCGTTCGACCGCGAAGCACGTGCGGTTTTCTCTTTCGCAATTGTCCGTGATAGATATATATGAGATAAATATGTATGTAGTAAGTTTATGTAAATTCCAGGAGCAGGTAAACCAAAATAATAGGACAGAAATCCTTCCAAGGAGGAACAACATTTCTCTTATCTAATATACGTTGTTCTTTGTTTTCAATTTTTTAAATAAATTAATTAGCAAGAATATTATCGGAGAATATTGTAAGGATGCTTAACGAGTAAATTGTCAGCTGATTTTTGTGTAGTAAGCCAACGAGCGAGGGGAATAAGTGATGGTATCGGTACGGGTAGCTGAAGGAGGAGGAGGTGAATGCTGACACGACGATAAATAAACTTCTCTCTTGCCGCCCATGTATTCGGATATACATGTACAATATAGAGTGTTCCATTTTAATCAATTTGCTCGAGTATTATCAGAATTATTAAATGTAAATTAGGGAATGATTGCATCAAGATAATGGTCTTACTACTACCTATAACAGGACCTTTTCTAAATGATTTAATATCGTTAATAATTTTAATGGTATATCTGTAGATTCATCAAGATGCTTAGTATCAATCAATATGATAATGTTAAAGGTTTATCGATGATGTACCAATCTTTATTGGAGCAATACAACTCCACCCTGTAATATAGCATTTTTGATGTAAATTTATTAGAAGCACATAATTATGAAAATATAGTTTATCGATAATGTATCAATTTCTATTGTAGCAATACAATCTACATCTTATTAAAGTTCTTTTGATAAAAATTTTATTAGTAACGTATTGAATCATGCAAACGTTTAATAAAAAATATCTAAACAAAAGTTACTAAACAAGCTATGTAAGATGAAATAAATTATAGCAATATCCTGATATTCAAACTCTTCCGGCGTAGTCCATTTTGTCGAGTCAAAGACAAAGAACGAAAGGAAAAACACCGCTTTCATCGGTTTATCCGATTCTACCAGCTGTTTATTCGCACGCGATCAAGGAACAAGCTATAACGTGTTACGCGAAGCTAGACGTGCGCGCGAGCGCGAGTTGGTAAACGAGAAAGTAATGCGTGCCGATATAAACGTCCTATTTTCAGGCAGACTCGGTAAGTGAAAAGAATCTGTATTCAGCGTCGTCAGTGACGACGAGTGTGCTCGTAATACGGCACGTAAAGTGGTTCTGCCCTAGAGAGTAAGCGGAGCATGCTGGAGAAAGGAGAGTAGGTACGAAAGGTCGAGGGCAATGAACTCTTTCCGGGGTTTTAGCTGGTGAGTAGGAAGAGATGGAGGATCCAAGAGAGAGAGAGAGAGAGAGAGAGAGAGAGAGAGAGAGAGAGAGAGAGAGAGAGAGAGAGAGAGAGAGAGAGTAAGAGAAAGAGAGCAAGAGGCTGGTAGAGTCGACGTGGTTCGAGTTGGCGGGCAGGGTCTTGAGGGTTATGTTTGGGTGCTGTCACGGGACATCCCGTTTTATCGCGCCTCGGGCTCTCACGTTGCCCTAGGTCACGGTGCCACGAGAACGGAAGGATTTTCTCCCCTAAGGGCACACCGAGAGAAAGCGAGAAAGCTGCGAAAAGAGGGAAGGAGAGGTCTATCCGAGAGTAGAGCGTCCACATCGGTTGGTGTGTGCTACGGCAAGGGGTAGGGGCAAAGAGACCCCTGTCTCGCTTGGCGAGACGCCCGCCTTCGATGCTATCAACCTCGACCACAAACACGGATTCACGGCCACTTTGGGGGCTCTCATGGAGTTTCTCGAGCTTACTACTACTACCACCCTTCTATTATCGATCGTACGACGAAAGAAGCGATTCATTTAAGTGGTTTATGCTTTTGCATCAAAGAAGCCTCCAGATATCCTTCTGGATTGCTACCCTTTTTCTTTTTTACTTTCGCTGATTTCTTTTTCTATATTTTTTTTCTTCCCCCCCCAGTGAGAAAAGAACCAGGATTACAATAGGTATAATTTGAGGACGTTGTTGACAACGAAAATGAAAGGAGTCCAAAATTAGCTAGAATACCCTTTCAAAGATCTTCTGTAATTGCGTTTAATGATAATGGGCTAAAAGCTAATGAATTGCGAGTCTGTACACCAGTGCAATGACTACAATCGAATTCAATGAACTTAAGCTGGCTAGTAAATGGAATTTTATATGTGTAATTTATACATGGTTTCCTTTTTGTCGTTTAGATATTGATATCCAATTGATACGATATGTTTGAGCATATTTCGTGTTTAGATCGATCGTCGCTAAATCAATCTACCTCTAGGATTTCTGATTATGAGATGTTGCGAGGAAATTCCTTCCTTGGTCGTTCGTTGATGGGATTACTTTCGTAATTCAATAACTGTTGATTGAATAGTACCACGTAACAATTACGGTTTAGCTAAATAATTTGTTATGCCTGACAAATGCTACGATGTTATTCTTCAAAATAGCATTAAATATAACATTTAGATACTCTTAATAATTGTTTTCATTAAATACATACGGACATGAATTAAATGCAAGAGTTAAAATGCACTATGTTCGTTCTAAGAGACTAGAAAAGATTTTATTGAGGTTTATATTAAATCTATTAGTGTGCATTTCGTATATTTGTTCTAGTCTCCCGGAGTAGTGCCATTTTATGGAGATTCTAGTGCTGGTTTTCGGCCGGCAGCTGGTTTCGGTAATACGGTATGGCATCAGGGAGTTGGTCCTGTGGGTGCAGTTGCGGTTGAAACTACGCCAACTGCATGGCCACCTCAACAATTTATTCAACAAATTCCTGCTCCTAATCAGTTAGAAGAATTAAGATATCACACTCAATATAGCACCGCAACGCCTTATCATCCCCAACCAGGTACATAAACGGAATTGCTTAGTACAATTATTTTTAAAGTAGGTATACCTATATTGATTTTTATGAATTGGTACGAATTGTCATTGCAGTCGCGTATCAACAGCAAACTTTTATAACTACTGATCAATCGGCATTTCAACGAGCCGGGACTACAGGACAATATACAATTACGGGGCAACCTTCACCCTTAACACCAGTGGCACCACAAACGGCAGCTTCGACACCTCAAAGGCCATTAAATGGTCAATTTATGGATCCTGCTTCAGCACCGACGCAACCCGTTGGTTACGAAAGACAGGATTATGTTAACGGTTACCAGCAGCAGGTAAGGATTGCTAGTAAAATTTATTCGTGGCAATGTTTTATGCAAAGGCCATCTTTTTATATTATATTTGAAGACGAAGCTTAACATTCGTTGCTAAAATACATATCAAATACAGTGATACGTGCAAAATATGTATTAAAGCAAGAGGATAAATTTAATTTTTTAATTATCACATCTGCACAATAATAATGTTTTAATCGTATCATTGGTTTAATGGCACATGTATTACATAGCAAAGAAGAGTAAGCGTCTCTTCTTGCGGATGATAAAGCTGCAATCGATTTTAAGTTACAGATCGAATGATCCTCTTTTCAGGATGTGACAATGGCACCACCACCTTCAACTACTCCAACAAGCCGTAGTAGCTCCGTACATATGGATACCCAACAGGCACAACAACAACCGCCACCGCAGCAACAACAGCAACCTCCTACGGACACGCAAGTAAAAGGATTTGCCACAATTGCTGCGAATAATGTGTCGGGAAACGAGATGCCTGGGTATCCACTTCAACCGGGCCCACAGAGTTTACACAACTCTAACGGATATCCAGGCTACGTGGAAATGGGTCAACAACAGCTGCAAAATCAGTGGCAATCACAAGTTGCTCAACAACATCAGCAACAACACCAACAGCAGCAACATTTGCAACGGCAACATGCTATGTCGGATACTAGTCAACGACATATATGGACTGACACTAATACGAGTTCAAAAATCAGTGGTGTAAATAATAGTAATATGACGTGGTCGGATTCTACTCTTCAACAACATCATCAACAGCAAAAGTCTTCAAAGCAGCAGCTTCAGCAACAGAGTATACAAAATACTATGAAGCAGCAAAATGAGCAACAAGCTATGCAGCTACAAGGACAACAAGAGTTATCAAGACCAGGTAGTCATATGAGTTGGGAAAATGGAACCGTAAAGGAACCTCAAACTCCTCAATCGTGGACTGACAATACTGAGAATCAACAACAACAGCAGTCTCAACAACAACAACAGTCCCAACAACAAACTCAGGGAAGTTGGTCGCAGCAAAGTCCTAAATTAAGAGATACTCAGAACTCAAGATTAACGCCATCTACTCAAAAACAACATCAGGGGTGGCCGCAACATTCTCCCAAATTATCAGATCATCAGCAAAATCCGTCCCAACAAAGTTCAAGAGTAACGCCTTCTGGTCAACACTCGTGGCAACAGAGTAGTCCTGAAATACAAACGCAACAAAATACAGGTCAACAAAATTCAGGATTAATTATATCCTCTCAACAAATACAACAGCAACAATGGTCGCAACAAACCAAACTTGAACAAAATCCAAGACTGACTCCCTCCAATCAAATGACATGGCCAGACACACCAACTAGTCAACCCAACTGGTCACCTAATAGCATGAAAAGTGAATCCAGTCAGCAACCTCAACAGCAGTGGCCAGATTCTCAACCTAGTCCAAGAAGAACACCTGGTCATCAATCTACGGCATGGCAAAATCAATCATCGCAAGAAACTAAAATGGACAATCATATGACGTGGTCCCCATCTTCGGTAAGTGAAAATCAACCTACGTGGGGTCAGCATACATCAAAACAAGATATGCAAAATTCTGGAGAAAGAATCATGTGGCAACAAAATACAGATAATAGTAAAAACAATGGATATTCGGATAATCAAGACAACCATGAAAATAATGTATATGCTCAATCGAATCGAGTGAATCTGAACAGTCGGCTCAAGTCAATGATTTTAAGCAAACAGCAACAACAACATCAACAGCAGCAACATCAACAGCAGCAACATCAACAGCAGCAACAGCAACATCAACAGCACCAACAGCAGCAGCAGCAGCAGCAGCAACAACAACAACAACAACAACAACAACAACAGCAGCAGCAGCAGCAGCAACAACAACAGCAACAACAGCAACAACAGCAGCAGCAACAGCAGCAGCAGCAGCAACAACAACAACAACAACAACAACAACAACAGCAGCAGCAGCAGCAGCATCTTCATCAGCAACATCAACAGCAGCAGCCGCATCAACAACAACAGCCGCATCAACAACAGCCGCATCAACAACAGCCGCATCAACAACAGCCGCATCAACAACAGCATCAACAACAACAGCACCAGCAACAACAGCATCAACAACAGCAACAACAGCAGCAGCAGCAACAATTGCAACAACAGCAGCAATTGCAGCATCAACAAATGCAGCAGCAGCATCAAGTGAACCATCAAGAACAGCAACAGCATCTTCATATGCATCATCAAATGCAAGGTCAGCATAACATTAACAACATTATTGGATCAAATGGAGAATATGTCGGAGATGATCGGTTACGAGAGTCGCATGAAAATTCAGAGAAAATGCAAGAAAAGAGAACGGATCAGTACCTCAATCAATCGACAATCATGTCAATGGCGCAATCTAATGAAAATTTGACCGGTAATTTTTTATTGCATAGCCACCACCCTCGGGTCGATAGTTTGCCCGAAGGTGGTGGCTTATTAGAATGGACAGGAGGTGGAACCAGTTTAACTAATCATAACGTACTAACAGAGACCGGTGTGACTGCAATAGAAAATTTTATGAAATTCGCGACAGAAGATAAAATTGTCCTTGAAAAGCCTTCCGAGGAACAACAACATATGCACGAGCAAACCCAGCAACATTTATGGAAAGACCATAATAAGCATCACGATAATTCTATCATAGAAGAAAAAACGTTTCAGCAACAGTGTGTTGAAAAAGAAACACAAAGACTCGAAGATCTACGAGAAGAGACGAACGCAATTAAAAAAGCGAGAGAGGACAGCCTTGATTTTATACAGACCGCGGATACTTCTGTCATCAGCAAAATCGTGGTTGAGAATGAACAAAGATCCGTTGAAATGAAGGCAGACCAGTCATCCACGAAAGAGGAAGATAGTTCGGAGGTAAAGTACGCTTCAGATCAAACCATCAAGCAGGAGAACATAGGAGACTACAATTGCGCCATACCCGAAAGCATTGAATCCTGCAATGTTTCTAGAGGAGAAGACCATACTACGCTGCCTGTAAAAGCTGAACCTGGTCAAACATCGCACGATGCTTCGGACTATAAATTTAGAGGCGACGGTGGTCCCGCCAAAGTATCACCAGGTACTGGTTCATGGTGCTGTCGGAGAGGTGGTACGGAACAACCTACGCCGGAACACCTGCGCGAAGGTTGTTGCCAAGGTCTTCAGACGAGGGATGAAATATTAGCAGATTCTCAACAGAAATCAGACTCTGATATAAAGAATGAAGGACCTAATAGTCCGAAAAGCGGCAACGCATCATCGACTACTAAATTGCAAGATCATTTGGACAAACTGAAGAACAATGTTAGGACCGAAGTACCGGACTGCAACTGCTTTCCTGCCGATAAATGTGAGTTGCTATTGCGTATTCAATACGACACTAACATTGAGAGAACACACTAACAATGAATATTTGCACACGAAAGAATAATTATATTCAAACAAAAGTACTAATAATTACGGCCAAAATACATCGATTATGCGCTGTGTTCAGAGATCCAGAGAGAAGTGTGTACATACCTAACCCAATTCCTTCTCGAGGATATAACATTCATGGCATAAATGTTTCCGCTTCTGTTGCTTCCTTTCGTTGAAACGTCGGTTTCGTAAATAAAATGAGGTTCAACCACAAGGTCCGCCTGAACCCGGCTCGTACTACACTCATCTCGGAGCGGCTGCAAGTCTGTCTGATCTTCGGAACGATCTTGAAAGAAGAACTGGGCTGAAGGGAAATGCAATAAGGTTCGAGAAGGTCGTTTATACTGGGAAGGAGGGCAAGACTACTCAAGGCTGTCCAATGGCTAAATGGGTAATTTCAATTTCGACGATATTTTGTATTATTAATTAGACATTTATTGTATTAGTTTAATATTAAAAATTGGCCTAAAATATATTGTGGTGATGGGATTGTAATATCAGTGATTCGCTAGATAATACGACGATCCGGCATCGATGAGAAGATCCTTTCCATAGTGAAACATCGACAAGGTCATAAATGTGCGACGGCATGGATCGTTGTAGCCATGGTTGCTTGGGAAGGAGTTCCAACCCATGAAGCGGATCGCATTTACTCCCTTTTAAGTCACAAGTTAAATCGCTTTGGTCTTCCAACGACCAGAAGATGTGGTACTAATGAACCGAGAACCTGTGCTTGTCAAGGACTTGACCCTGATACCTGTGGAGCGAGTTTTTCTTTCGGATGCTCTTGGTCTATGTATTACAATGGTTGTAAATATGCAAGAAGCAAAACTGTACGAAAATTTCGATTATCCGTTCGGTCAGAGGTAAGATATTTCTAGTAACGGTTATACTTTTTTTGTAAACACATGATATCATCGATGATTTTTAATCAGGAACAAGAGGTTGAAGAGAGGATGCACGTTTTGGCTACACTTTTATCACCATTATATTTGAGCCTTGCACCGGAAGCATTTAATAATCAAACTCAATTTGAACGAGAAGCAAGCGAATGTCGATTAGGATTTAAACCAGGAAGACCCTTTTCTGGTGTAACGGCTTGTATCGATTTCTGTGCGCACTCTCATCGAGACCTCCACAATATGAATAACGGATGCACTGTGGTATGTAAAGCGTTATAATGATTTTGTTTTATATCAATCGGCTTGTTTGTATAAAATAAATTCTATTTATAGGTAGTAAGCCTGACAAAACATCGAACATTAGCGAAACCCGAAGACGAACAGCTACATGTACTTCCTCTTTATATCATGGACGATACAGATGAATTTGGCTCAAAAGAAGGACAAGAAGAAAAAGTTCGTTCTGGGGCTTTAGAAGTTCTGAATAAGTAAGTAACTGTCGTTGCACATTGATCTATCGCGAAGTCACAACAATGGTAATATTATACGAAAAATAATTATCGTCTTAACAGGTATCCCTGCGAGGTCAGAGTCCGATCGGTTCCTCTTCAACCTTGTCGCCGGCATGGAAAGAAAAGAAAAGACGAGGAACCTGATACTGTTGCAAATAAAAAAGACATACAAAGGCACACTAACGCGTCCGATAAAATAATAGAAGCAAGTCGTGCAGTGAATCATCATGATCTGTCCAGAACTCCGGCAAGAGATACGCAATTATCATTAGAAATGGCTTCAATGTTCGAAGGTATGGATGCGCAATTACAAAGTTCTCAGGTATCATCGACGGTCCTCGATAGTCCAGTGTCTATGTATCAAGGTTGGGGTTATCAGGGTGAACAACAATGGAGTCGAAATGGTTGGCTCGATCAAAGAAAAAATAATTGGTTAAATCCCTGGGGAGAATATGCCTTTGGTGGTTTAGAAAGAGACACTAAAGTAGATCCTGACAGCACTAGCTTGGATGATATCAGACCACGAAGTACAGTTTCGCAAGAAGATCATAGACCAGGTTCAAGAAATTTACCAAACTCCACCATGGATTCGCCAAGAGGTACTTACAGTCATTCTCCAAGAGGTCATCCTATTTCTCCGAGAAGTTCTCATCCATGCACACCTGGTGAAGCAGTTTATGCCATGTCACCCAGAGGATGTCCATCAACGCCGCAGGATCCAAGAATGGCTTCTCCAAGAAGTTCAGGATATCCTACTACACCTGATGGTAGTTACAATCATGCAACTTCTGCGAGAAGCTATCAACATATTTTTGAGACCAGACAAAACAGTGCGTCTCCAAGAACAGGATACTTCCATTCATCGACCCATTTAGATGTTATGCAAAAGAATTTACAATCACGAATACATCAATCACAAACGAATGCGAATAACATTCGTCACGTTGGTCAAAATAACATGGACAATCAATCTAGAATGAGACAAGATGCTAGTCAACAAAAATACTCTGGTGCATTGTCACAGACTTATTTAGAATCACAGAATTCTACAAGATTTATGTTACCAAAATCACAAACCGAGCCATCCTTTTCATCGAGAGTACAAAGTCACTATTTTTCACAATCCGTTCAACTAGGAAGAAACGCTACATATCAAAATCAACATACCGATTCTAATTTAGGGGACGTTTTTCCTGGATATAGTGGTACTTCCTGTATGGATGGTAATAGTCACAAATCACTTGGTGCTACGAACCCAGATTTCCTCCTTCAGGGTTCCTTAAATCTTCCATCTATTCCTGATCAACAAAGTGATATGCAAGGTCTTCTTAGTTCAAGCGATCAAAAAAGGTACTATGGTCGTTTACAAAGACAAACGGATTTAAAAACTTCAACAACTCCTCAGTTTCCAACCGTGTCTTCAGAACAAGGAAGTTATGGAAGTAGTTGGAACATGTTTAATTTATGGTCTTCCGAAACTTCAAAATCTATGGAACATCAAACTCTTTTTAACGAGCATCAAAATGCGGCGGAGAAAATACATAATCAAACGGATCATCAGAAAAATTCAACTTGGCCCGAAAGATTACCAAATGTTGATCAAACAAAGCCAACTTGTTGGGAAACGCAAACCGAACCATCCCCTTTCCGTATACCCAAAGGAAGGCCACCTTCGAGAACAACATCGGGTCAACATTTGTCTACCGATACCAATGCTTATCCAAACACATTTGCAAGAACTTTTTTGAAACCGCAGGACCCAGTAAGAAATAATACTTTTGCGGATAGTTTGAGCAATGGCGTACAAACGTGTGTACCCAATCAGAACCTTCCAAAACGAACAGATTGGCACGATGAGAAATTAAGAGAAGGATTTCATGATGGACGACAAGAGATCGTTAACCCGAATACCAATTCTTTAGCTTGGGCAGAAGAAATGAAGCAAGTCCAAGATTTGCACGCCATGTCAAGCTTGGGCCATCCTCACGCATTTCCACAATACGGTTATCCTACGTATCCAGTTTTTGAAAAACCATATCCAAATTCTTGGGAAGGTTACAATTATCATCAACCTTATCATCCACAAGCCGCACAATATCCTCCGCAATTTTATCAACAACCTAAAAGGGACGCCTGCTTCCATTCTCCGCAATATCCGTATCAAGGTATACCACCGTATCAGAGTTTAAATACAGGCTGGCCAAGATGGGAAACTTCTCGTTGGGACATATATGGACCCCCACCATACTTCCCGGTACTTCCCGAGCCACCACCGAAAGCGGAACCACTCGGTGAGGTAGCCGATTATTCCGACAACGAAGAGTGCTTCAAAGATCCGCAAATGGGAGGAGTTGCCATAGCTTTAGGTCATGGTAGTGTCTTATTCGAATGTGCGAAACACGAGATGCACGCAACGACGGCCTTGAAGAAACCCAATCGTCTTAACCCGACTAGAATCAGTTTGGTGTTCTATCAACATCGTAATCTTAATAGACCGAGACACGGTTGGGACGAATGGGAAGAGAAAATGAGATTGAGGAAGTTGGGTATTGTAACGACAACGACTACCAGCTCAACGGGTACGTCACCGTTGGTGTCCACGGCGGTTACTAGTCCAGCTAATTCGGTGAATAATGAGAAGCTACCACCACTTCCTCACATATCTACCGTACCAAATTCACAATTCATGATGAGGTCGCCAACGTATACGACCATGACCTGGACTACGCTTTTTCCTATGCATCCGTGTATGATAACAGGTCCGTATCAAGAAGGAGGAGCCATCGGATGAGCCATTAGCGGTAGGTACGATTCCAATCGACCATGATTGCGGATCGTACCAGGGTTTGAGCGAATAACTTAAAAAAAAATGAGGGTACAGCGAAGAATAGGAGGGATCATTGTTCGTATAGCCATATTGGTGAGGTGTGCCTGACCGGCACTAAAAATAGGACCGATCCATATAGAGTTGAGCCGAACGAAGGCGATAGAGTGCGAATGAGAGATAGAGAGAAAAAGGGAGAGAAGAGAGAGAGAGAGAGAGAGAGAGAGAGAGAGAGAGAGAGAGAGAGAGAGAGAGAAAGAGACAGAATGAAAGAATGAAAGAGGCATTGTACGAATCGGCATCAACTCATTTCCAAAACCCGTTTTAGACGTATATTATCCTTCTTTCTTTTTTTTTTTTTTCTCTGTAAGATGCTCTAACGGGAAGACTTTAAAACTAAAGAAAAGGAAGAGAAATTGTCCAAATGTGTATTTTGGAGGGCAATATTTTAATGTTGGAGTAGTTCGTTATCGACGGAGCAACAAAACCAATCGCACTGCCATTTTTCTATCATACGTTTTGTGCGCGAAACAAAAACACGAAACGAAACCGGTTAATGTGTCTCGATAATCTAAAAAAGAAAGAAAGAAAGAAAGAAAGAAACAGAAAAAAAGTAAATAAAGAAAAGAAAAAATAGATGCTGCGCGCCCATAACGAACGACAATTAACGGGCGTCCATCGCGTGATCTCCCCACCTTTTTTGGGGCTTCCTTTTTTTATACGAAACTTTTGTTAGACTCACGGTAAGATAATTACGTGTTAAACAAAAGAAATAATTAAAAGAGCGCGCGCACGAGGCGGATGATGAAAGTTGATGAAAAAGGCAAGTCAAATACGTAGGTAAAGGGTAAAAAGAGTGGAGAGGGAGAGGGAAAGGAAGAAAGGTATGATTGAATAAGGATAATGAATCGGAAAAGTATGAAAAATAATAGAAAATATCGGAAAAGATATATATATATATATATATATATATATATATATATATATATGTTAACATATATATATATATATTTGTCATAATTTTACAATGTGAATGATAAAACAAAAGAAAAGGTAGGGATGTGAATTATCGCGAAAGCGAGATTGAACTCGAAACGCGTAAAAAATAATAGCGATCAACTTGATGTCTTACCGTGCACATGGCTTTGATACGATAAACTTTAAAGAAAAACACGAAACATAAGTAAGAAAATGAATAAAAAAAAAAAAATAAAAAAGAAAAAAAAAATAAATAAAGAAAAAAGTAAAAAGTGTTAGTATATTTGACTGTACGCTTAAAGTTAAAGATATCGCGTTTTACGCGCAGATGAGGAAAGATCACAGGTTTCGTATTGGTAGCATCGTAATTTTTCTTAGCTAGTCTACGCCTAGGCAACCGAATACGAAACGCTAAATTAAATCGTTTGCACGCGCCTGTGTTCATGGACATTGCAAGTATCATGGACGAGGAAGAATATAAAAAAAGGAATCAGCAACATTTTGGAACGTTCTATTCGCACGTCGTTATTATTATCCGGCACATTATTTTACACATTTACGATGCCACATGTTCCAATTGATTGACCTACTTGTTCAGTGAAGCGTTTCGAACGTTGAAAAACAGTATAAACACATATATACACATAAACACAAAAAGGAAAACGAATCAGTAGGCGTTAACCTCTTAGTTTCGACAAATTTTTCGCAAGAGCCATGAGAGATTGCACAATTTTACACTATCATCATTACTATACCACACAATTACCGAGTATTTTTCCAGAAGTGTTCGTGTTACACACAACACCTATATGCACCGATACATTCTAACACACATACAAACACACAAACATGCACACACAATTGATACATCAATGGGAAGAGAAAGAGAGGGTTAAAGAAAACATAGGTACACGTACACACGCGAAAGAAATGATCTCAAGTCTTAATAACTAATTAAACGATAAATATTCTCCTTTTCTCTTTATAGCCTTTGTAAATCGCGCTTGTTATTATTCTATACATATTCATATTTATTTGTATGCACGCGTTTGCACCTGTAGTTGTTCACTAAGTAAGTCGTGAGATGTGGAAAATAGTTGGAGAAGGCGAGGATTATTAAAATACTAACCATTCGTCCTTCGGGTCGGCTGAGTACAAAGCATTTTTTCCTAACAATCATGCAATACGATTGCATGCAGGGATGACGTTATTAAATCTTTTATTATCTCCGTTTTGTTTCTCTTTTTTTTTTGTCTTTTATTTCGGAAAAGTACTACGTCTTCTCCGAAAAAAAAGTTTTGACGTTCTTTATTTTATTGGCTTGCTTTTTAACTTTTCTTTTCTTGTTTTTATTTTATTTAACTTTTTTTTTTTTTAACGTTCTCGATTATAATTGGGATTGAGTTTTTTTCTTTTTTTTTTTTTTTTACGTACATCCTACGTATATTGTATGTTGAATATTGATGTTTATAATATTATCTATTTCCCCTTTCTTAGGTACACGAGGTAAAAGCGAATGGCATTGTTAAGTGCTATCGCAAAATAAGATAAAGTAATTTATCGAGTTGACATTAAATAGCCCAAGATTTTTTATCTCTTTCTCTTTCCTTTTTTTTATTTTTTTATTTTTTTTTAATTCGAATGGGTTAACGTATCGTTATACCCTTTCCAAGGTTTTAGGCGGCTCTATAACGATGACTAATCTTTTCATTTTTTTTTTCATCATATACGATAAAATAAAAACGATTTGATTTTTTATCGTTCGGCCTTTGTAAATATTAGGCGACTGTTATTAGTAATTTGAAAATGTCCCGGTTCTTGATGAAGCACATTTTTATATAATCTTTTGTCAGTTTCTTTTTAGCTAATAAGATTAATTAATAAAAATTAGAGAAGAAGTGTGCGCGCGCGTGGTTGTATGAGAGACAGAAAGAGAGAGTGAGAGTGAGAGTGTGTGTGAGAGAGAGAGAGAGAGAGAGAGAGAGAGAGAAGTATGAATCTGAATAAGGGAGAGAATGAAAGAAAAAATTTGGAGGTGAATGGAACAGTCAAATGAAAAAACATGGAAAAAAACGAGTGAAAGAGAGGGAGGTGGGAGAGAGAGAGATAGAGAGAGATAGAGAGAGAGAGAGAGAGAGAGAGAGAGAGAGAGAGAGAGAGAGAGAGAGAGAGAGAGAGAGAGAGAGAGAGAGAAAGGATCGATGTTTACACGGGGATCGTGTAGCTAAAATTCTACTTATTTATTTATTAATTTTCGTCGTCGCGACTTTTTCGCTCGATCCTGCGTAAAAAAATTTAGATGGATTTTTAGATTATTAATCATGCGCGCGATCTTTATGATAATAATAATAATTGATAACTAATTAAATAATTAGTAAATAATATTATAATAATATTAATAATAATATTAATATTAATAATAATAATAATAATAATAATAATAATAATAATAATAATAATAATAATAATAATAATAATAATAATAAAATTAATAATAATAATAATAATTATAATTATAATTATAACAACAACAACAATAATAATAATAATAATTATAATAATAATAATAATAATAATAATAATAATAATAATAATAATAGTCTACGACGTATGGACGCGTAGCACCGTTTGATCGGAAGACCTTTCATATATATATACATATAAAAATTTATATATGTATGTATACATATATATGAAATAAAATATATATTTCTTCGCATTAAAAAAGGGCGAAGTTAAGAATAAGACAAAAAAAAAATTACATAGAATAGTCGAAGTTAAATGAAAAGGAAGAGCAAAACGGAGACTTAGGAGAATCTACCCCACGCTCGCTGGAGTATTATAAGAATCATTAATATATTATCGTTCATATTATTAATGCATATTATAGTAATTATAGGCAACAATAATAATAATTAGTAACATAATATAATTTAATCTATTATTTATTATATAAGTTTTTGAAACAAAAAAAAAAAAAGAAAAAAATCATAAGCATTATTATCGCATTATCGTTTACTTCACTTCATTTTTCTCTTCTTTCTTTTTCTTTTCTTTTTATCTTTTTTACTTTTTCTCTCTTTATTTGTTATCTTTCAACCGAGCTCTATAATAACTCGGATTTAAAAGAGCGAAAGAACACGTATACATATATAATATCACTTATTATAGCCGATATCTCCACAGGAAGTGCATCGCGTCTGACTTCTCGACTTTCATCCTTTTTATCTTGTCACCTCGTATTTTCGTGAATAAGAAAATATTTTATGGCGCACGAAAGAATGAAGCTAAAGAGATTGTGTAAATACTCGTGTAATACAATGAATGCGCGCGAGTTTTTCACTCTTTACTCTAGTTGACTATACTATATTTTGCTACAGTTTATAACGTCAGATGTTATATTAGAGGGAAAGTACAGTGAAAAATAAAAAAAAAAAAAAAATAAAAAAAATAACAAAATAAAATAAAAACTTTTATCTCGATTCCAATGCATATCATAAAAACGTTGCAT
Source organism: Dolichovespula sylvestris (assembly GCA_918808275.2). Taxonomy (NCBI): domain Eukaryota; kingdom Metazoa; phylum Arthropoda; class Insecta; order Hymenoptera; family Vespidae; genus Dolichovespula; species Dolichovespula sylvestris. The sequence continues at coordinate 5,379,146 of OU964972.1, forward strand.
GAGACGCAAAGAATGAAAATTAGAATGGGGATGGCGCGTGAGTAAAACTAAAGATGAAGATAAATAGACAATGAGAGGACCTTAACATTGATTATGAAATCCGGCGAAAGCGTGCAATGAGTGATAGATTAATTACACACACGCACACGTACATACACAAACAAAACAAAAAAAAAAAAAAATAAGCGCATCGTAATAATCGATGCTCGCTCGTAAGTCACGATGCACGTTCCTCCTCGGTATTCGGCGCCGATTATAAAATCCTACGAAATTGTCGTACAAATATTTCCTTTAAGTCTTCAATTCGTTCTGATAGATTTCTTCTTTTTGATTTTTTACATAAGGACGGACAGTGATCCGGAACGAGAGCACAATTGACACTCGTTAATTAACGATTATTCATTTATCTTCTCTATCTCTAATAATTTCTTCGGGTGAATTCAGTCTTTCGATAACTTCCAAAGCGCTCAGGCAAGAAGTATAATGTAAAACGAAGATAAAAAGAAAACAAAAATGAACAAGAATGAAAATGGTGGTAGCACGAGGAACGTATTAAATAGCGATAAAATAATAATTCATCGTTCCTTTGATCCTCGTGTCCTACGTCCCTGATTAACAATTTTTTCGTACTACAAAGAGGCTTCGAATTTTTATTTTTTTTAATCCTTTCTTTTTATAATCGACGTGTGTGTGTGTATATATACATAATATATATATATATATATATATTTTTAAAATGGCTATTGTAACATTATTGGGAAATTACGTAAAAAAATGTTTTCTGTCTTATAGAACTAACAAAAGGATTGTCTTTATCTCATTTCGTATTGTATCTTCTTTTTATAATCGAATCTTACATTTCTACGACTTCCAAATGCGTAAGTGTATAAACAAAAGAAAATGAAAAAGTTAACTTTATCGTAATAGCTGCTTCCACCTGCTACAGGTTACATACACGAACAAATACTTGAACATAGTTACACAACACACATACACACACACAGACGCGTTAATTACAAATGGGCGTGCGCGTTCACATAAAGAAACATACATACAAAGATATACATGTACACAAAAAGGGGGAACGATTCCTTTACGGGATGCAAAGTTAATAATTTATATAAAATGGAAACTTGAAATTTTAATGCGACGATGCCAAAATAGTATTAAAGGTAATAATTAGAGGTAAAATATTTGTAATAGTAAACGTAAAGTATATAAGGAAGTCACTAAAGATATAAATAAAAACGATGAACAAACACGTACGTCGCATAAATACGCAGACACATGTAATAATAAATTAAAGAAAACAACGGTGACGTTGAAAAGCATTAAAAAGTAAAAAAAAAAAAAAAAGCAGAAAAATATAAATATTTGGTTGGAAGGAACTTGTGAGAGCAGCGAATAGGAAAGGTAAAGAAAAGTTGAAAAATGTATTTTTTCTTCCAATGCCAAAAAGATGCCATTTTGTTTTTTACGAAAAAACCTACGAAAAAGTCCTAAAAAAAGCGAAGTGAGGAATGAAACTTTTGAGATAGTTTGTAGAAAGCATATGTAAGTGTAATAGTGGAAAAAAAAAATACTTGATGTATATGTCTTGTGAAGTAAAATAACGAAAAGATAAAAAAAAAAAAAGAAAAAAAAAAGAAATACACTTGTCCGCCTTATGATGAAGAAGCAAAATAATACAATAGAAGAACGAAGAAGAATTAAAGAAAAAAAAAAAGAAAATAATATTTGTAGTTTACAGTAAACAGAGTTTGAAAGAATTAATAATAGTATAATAAAATATGGACACGTCAGTGTTGCATTGTCCAATACCTGAGATGCAAAAATTGTGAGAGATGTTTGGTCGAACGAATAATAGAAAGAAAAAAATCAATGAAATGAATTAAAGGGAATCTTTTCTAAAGAATGGAACGTACGTTTGAACTCATCATTTTTGCATTTGGGTATCATATAAAAGAAGATAAAAAAAAAGGAGGTAAAAAAGAATATCCCCGTGTCACCCACAGGGCATGCGCATATAATGTTATGTATACACCAATTATATATGTAAATATATTTTTGGACAAAAAATCGTGAAGAGAAATTTTAAATCGAAATTAAGCTTTTGGCGTGGAAGGGTGGTAGACCCTTGGCAGACCAGATCCGTTCGTATAATCGATCCTGGAATTCGTCGTAATTTGAAATAAATAATGATGCTTCTTGAATGCAACAATTGATGAATTTTTTTTGTAAAGATAAAACAATCGATACATCGTAGCCGTTTATCGATCGATCATCTTCGAATTATCTTCCCAATTGGATTCTTGGATCGATCGACGCAAAATACGAGTACTCTCATTCTATATATTCTAACGGGGAAAATAAAAAAAATAATATAACAAAATAATTAAGGAGTCTTATTAACGTTGAGTCTGTCAGGTGGTTTACAACGTGCACGCGCCGAAATCAAATGTATTTATAAATATTTATTTACGCGAGATGAAAGAATGGAAATAAAATCTAATATATTGATGACGATTACGTAAATGGTCGTAAGTTAAGCTGTAATTTTTCTAATAAAAAGGAAAAAAAATAAATAAATATACAAAATAATTTTTGAAGCGTTCCCTTCGCCGTTACGATAGGCCAAAACGAAAATCGATGCGAAAGGAACTCCGAAGCAATGGAAAGAAAGACTCATTTCAATGATATAATGAACAAATAATAATAATAATAATAATAATAATAATAATAATAATAATAATATTAATAATAATAATAATAATAATAATAATAATAATAATAATAATAATAATAATAATGATAATAATAATAATAATAATAGTAATAATAATTATTATTATTATAATAATAATAAATAATAATAAATAGTAATAATAATAATAATAACAATAATAATAATAATAATAATAATAATAATAATAATAATAATAATAATAATAATAATAATACAAATATTAATGAAATAATAATAATGGTAATGATAACGATATTGATAATGGAAACATTTTAAAACTGTCGTGCCGTAATATTGTTGGCGGGTCAAAACTCGAGTAAATATGTGAAAACGTAACGTTGGTGGACGAAAAGAAAAGATAAACGTGTAAAACAGGTGTGCTTGAGCAATGGACATGGTATGCTTAGATTATAGTGACAAGTAATAAGTATAAGTTATAAAATTAAGATGATTATTGCTATCGATGATTATTATTGACATAAGAGTAGATTTAGGTGAGAATACGTTATAAGTCAGTTGTAATTGTCCTTTGTGAATATACATAAGGCAGAAATGAAAAATACAAGAAACTTTTATGAGTAAAAAATTGTCTAGCCTTTTTTTTTATAAATTTATTCGAATACCTCGTACGCATAGTCTTAAAATATAAGACGTTTATTGCAATTGATCTGTAACCAAAATGGTTCTAAAAATCGCTATTAGTACTTGTCATATAATAAAATGAAATAAAATTACTATCGCATTGTTAAAAACTTAACGACAAAATTCTATGCAACAAATTTTTCAACAAATTAAAATAGTTGTAAACATTATATATATATATATATATATATATATATATATATATATATATATATATATATAGATATATAGATATATATCTTATTATTCTTGGAATAATTTTTTTCGTATACAGCAGTTGCCTAGTTAAAATTATTAAAGTCCATAGGAATATAGTTGATTATAAAATCAGAATTCTTTTCTTATCTAACCACAAGAGTTGACTAAAGATGCTTAGAAAAACATTATACAAGACTATCTAAAATTTGTCAATCATATTTGTACAACGAGATATCTGATATATTAAACTTACACATTATAATTAATATACTCATCTTTCTGATAATAAAAGTTAAGTAATTCCAAGAACTTTTTTTTCGTCGTTTGATTAAAAAAAATTGTTTGCTCTCTGCGGAAGGCATTTTCTTTTCCGTAAACCATGCCAATTTCACTATTTTGGCCAACTGACAGGTATTATTATGTAAGCAGAGTCTGAAACGTACAATTATTAAATAAAAAATGGAGTATAAATGTCAAAAGTATCTATCGTGTGTGTAATACATTTACCTTTCTGCATTTTTAAGTCGGACTTTCATTGCCCCAAAATAATCGTATAAGACGAAATCGGATGATATTGATGGAGCCGTGCATTGAGAACTTTCAGCTATGCTTTATTTATAATGCTTCGATCTTTTTCAAGTAATGATATTAATGTTACAAATTTGAAGGGAAAATATATGTATATAAAATGTAAAGTTATCGGAGATATTCAATTACTAACTGACCTTCTACCGCTACCACTGATGGAACCACGATGGATAGGAGCTTCAGCTTTTATGATAACACCTTGTGCGATTCCATAATGCTCGAAAACATCTTTGCCAGATACGAAGGTATTGATACTCGAAGTCGGTTGCTTCGATTTTGTTGATGAAATTTTTTCCATTGAATGTGAAGGCAAAACTTCTGGAGGTAACGAAGTATTACTGACACTTTGCAAAGCATTTAAACTTTGCATCACTAAATGAGATGCAATAGGCTTGGTCAATGGATTCGTTGCTTGTATAATAGTTAATTTCTCTTTCTTTTCGGTCGATTGAAGAACCTCTTTCTGAAGATCCGAAGATGTCAAAGAGTTAGGCGACTCTGTTACTCTTTTCGCGATATCGTTAACAATTTTTTCAGCTGTAGACGGCACCTTCTGAATTGTGGCTTTCTCTACTTTATTATCGGGTAAGGGTAACCTCTCTGATTGCGTTGTAATCAAGGCACTGACGGATTGACTTCTTTTTGTCGTTTCGTTCAACTTCATTTCATTCGAACGCGTTGACGTATCCGAGAAAGGCGTTGTTTGTGCACGATACTTCCTCGTTGGAATTTGAGGACTTTCAACGTGAGCCTTTCCATTGACAGCACTGTTTCTAGGTATTGAATAGGTTCGTTCTACCGTGACATCAATTGACGAACCATTGCTACCGTAATTACCACTGGTTGTTGGCACAGAACTGTCCCTTGACGTATTACCATTATCTCTTAGAGAATCCTCAATGATACGATCATTGACGTTGGTAGACGAAAATGTCGTATTATCGATAGTCGAATCACTTTTTAATCCTATCTTATTTTCATTAATAGCCTGTCCAGTGTTAATGTCTATAGCCTCGGTTATTTGTTCTTCTTTTTTGATCATTGCTAGACTAGGGTCGCCATTAGGGAAACTAGCAAATCGCGCAATCGTTTCTCGTTCTTCAGCTACTTGTGGAGCAAACGGTATCTTTCTTTCAACTGGTTTCACCGAAGGACGCCTCTTTGTTACCATCTCCGATCGTCTCTTTCTTCTTTTAGTCTCAGAGGTTTCCTTCCTTGGTGGATGCATTTCTGGAAAATGTCTACCTCTCATAGACACTGGTTCCTTATCCTCTAAATCCTGGAAATCGATACATTCGTTAATGTCTGACTCATCCTCTTCGTTCTCTTCTACGATAGCGCTAGCTTCTATCCATTCTCTGATACGATCCTTCTTTTTCGCTCGATCAACGGTCGTTTCAATTCCGTAAGTAGTTAGTGTATAAAGGAGTTGATTTTTTTCTTCCAAAGAACTGTGAAAACTGTACATGGATGGACAAAGTTCGTCCCTTTCATCGGCTCCACCTGAAATAAGTAAAATCAGTTTATAATACACTGATGATATATCGAACAATTTTCAACATATCTCGTACCATTCAATGCCTTTTCCGCACCCAATTTAGCTAGCCATCTGTCCTCCAAATATTTATTAACTTCCAGTACACTACCAAGTCTTCTCTCCGCCTTAGGATCTAACAGTCTCTTGAATATTCTATATCGGATAAACACATATTATTAAAAATAATCTCGCCTATTTATCGATATATTAAAATATGTTAATATTTAATTATTTGTTATACATTTAAAGTCACAATACTCATTTCGATAAACATGGTTCAAAGAGCACTAATTTGAACGCTTGCCAATTCAAAAATAAAATGTCGCAAGGATCCATTAACTGATTTGTTTGCAAAATTTTAACATTATTTGGTATACATACATACATCGTCAGAAGAAAGTAATTTTTAAATAAAAAAAAAAATAAAAATTATCGATATATTTGAAATTTTTAAAATGTAATGGGGTATTAGTAATTTAGGATAATACACGTGGTCATGCGCACAAAATGTCAATATATTTACCTCTGTGCCCGTGAGCTGATCAGCTGAAATAATTTCGGTTTCTTGGCGATGTTTAACGTCGCATTGTGCCAGTTTAGATATCTCGTGTATCGTGGGTCGTCCAATGCTGCTTTCTGCCATGGTAGGCATCCGGTCAGGCAAACAAATAGGACAATGCCGAATTGCCAAACGTCGTGAGATGTCAGAGCTCTGAGGAAATTGTTGTAAATTAATAGTCAATTGATATCGATTACAGAAACTGACAATTAATCTTATTAATCATCGTCAAAGACAATTGAACTATCTAATTGTCAAGAATTGGCCGAGGTACAGTGATCTTAAATAGATCCATTGTATGACTCAAGTGCAGTGTAGTGTTGTTGACGAGAATAATCAATTGGTATGTAAGTAATGATAGTAAAACAAAATCGATATACATAGTCGTGCTTTTAAAATAGAATTGAGGTAAACTTTGAAGTAATTGAAGTGTATAGCTTTTACATCGTATAGTACTTAATTACTTGTAGGTTTCATCGGTGTTGATCTGTAGTACCTCGGGCGGTGAATAAGGAAGCCACTCATTGTGCCTTCGTACGGTACTGTTAACGCGTCTGGTCTCGCCGAAGTCACAAAGCTTTATACGTGAAAAGTCGCTTCGAAAGACGAGTATATTGTCCAACTTAATGTCTCTATGAACAAGCTCGCGACTGTGAATATGATGGACAGCGGCTGCCAACTGTCTTGCCACTCGCTTTGCATGTAGCTCGCCTAAACCAGTTTCTGTTACGTTCGACGTTAGATCACCTAGAAATATCAATTGTCCGTTATCGGTTATTCATTCGTTTGGTTGCATGGATATTAACACAATCGCGTAAATTGTTTATAAACGATAAATGTATATAGTATATTTGTACGCATATTTTTATACACATTATAGAATCACGACTATTCAGTTTATAGTTAAATTAGCTTAAAAAAACAACTTGGAATTCCCCTCCTCTAGGGTATTTATTTGACTGAGTTGCGTCAAACGTACAGACGGATACAGATCGAATGTATGAGTATATTCTCTAACTCGATCGAGAATCTCCGAGACAAGTAGTGCGCGATCATTAAACAAACATGCCAGATATATAAGAGAACATAAATCATTGATCTTACCTAGCGGCGCGTATTCCTGGCTGAAAACGTAGAAGCCAGCGGTCTCGAAAGCAACGTCGTAGGTAGTTATAATGTTACGATGAGCTGCTAGATGTAAGCCATAATGGAATTCCCGAAAAAAATCCGATAAACCAGTATATGCCTTTGGTAAAGCTTTCAAGACCATTTCGGTTTGCGTGCTGCGATGTTCGGTCAAAAGAATTTTTCCGAACCATCCCTCGCCGACTATTTGAAGTATATCGAACTCGTCAATTAAGTTCACCTGAGATATGAAGAACTTTTGATTAATATCATCCGTATGGCTCGTATCCAAGTTGCGATTAAATCGGCCATCGTTGGCCGACAATGTGCTAGCAGGTGCGGGCTGCATGATCTTTTTCGATACGAGAAGATCCCTAGCGAGACGATCTCAAAGCGATCACTGTACGTTGAACGCGTGGATCATCATCCGTAGACTACTCGCACGTATCGTCTCTATTTTTAATTCGACGCATGCTAACGTCGGCAACCAAACGAAGATCACGTTTTTGTGTCACAAAACCAGGGTTCGCTCCATGGTAAAAATGTCTTGGAATATTTTATTTTATTTTAGATTATTTTAGAGAGAACGTGCAATTGGGAAAAGTTAACTTGTTCATAAATCAATTTTACGAACTTTTCGTAAACGTAATCGATCGTGAGTTAAGATAAAAAGTTCAACTATCAGTCTGTCGTCTATAAAAAAATAAAAAAAACATAAAAACAATTACTATTTTATAATTTATATCGATAATAAAATTTTTTAAAAATTCGATAATGCTAACGTCGGTAACCAAACGCGAGATCACGTGGCATACGTTACGCAAGTCGTTTACAAATACAGTCATGTACTCCCAGTTCAATGTCTCGACTGTGAACATGATGGACATGAAACTGACACAATTCGAAAATATTTCCTAACTATAGCTACGTTAAATCATTATGATATACAGGCGATCGTGTGGCGTCATCTTTTCGAGAGCGTCAAATAGCAGTTATTAAGAAAGGAAACTGGTTTAATGCCAGGAACAAGGAGATTGCTCGTAATTTCGACGAATGTAAGTATTGTTAAGTCGCTTGCTATTTCGGGATCTCAATGATTCGACTCGCTGGAAAATCCGAATGGTATTGTTAACTCGATGCAATTACTAAAGAACGCCTTTAAATCATTCGAATAAAGATGAATGGTTTACCTTTTCTAACTCGAACTCTCGTACCCTGTGAATCGATCCACCAATAGCTTTCTTCATCAAATTCATTCTGTTCAATAATTTTGAATAATGCTTTTAAATTGAAACTCGAGGAACGAATGCGCACTTCGATTTCGAATACCCAAATGCACTTTGAACGTCACATTTTATCATATATATCTTCTTCAATTTTTTTTATTTAATTCAACGAAATCGTATTTGCACTTATCGAAACTTTCGCCGTCAAAGATTTATTCGAAAACGAATTTTATCGTCATGTTGCGTTCACCGGATCAATGGAAAGCTATTAACGTTCTAGTTAATTCATCAGGACATCTCACCTAACTTTCACACTCTCCGATACACGTAACGATTAAGACATTTTTATAAGATCTAATATATTACAAGGATGGAAATGATAATGTACAAAATTGTTAAACGATTTCACGTTGTTTAGTCAATCGATAGAAGAAAAAGAAAAAACAAAAAATTGACTTTCTTCGTGATCAGGCTGAACTTGTAAGGTACACTAAAGAATCGTAACTTTGCGGCGGGTCTCCCAGTGTTCGGTGCACTCTTTGGCTGTCTGCAGTATTTATAAAACACCGACCGGAAAGCAACTGGCGAGCTGATTTTGGCGCCGAGCCGGCTTACCCGTGCGCCGACGCCTCATCAGTGACGCGTCTTCGTCGGCGTCGCTTTAAAACCGACTTCTAATGCCGTAACGAATCATTGTGGAATGCGAACGTGTACCTACGGAAAAAAGCACAGTGCCAACAATGACGTTAGATTCATTATGCTCTCTGCATTCGGGATGAGAACGGATCGATGTACGTTGATAGAAAATAGAAGTTGAAGTGTCGGTTTCTGATTTATCCATTTTCTCATTGGTATCTTCGTACGATTTGCTTAACGTTACATTATATCTCTCAAATTTGATCGACGAAACGAGGTAGAAGGTGTTGAGAAATTCATTCAAATGTGTTTATTATTTCGTTCCACTGTCTTATACAAATAGAAACCGTCGTTGTGCTTCGTACGTGCCCAGACTTCGATGCATTTCAAGGAATCGATTAATTTATTATAAAAGGCTTTACAAGAAAACACAGACAAAAACGGATCATACAGTCGTGTTATTTAATGCGAGACGCATTAACATATTCCTTACGAACGTACAGATAACCATATGCAGGTGAAAGATTTTTATATGGCTGCAATATTACGGTATATCGCACATTCGAGTGGTACGAACTCTTGGCTTTTTTCTCTCTTTCTCTCTCTCTCTCTCTCTCTCTCTCTCTCTCTCTCTCTCTCTCTCTCTCAGATTTCGCGCAGACATCGTACCTTCGAGCATTATAAGGAACATGCTAATAAATATTACGATAAAAGTGAAGGATTCATGCTCGATTACACACCAAGATTCGGAGTTGTAATGAGTAGAGAATGATTCTCTATTTTATTTCGAGATCGTTCTGATTAAACGAATATGTGAATATAATTATTGGCAATGATTCTGTCCCGTTAAGAAAATATTACATGGTGATGTGTAAAAGTATTGACTTTGGTATTTTTTTTTGGTGATGACTCTAAAGGGAAACATTCTTTTTTTTTTAGATTTCCACATGTACGTGTATGATGGATATATGCCTTCGTTTTTACATACAATAAGTACTTAAGTATAATAAGCACTTCGTAGGTTTGATCAATTTACAAACAAGTACCAGACAATTTGATTAACTTCTAACAATTTAAACGATTCTTCTCGTCGGTTGTATGATTATAAAGAATATTTTAGATATATTAATTTTGTCTTGTTCAAAATTTGATTTCAATAAAGAACACATCATAGTTAAGTCATTACCAAAGTATTACGATTCAATACTTTTGCACGTTATATTTAGTATACCGGTTTTTTTTTTACTGTGCTCTAAAAACCGATGCATTGTGATCTCGCAGTTAGCAGAAAAATTCGTGAATGCTCGATTGATTGATCGCGTAGAACAATCGAAGTTCAGAAACAAGAGTTTCATCTATTATTTCTTCTTTCTTTCTCTTCTATCATATATTTATTTTTTCTCGCGATCGTCGGTCGCATTTTGTGCACTACAAAGTGACCGCGAGAAAGTGACTAGTTATATTCTACAGATAATGTTATATCATATATTTATATATACACAGCTACCGAATAACATATATAGTTTTATGATTTGTCCCTTAATTGTCGATTCGTTTATGATACAAGTAATTTCTAAATCGTTGTACATTGTTACGTTACCAGTCCCATCCTATACGAAATTTAATTACATTCTTTCGATTTAACTTATTAATTTTTTTTTCCTCTTAGCGAATCTTTTACTACCATTTAAATTATATTACACATATATACACACGCACACGTATACATGTGCATATGTATATCCGTGCACGTGTATTATAAATAATTATATATACATATACATATATATATATATATATATATATATATATAACGTGACTATTTTCAGAAGTTATGATTTCCGAACATGGTATCGTTTTTTCATACCTGTACTTGATAAATACGATGGATATAATATGGTATATAAAAAATAAAAAAAAAGAACTATATTTTTCCAATATACACTTGAAACAAGATCACAGGTTAATAGGGTGATTCGATCATGTCATATGAAACCATGAAACAAAACCATAGCTTCTGATTAATCACCTCACCCTCCGATCTCTTATTAAACAGTCTAATTAAATCGACTCTCGCGTCGTATTTCATTGTCTCTAGTTTTTCTTCTTTCTCTTCCTTTTTCCTTATTTTTTTTTTTCTTTTTTTTTTCTTTTTAGTCGAAAACGACCCGTTTAGTATTTACAGAGATTAGATACAAAATTATAAACAGTTTTTAGTACAAAATAATTTTATGACTATAACGATTAAGGTTTCTTTCCTTTTTTTTTCTTTCTCTCTCTCTCTCTCTCTCTCTCTCTCTCTCTCTCTCTCTCTCTTTCTTTTTATAGCATTGTAAGAACAGACACGGGGAGAATATTTCTTCCTTTTGCATTTCTTTATTTTGTTTGTTTTCGTTGAGCTCTATCCTTCCCAATCCTTGATCTCTTTCATTTCTTTCTCTATCAATGGGGGATATTTGATATCTAAAAGGCTTTAATGTTGAAGCAATGAAAAAAAAAAAAAATAAAGCCAGATTTCGCCCGTGTCCGATAAAGAAGATATAATTAGGTGAGCTCTTCGTAGTCTCTTTCCGATTACTTATTTATCTCTTAAAGATTTCATTCAATTCCACGATAGACCGGTAATCCGATGCTTTCAAAATCAAGCTTCACTTCGAACGAAGGTATTAAACTATGCTGATCAATTCAATTTACGTAAGTAGTCGCTCTTTCTTATTTTTCCTGTTTTTTTTTCTTTCTTTTTTTACACGTGCTAATTAATTTGCAGAGAGTGATGCATTTCTACAAATTAATTTATAGTAATATATTAAATATGCGAAACAAGGGACTTTTGAATGAATTATTACACGATAACACTTATTCGTATGACTTATCTCAGCACGTAGCGTTCACTTAGCTAACGACTTTGACAGAGCTCTATGTCGAAACGTACTTAAAATTATTCGATATAATTGGCGGAGAAGGCGCATATTAGGTAGAATAGTCATCTCGATATTATTTCTCTCAGTTAGAAAAGGATTACATTTTTATTCTCTACTTCTTTAAGAGAATTCATTTTCGATTTAAAACAAGCAGATATAAGCAACGGGGTTGGCTGTTCTTTCCAGCGTTGTTCTATAATGAATGAATAAAAAAAAAAAAAAAAAAAAAAAAAAAGAAAAAGAAAATTCTTTTCGTTATGATCGCGCAGGATTTGAAAAATGTAATCCTTTCGTTTCTGAAAAATTTCATCGAGCTAGTTAGGTACAGGTAGATACGAAGAGATATACTGAATTATCACATGAGTAGACAAGTGAGTTACTCTTTAGCAGTAGGGGCAACGATATAGCCAAAGGCAGCATTATTTTTATATCAATGTAATTCGAGCGAAACTACAATTCATATCTCACAATTAATGTTAATAGAATGTATGTGATTAAAATCAAACATTGTGCCTATTTGTTCGCTTTATTTTTCTTTTTTTATTTATTTTATTTTATTTATTAAAAGTCGATGAATTAAAATTCGTTTTGGGACAGCAAACGCGAGAAAGAAATCTGAGAGATTCTTCTAAAGAAAAATTAATCGGATCATTTTTTTATGCGAGTATAGGTAAGGACACGAACAGACAGACACGAATTTGATCTCGTTCGTACAAACATAGGAGACTAATACGATTTTAGTTACGCTCGAATTGAACATATTCGAAAAACGTATATGACTAATTTTCTGACTATCTACTCCCTTAAATGGCATTAGATTAATTTATATAAATAGTATTTTTAACGTTTTAACGGTAACATCGCCTATACATTAAGATTACGCGTACCGTTACATTTCACAATGTTGTTCGTCTTTTCTTCGCGCACAACAAAGTACGAATAAGAATAATGAAACAGCATTATGAAAGACAACAGTGTTCTTCTTTTACCATAGTAATCTATCTGTCATATACATATACAATGGAACTTAATGATTGAATCGTTTCGTTGAACTCTTTTGTTCCAATTAAATTTTCGTCAAAGTGATTATGCACGTACGTATATACACAATTGTATAATATCATCCGATTTCTTTATCTATTGCTTTTCAATTTTCCATCCTCTTTCACTCCTCTTAACTTTTGTTCTTTCGTTGAAATTAAGCACGAAGGAACACAGCACGATATGTTCAAATGTTTGCTAAAATGATTTTTTTTCAAAAGCTTCATTCATTAACATCGAAAAAGCATTTCCATGATTTTTCTTTTTTTTTGCCAGATTTCCGAAAGAAATTATGCGATTTTCAAATGAAACAGTCGTTATTACTATGTTTATTAATGCATTCCTATGCACGACATATTTATACTAGTATCATTGATCCCGCCTAGCATATAGAATTTTCTTTTTTCTATTAATAACGTGTCTGTTGTCATAATATCTCGATATCGCCGTTAATCGAATATGCGTTTACTTCAATTCATGTATATTTTCTTTCCTTCTTTTTCGTTCGATGATTCGTTTCGATATATCAATGTTCATTACAAGAACAGTACAACGTTATCGAATGTCAATTCTTAGCATTCTTGAAAGTCCTTGCGCTTCGACTATCAAGTGACATGAATTAAAAAGGATCGTAAAAGTTACATGTTAAAAGTAAGATAAATTATTCAAGTTCTCTTTTTTTGTTCAAATTAATATTAAAATCAAATATGACGATTCCATGCCGCTTGGTATCGCTTTAATTCTATAAAATTTACTTATGAACATTACGAATATATATACATGCAGACTTGTCTCGAAGAGGTTCTTTTATTTTTATTTTATTTTATATAATATCGAAGAGAAATAGATCGATACACGCATACTCATATACACACGCATTCCTTCATACCGATCACACACATTCATTCGCAATTTTCGATTAGTTAGCAACGATAGTCACAGCGTTTATATTGTTATAATTAATATATTGCCATTATGGTCGATGTTATTTTCAATTAAATAGAGAAAAAAAAACAACAAACAAACGATCACTCTTCGCTGCTACTTTTTTTCGGTTAAGTAACGAGCATTGTGCTGAATTGTCGATTGTGTCGATGATTAATCGATCAAGTAATTATTCAAAGGCATAGATACATACTCGTCTATGCAGGAATGTTCACAGCAGTATTTAATAGCTAATTACATCGTATTGCTCCTAAACGTTTACATTACGAAGAATCTTGAATAGTTTCCTCTTCATTCATATTTTTATCTTTTTTTTTTCTCTGTCTTTCTTATCCTCATTTTTTTTTCCTTTTTTTTTTCATTTATTTATTTATTTATTTATTTTTTTTTTTTTTCATTTAATCTTAAGTTTATTACATCAGAGGCGTCATCGCCATTCTATCATTCAGTCATATAAACCAGTAGCCTTTTGTTAAACGAGTTATTAAGAACCACGGCGCACTCATTGGATTGTCGAAGTCACAGTCCAACGTCATATTCTCGTCTCCTAGAAATATCAAATGTATTTATTCTCAGCTCTTACCTCTTCGTCGAAAACGAAAAGAAAACGACAAAGAATTTATTTGATGATTCCAATCAAACGGGAGTTTCTTGTTAATATTAATAAGGAATGTTCGCGATATAGGCTCCTAACGATCTCTCGTGAAAAAGTATAAGGACCAATACGATTACACGTTCTTCCCGTAAACGTGTAATCGTCAAAAATACATTTTCTCAGCCCATCTAATTTCCATAGGACGCTCGAAGCTAAACTCCTAATTAATTGGAAGATATTTATTTATTCATGAATGTTGCCGATCAAGTTGCAACAGTCACGTATTTTCCGATCGAGATTCTCGAACGATCCACTTTCTTCATAAATCCGTTCTGAAGTATTTTAAATAAGAAATAGAAGAAAAATCGATGAAGCCATCATCGTTCGATCCTGATAACGTCGGAGGATCGGAAGGTTCCGCGAAAGAAATCATAGCCCTCGTTGGTGTTCAGGGTTCAATATCAAGATGTCGGCGCGTATCCGAGATTCTTCCGTTGTAAGAAAAGCGAGATCTCGCGGAACGTTGGACGTTCGTTTTCCTCGCGACGCCAGCATTCGAGCATCAGATCGTAGATGTCTTTCGAGGAAGCTGTTGGTCTAGGTAGATAATCGAAATGATCGTTCGTTCCATCGGTACAACCACTTTCCGAAGCCGAGCCGTCTTCTTCGTTAGCACGATGAAATCTTCGAAGACTCTCTACCACTTCTTCGTTCGATAAATGTTCATAAGGAACTCGCCTTCCTAGATTTAGGATCTCCCAAAGAGTGACCGCGAATGCCCAAACGTCGCTCTTCGTTGTATACTTGCCCTACGAAAAAACATATTTCCGATTAGAATGATCATTATAAGAAAAAAATGTTTCTCCTGCATCTCCGTCAGGTTTCCATCTATCATCTGCGATTCGTTACTTACTAAAAATATAGATTCCCAAGCCATCCAACGAACAGGCAAAGGTACAGTTCCATCCACCTTATAATAGTCACAGGCATATAGTTCGTTGTCTGTACCGAAGTCCGAGATCTTGATATGATAAGCTTTTCCAACTAAACAATTCCTAAGGACAAATACATACGAGTTAGATTACTATAATTTAGATATATAGTTTTACTTACGCCGGACGGGAATTAATTTTAATGGAATATAACTCGGTTCTAACTTTGGTCGAAAATAAAAGTTACAGCAGAAAAATCGTACGGAATGGTATATATACATATAGATATATTATATTATATTTATATACAAAATCAATTTCAAGCTCCATTGAAATCTATTTAGAGATAGTTAAGAGACGAGCACAAGCAACGTACTCGTAGCTGGACAAATGACCGAGCGAACGATAGCCGAGCATCCAACGGTTATTGAATGGAGGGAATCGATTAATTTCGGTAGAACAAAGCACCAATTTAGAGGCAGAACGTCCGGGTAATTAGCTGCGCTTTATCGATCATTGCGATTGGCTGGTTCGCTTCTGATAGTTGTCCACGACTCGTGGCTCGTGTTTGTCAACGATCGTAGATAGCTTAACAGGACGCAGGAATGATAAGATTGATCCAAAAACGTATTAAAGTTCTCATTAAGTAGCGGCCCATTTTGTCGAGTAATGCATAATGTTGAGTAATAAATCTTTTAGTTATTATTTATATGCATATACGTATACATATAACAGCTGTTTTGTTGGTAGATGCCTGTTAGCTGACTAGAAATGCTCGTATGATTGCATAATGAACTAGTGGATTATGAGAACTGCGAGAGATGCTCTTCCGAAGTTCAGCAGAAAGTACTTGCTGTGTTATGTGATAGTTATATTAGATAGATACCTGACTGTTGACTACTTGTACAACAGAGAAAAGGGAGAAGCAAATATCTATTCGGTCTTCTACGGAATGGGTATATTAGAAACACATGGAATCATGGCAATACCACGTAATAATGCTTTATTGAAATCAAACCGTTGAATTCATTGTACTCTACAATCCTATTTTATTATTAAAGAAATAATGTTTATTTGGTGAGTAGAATATAAATGATAAGTTAGATTTATCATCGACAGACATTCGTTTTATCCTATAAACTCAAGCAATTTAGATGTCACATCAAACGAGACATAGGGAAAGGTCTCTGGGAGAGAGGAAGCGAGGAGGAAAGATGCAGAAACATCCTCGGGAGTGTTCACAAAGCCGTAATATCGTCGTGAAAGCGGCTCCAGGAAGCGTCTCGTGGTATTCCATTAAGATTTACGAGGGGCCGTTTGAGAGACACTGCTTCACAGGAAACTAGGTACCAGCCGTTGTGAGAGAGCATCATGCGCTTCTTGTGCATGTGTATGTGTCACCACTACAGGCGCATATCCATGCATCACTAGCGTATATGTGGAGACCTTTATTGATGCGTAGCCGCGTGTATGCATCTAAACGTTCTATCGATTCGTCGAGATAGGCCACAGCATTTCAATAACAGGAACGTACGAGATAGGTACGTGAGAGTCTCTGCCTTGGCTGATCATCCGCGATCGTACACGAACGAATACCAACGATCTACGAGCGAATACTCCTGGATTATTACGGGTGATATTCATTTTTCGAAATATCTCACTTTAGTTTCACTCCTATTTCTTTTTATCTTCATTCATTATACCAAAAGAGGAGATACTTGTATTGACCTAGTTTAACATATTTTGAGATAATACCGTACTGTTGGATAGTACATGAATGGTATATGTACTTTAAGATTTTGCAAGATTAATAATTATCAGATATTATTTTCGAGGTCACTGTTTAAACATTCATCGTTCTCCGTTTTTTCTTTCTCTAAAGTTAATAACATAAAGGAGTACTATCATGATAAAAAGACAATGCGATACCGAAGTTGTGTATGCAAACTCTCTTTCAAAAGAAAATACATGTTCCTGTGTTTATAAAGTAAGTACAGGAAACTCTCTGTTATCCTATCCTATTATCTGGCAAGCTTAACTAACTGATATCTTTCGCTACCGATATTCCCGCTATTGTTCATGACTCACCCTACTAACAATGTGGAAACTTATCGATATCGATAGTTCTGTTATGCTATATAGCTGCAAGTAACAATAACAAAACGTTGGGACAATGACGTTAATAAAATTTTTAATATTCATGATAATGAATTCGTGTGTGCCATTTGTGATTTGATTCGATTCATCACACGATTGTTCCTCATTTATATTTTATGCATATACATGAAATATAAAAGAAAATGGACAACTAAGTCGTTAAAATAGGTATTCATTAAAACTTATTCAACGTTGACACGTAAATCCAAATTTCAATGATGTTTCGTAACATTTCTGCTTTTAAACTGAAAATCATTCAATCGAGATTCATATAAAAGGAAACTAATTTTGCGTTACCATAGAGGGTAAACTTTCAAAACGTAGACACGTACCTCCGTTTACTAGTAAATACACGAACGACCATGAAATCTCACACCTTCATGTGTCACTTAACGTTGCCGTTACTGTAATGAGTTACAACTTCTCGTAAGCAGAATTTCACGACACATAGGAAAATTAGCCAAAGTAACCGCATTGTTTCATCTTAATCGTTACCAAGTTTCGAATAGCGTACGCGACATGTAAATATAATTTACATGCATACATTCTAATGCTATTCTTCGCAGTACTGTAAATTTCAGAATTGTTGTTTATTATAAGATTATCCGGCAAAAGTTTATATCATCGAGTTCATCAAAAGTAATGTAACCATGACGTTATCACGGTATTTTTAATTGAAAATATTAAAATACAAAATAATAACTATGTATTTGTTAAAACAAATTTACTCTTTAATAACGTAGAACTCGAAACGAGATAATGATTAATATTTAACCTTCATAAAGTAGATTACTTTCAGCGAACGTTGTCCTAATGTAGAAAACACAGTAACGGGGTTCTTGATTAAAACACAATTTATTCGGTTGGATGAGTTAGCACGCTCCTATCACTGTGCATAATTAATATAATCAGGAGTATAATTACGGCGTATTCCCGATTCGTTGACATCGAATCAGGGCCAACGAATCGTTGATTTCCCATGTGGCAGTAGCTCACCGTTTGTTTAAGAATTTATGAAAATGCACGCTCTTCGAAAACGATATAATTTAATTCTCTCGGTGACGCGAAGTGATGTGACCGACTTGAGCTTCTCGCGTAAGTGAAAGAATAAGAAGAAGAGGAGGAGAAGGAGGAAGAAGAAAAAGGAAGAAAGGAAATCAATGTCGGTAGACAGACCTTTCGTCTCGTTGCTTGGTTCGGAAAGCCCTGCGGAGAAGGAAAAGCCTTCGTTCGCCGTGAAAGACGAGTTTTCGGGATAAAACGCGACAGTTCGGTCTACATAATCCTCTGTTATCCCCACGAGAGAGAAAGAGAGAAAGAGAGAAAGAGAGAAAGAGAGAGAGAGAGAGAGAGAGAGAGAGAGAGAGAGAGGCGGGGTGGGGGAAAGGGAGTAGTCCGCTGAGGGATTCATTCGCAGAAAGTTTCGTTGTACTCACCTAGTAGCCAAATCCCGATGCACAAAGTTGAGGTTCTCGAGATACCGCATGCCCGATGCGATTTGCGCTGCCATATAGATGAGACAGTTGAAACTGAAAGGAGTTAGTACGTAATACTGAGATCGAACTAATGGAAAATCGATCGTAGATGAGTCTGTTATGGAATTTTATAGTAGTTCCAATACGATGCTTCCAATCCGACTGATTTTTTAATTACCTAAGCGTTTTAACACCGATTGGCATGGAATGGGCATCCTCTGCAGTGATATGCGTCTTTAGGAATTGACAGAGGTCACCGTGTTCCAAATATTCCATCACAACGCAATAGGGTTCCTCACGGCAGCAAGCACCCAAAACCCTAGCAATATTGCGATCCTCGAGTGCCGCTAAAATCCTCACGTCTCTCTGGAAATCGAGCCTGTTGGATCAAAACATTGATCTTAGCTATTTTCGACGTATTCAGATAGATTGATGTAGTTATGCAAATGTGCATTTGAAGGATTATTTAAATTTATAACGGATGTTAATATTAAATTGTTGAGTATGTTAATATGCATACAGTAACAATGACATTTACTCGTATTAGTGTGTGGACCGATATCAAAGGTAACATTAACATTTAAAGAGAATAATTGACAGATGAAAGGTTACATTTCGGAGCAGTTTAATGTAATCGAGTTCCGGTTCCATAATTTATTACTATGAGAAGTCTAGACTGTCTGAAAAGATTGAAGCAAATTGTGTTGACTTCGTATATTGATGGATCGAACTGCCCTAATTGATGTATGGTGTCACACAACCCAATAAAGATTATAGAATAATATTGGGTTCAACACGTTGAAATTAGAAGATTTAATCACAATGACGGATGAATGGTTGTCGTGTGAATTAAACGAAAATCGTCGCTTTTGAGATCATTTTCGGATACATCTAAAATTTTTTGGATTACCAAAAAAAAAAAAAACAAAAAAAACAAAAAAAGAAAAACATCTTTTCTCTTTGCTAGTTAAGAAGAAACGATGGCATTAAATCGATCGTATACTAGTCTATTGTGACTAATTTTTGTAATAAGATTCAGCGTAAAAATGAGGCAGAGAATATTTTGATTTTCAAGTTGTTCCTATATGAGAAGTTTAAGCTTTCGCAGGAGAACGGAGAGTAGTAAGGCCATGGACTTTACCGACGGTGAACGTTGCTCGACGCAGGCTCGTTACTTCGGCTTTACTTACGATCGACTTGGTAATGGCACTCTCGCGTGATAGCTTAATGCGGCCGTTAACAAAACTACAAGGCTGCTATCGATTCGCTATAAAACCGAGAATCCTGCAGTTGCTACCCCGCTCTTCTCCTGCCACCACCACTGTTCGCGTTGCTGAGATCTACGACTCCGTTGGTATGAGTTGTGTTCTACGATTGTTTCGAGAAAGACAAAAAACTATTATATCGGTAGTGCAGTTGATATGACATAAAATAAAAGTTGGATACTGAAAATATATTTTCGAGCAGGCAAACATTATGCAGTGTTACGAAATCGGATCTTATGGCACTGAAAACATATTGCTTACGTTATATGTACCATTGAATCTATTTCATTTTGATTTATTATCAAGTATAAGAATATAAATTTTCTCCTGGCATAGAAATTTACATTAAAACATTAATGCACTTTCTCGCAATAATATCAAAGATAATAGAAGAACTTTCCAGATAATCTTTGCTGGTCCATTACTCTCGGTATTATCCTATAGTATAATATTCCCTTTCCAAGTTCGATCCCAGCGTTTTTACTTTCAACATAACGACAACGTTCAATCTTGAAGGTCTATCGTACTTTCTTGCATTTTATTAAGACAAACGACCTGGATTCTTGGCAGCTCTCTCTCTCTCTCTCTCTATAAACCGAACGCTTTCATCTTCTCAAGGGAAGATAAGAAGAAAGAAAGGGAGAAATAGAAGGAATAAGAACGAGGGGTTTGGTTTCTCGATGACAGAATATATGGAGGCGATCAATTAAAAAAAAAAAAAGTATCTACGTACATAAATGCGTATATATGTAAGTATACTCTGGAGTCTGCATCACGCGATACGAAGCGTGACGCATAAAA
Organism: Dolichovespula sylvestris; assembly: GCA_918808275.2. Taxonomy (NCBI): domain Eukaryota; kingdom Metazoa; phylum Arthropoda; class Insecta; order Hymenoptera; family Vespidae; genus Dolichovespula; species Dolichovespula sylvestris. The sequence continues at coordinate 5,400,535 of OU964972.1, forward strand.
CAACCCTTATCTATCTGACCTTTGCCAGGCCATGACCACCGGAATGGTTAGCCCTTGTTAGTGTGCGTTTTCTCTACGTTATTCTTCTTTTATAATCGCATCGTTTTACTTTTTAAAAATCACCCTACTTATATATACATATATACACATACATACGTATATACATATAAAAATATACATACCTAAAGTGATGGGTAGGTGGGGAAGGTTAAAACGGGCAACCACCAACCTATTCTCTGTGACCATAGAACGGTCCAGGGAGTGTGGTTACGAATGGCGCTACATTAGGCTCTAAAGGTACTATACTATGAAAAACGGAAGGTTTTGTCTCCGGCTCGTGAAAGGGAGAAATGGTGGATCGTTTCGATCCATGAGAGAGACTACTTCGTGAGAAGGAAACTGAGGTGAGACGTAGAGAGGGTAAATTGAGAGGGTCAGAGTCACGAGACGTGATACGTTATACCGAACTGTGGGAAACTTGTTGCGTGAGTTGTCGAAGACAAAGCGTCGGTATGAATCGACTATTCAACTTCGAAAGTTTATATTTGATGTATAAAGGTTCTACGATTGTTTTTTTCTTTTTACGAGAGTATTTTATTTTATTAGTAGTCTAGGGACGAAAGAGAAGACGGATAGTATAGGATTTATGATGTCTTATAATACATTTCGATTATATCATGCGTTATGAGAACCGTGCGGTATGATTAAATGATAAAGCTTTCATGAAATATGATTTTCTTTAATATCAAATCATCGTGCTGATTAAAAATTCACATTCTTGTCCTGATTCACTACACGAGGTTCCGTGAAGTTACTACAAAGACAGACTTATACGTCGATCTTCCCCTGGTATTTCATCATTGTCATGGTGAGCTGGAAGGAGTCGGGTTAAAGAACGAAGCTTTGTCATTTTGTGAGGAGATTTGGTCGAAGAAATCCAAGAAGGAAACCGTCGTCTCGGTCATCTCTCTCTCTCTCTCTCTCTCTCTCTCTCTCTCTCTCTCTCAGCGAGAGAGACCAAAGTTCCGGTCCACCCTATCTCCCTGGTCATTGTATGCAAATCTATTCCATTCGCCGAATCGAAACTGGCTTTTTTTCTGATGTCCAAGCGCGATAGCCGCGGGAACGAACGGCTCGTCTTCGGGAGGCTGGGCTTATCTGGTAGATTTTTTGCCAACGTTCCTGATCGCACGCCATGGGGTTCCTTTCTATGAACAAACGGACGACGACGTGTCCGTTGATGCGTGGCCCAGACTGTAGGACCTCTGGCCAAGAATATTTTGGAGGTGAACGAGATTTTGGCCAGCATCAAAAGGACGGGGTTATACTTTATTGATCCTAAATATGGCTTATAGACGTGACGAACGATGAATCGAGTACGTTACTTATACATAAAACCGACCCAAATACATCCCGTCTCAGGTATATGGTGACCGGAATAATCAATAAATCGCAATGGAAAACGTTGTTTTGGTCAATTCAAATGAATTTATATAGATCTATAATTGCATTGATAAATAACTCAATTGATAATTGATAATGATTGCGACACTGCACTCAAATAAACGTTCGGGAAGTTTTAAAGAATTTATGCTTCGTTTTTATTATACTTTGTACGATACTTCGGATCAATACACACTACAAACGTGATATAAAATCGTGAGTGGAGTATCGGTGGAACGAGTACTACATAGGTTTATCGTTTTAACAAAATGAAGAGAATGTAAAAGAATAAAATGGGAGGGGGGGGGAGGCGTAGGAAGAGAGAGAATTCGATCGAGCGTACGCTATAATACGAGAGAATGCAAATTTCAAGATTCCATGTGAAGTTGCATGTGTGTATATAATCATGCGCGCGCGTATGTGTACGTCTGTGTATTCGTATACTCACTTTTCCTTCTCGCTGGCTTCCGGTAATAAAAACTTGACGGCGACGAAACGTTTGCCGAGGGTGGTCGTTGTTCCATACTCAGGAATCCCTTCGGCTTCAGCAACATATACCTTTAGGAAAAAGATATCTGTATTTTATTTCTTTTTTTTCTCTGTGTGTGCGCGTCTATCTCTCTCTCTCTCTCTATCTCTATCTCTATCTCTCTCTTTTTCTCTCATACTTCTTTATTTCCTTTTTCTTCGTTAGACAAATCGTTTTACTTAAAAATATGAAGGGGAGGCTGAGAGATGAATCGCTTCGAATTCGACGCGCGTTTTAAAATTATTGCCACGGTGGTCGTCGCTTTTATAACGTTCGCTGTGTTAGAAGGCGGGAGGGAGGGGTCGAAGGGGGAAAAAAAAAGAAACGAAATGCTTTCGTGTGATATATGCTCGCGAGTTCGTTGAATTCTTTGAAGACTTTTCAATCTGATGGCGTCTGGTAGTATTTCTTTGAAATTGTCGACGTGTGTTTTAATTCATCCCTATCGACTCTACGGATTTGATGCATCCAACTCTCCTTTGGATATCCGTTATATCCGTACGTTTAAATTGTTAAATACTCGTCCTTCGATCACGGTGATATGAAAGAATTGTTTTTTTTATTTCTTTTTTTACAGTTAACGATTTTTATTAATTCTATAATTTTATATATGTTCGTTAGAGTTTATGTGGATAAAATATCGACGTGATATATTTTTTATTTTTTGTTAGCCCTTATCGCGACTTGAAACAAAGGATTGGCAACCGGGGATCAATATATTTTCGCAAACTCGACGATGCGGTACTCCGAAAGGGTGCCGAAAGCGGTGACTTCGGTCTAGCCGGTCATTAACGCTACCCGATGTACACGAGGGGCGGAGGACAAAAGGGAATTATTAGCCGCGCTAACACGTTCTAAATTGATCATACTCGACGAGTCTCGGCCGACGAGGCGGCATTGTATCGAGGAAGAATAATACTGCGCTTCGTTAATCGACGTATTGTTGCGTGCCTTGAAGTTCCGTGCCCGTTCGCGCGAGTGCGCGAATGGACTTTGGTCCGAGAAGTTGCTTCGTGCATTTCTCTCTCAACAAACGGATTGATTTCCTGATCATCATCGGTTGATAGGAAGTACCGTCATTTCGTAAATTGTGAATAAATTGGAACCACTTTGTTGTGCCATTCATCGCCGTTCTGTACGATAGTCGAACGAATGTCAAAGGCGACGACTTGTCGAATTTGAAGCTTTCAAAGGGATTGATTTAATTTTTAACGATTTTCCAAAAGAAACGGCATTAACTCGTTCACTGCCGAATCTAATTAAGAATTTTGCTACCATCGTTTGCAATTTTAATCGAATATTCCTTAATATCGATAAATTTGTAGCTATTATAAAAGAAATTATTAACGTAAATACGCTTACCGTCCCGAAAGCTCCCTCAGCGAGTTTGGAAAGCATGCGAAGGCGATGTCGTGGGAAGAGCGGCACGCTCGTTTGCTCGAGACGTCTTTTCAAGGCCGACAGTACCTCCTGTTGTGTCGGTGACTGCAAAACCGAAGAACGATCTATTGTGCTGCTGTAGCCATTGATAATCGACAATCGGCGATCACGCTAACGTTGGTAAAGCACGAAATGATTTCACGAAAGATCGGTTTTATTTGATTTATCGTTGCTCCTACTGTATCATTATCTTGTCACGTTTAGAAAATTATACGAGTCCTAATAAATATAAATCTAAATAGAATTAAATAGATAATTTTAAAGAATTTGATGCGAGGTATATGTGGGATTGGGGATTGGGGATTGGGGAGGGGAAATAAAATAGAGGATAAAAGTAAAAAATGAAAAAGCTTTTGTCAAAGAATGTGCGGGGAGCAGAGAAGGGCAGTTAGGGATAGGTTGAATTAATCGAGGATACGTTGATTGGCATTGCTACCGATGCGTCAAGGGCAGAGAATCAACGGGGGTGGTAGGGTGAAATGTTTTGACTGTTTCGAGTGGTACTGTCGTATGTCAATCACGAACAGACGGGTACCGACGTAGACATGAGCACTTTCGGATTTGGATCGTCCCAACCGGAGTATTGTATTCGGATCAATCTCAATCCGAAACTATACACATCCGATACGAGAATACCATTCACTCTACGAGAGCGCACACTAACGTATCTACTAGCTCGTCGCTTCTTTATCCGAAAGACTTGGAAGCAAAGCGAAAGGAATCGTTTGTCGACAAGTGAATGTTTTCGTGCTGTTAAGTATTTGGAGTATTTGGAGTTATTGTTTCTATTGAAGTCGAAGTAAAAAGAATTTCTTAGTTCGTTTCACCTAGCTATTTTTAAATATGATATTAAATTAATTCGAAACGGGCAAAATTTGTTTAATGGTATTCCGTGTACGTACGGAATATACGTATATGGAACACTACTTGATGTAACAAGATCTCTTGCTTCTATTTTTTATCATTCGAAATGTTTTATGCACCTTTACAGCCGAACAGTCAACTAGCCTTCGTATTGTATCGAAATTCTGGACACGAAGTAGACCACAGTGTACCCATGGGATGTGAACCAATCTACCCCAAAAACATTCCAATCTCTTACCAGAACTTGGTGATTTAAATAATTAATTTCAATTTTTTCCCGTCGGCCATACGAAGGCACTTTCAATGGAAGGACTCCAGTTGTATACCCGGATAGGTACTAAAATATTGAATTTTCTTCTGAAGTATGGATGGAAGATAAATTTAAATGAAGAATTCCAAATTAAATAACGTCACGTACGAAATAGTAATCAACTTCTATAAGTCTATTAGAAATATTTTATATGAAGCGTGCGATCTTATTGGCGTAGGAATAGAGATAATCAATAATAGGTCAAAGTGACAAGATCGTGATTGATTCAAATTGAAACTGACCTTTTTGTCCTCGGTCTTGGTGCTATGCGAAGAATTTTTAGAGAAGAGACTATCCTTGTCGCTGGTCGTACTGGATACAGTGGTTGTTCTAACGCATCCTCCGGTTCCTTCTTGGTTGAGGAGAGGTACCGTGCCGAGTTCCGGTACCGCATAATCGTACGATGTGTCAACTGCACCGTTCGCGTACACTGCTGCAGATGATATAGCAAAGGAGGAACGGATGTAGAAGGGGATGGCGTATTGATTGCGGTTAGGGAAATGCTTTGTACGTTGATACGTATTTGTGGATGTTAGTGTACCATCAGCAAAAGCTAGTCGTATGTTCTAGGAGTAGGTGTAAGCGTATGTCCGTGAATGTATCGGCACGGTACCGTTCGAACGGCGCATACCTGAGTGATTGATGTTGGTGCCCTTGTTGTTCAGCATCATGTCTTTCATCTCCATAACGACGGTGCTGTAGCTGTAGTATGGAGCATACTTCAACGCTTGGTAGGGTTCCTGATAGTCATCGAGCTTGGCGATATCCAGGAGACGATTGCCCAGATCACGTGGTAGGGTAGGCAAAGAACCTCCGGCGTATCTACAAACACGACAAAAAAGAAACGATCTTTGACTAATTGCTGGGTTTTCTTGACAAGCAGCAGATTTTACTTTTTATAAGATGATCGTTTCAAGAAATGTCTACATGTCGATCATCCTGATGAAAAGATTATTAATATCAGGTTTTGTGGTAAAATTATGAGCTTCTTGATGGCCAAATTAAAGTAAATGTTTATAGGGATGAATTTAATAAGGATTTCTTCGTAAATCGATATCTAACAATATATTGGTATTTTATAAATGCGATATGTACGGTTGTATTCATATACCTTTCGTCGTCTTCCAAAGTATATGCCATCAATGCTGCTCCTTTTTCGACGGTGGCACAGGTTGAACCCAAATGAGATGGGGCTTTTCCAGTCATCGGACTAGCAAAGCATTTGCGTTGTCTGTGCCTTGAAACGATCAGAAATATCGCCACGGCAAGGAGTAGTATCACTGCCATCAATACACCGATTACGATTGCCATGTAAGTTGGATCATCGTGTTTCGCAGTTGAAACAGGAAGTTCACCGTCAACGCCTGATCCATTTTTTTCAACAAAAACATCACTTTGGATCGGTGATTCCGTGGTAGGCGCTTCTTCCGTTGTGAAATTACCGTGAGCTACATCTGGAGAAAATAGTTTTTCATACGTTATTATAATTCACTTCGAACAAATATTGTCCTTAACGTTTTAAAATATGTACATAATAGCATGTATATAATTGAGTTTTCAAACGACTTTTAATATAACTTTATTAATTAATAAACTATCCTCAACGATTATCCAGAAATAGAATGTTTACAAACTGCAAATGGCTTTGTCGAGGAAAAACCAACGTGCAGTCCACACATTATGATCGCACGAATGCTCGCGTCGACACGAAAAAAGTGCAGTTTTCTATTCGAGACTCTTTCTTTTGCGTCCTTCAAAGCGAAGTAATCGTGCGTGAGGCGCGCACGAGGATGTTCCTTTGAAAGATAAGCATCGCACGAGGATAGCGAGTGATGAAAAGGAAAAAAAAAAAGTAAAAAAAGAAACACCGTGCGAGCTATTAATGCTGGACGGCGTCTTATTCCGCGAAAGCTTTTTTCTACGTGCACGTGGAGCGTAAAATCAACCTATTTGTGATCTGACGCATCATCGATAAACCAAGAAAGGCGATAACGAAATAGCAAAGTGACGCAGTGGTATTGGTCGTAGCTTATATATATATATATATATATTTCAAACATTGTAAGATTACTTTGTCGTCAACATTCAAAGGAACGATATTGTCTCGCGACTTTTGAAATGAATTCCAACAGCTATTATGAAATAATTCTGTAATAATTTTGATCCCTTTTTAACCGAAAACATTGTTTTCAATTGAATTTCAGCCGGGTTTGTTAGCGACGAAGAAACAAAATGGCAGACGAAAATAAGGAGTAACATAAATGCATCTACAGTTGACGAGAGAAAGAGAGAAAGGGAATGAGAGAGAGAGAGAGAGAGAGAGAGAGAGAGAGAGAGAGAGAGAGAGAGAGAGAGAGAGAGAAGAGGAAGGTCGAGAAGCGAACGAACGAGGCTTTTCTTCGTGGCAGGTCGCGTGCGGTATTCCGTGAATTCCCGACAGGATTATCCGGGGCGAAACAAAGCTGTCATCGCGTTTGATATCGGTTTTTACGTGTCCTGTTTCTCGACATCATCCTTTCGCTACGTCGTAATGCGAGGAACAAGCCCAATCCATACTTTCTTCCTTTTTCACTCTCTTTCGCGTCTCCCGTATGATATTCGATATTAAACATTCTTTATACACATAGATATAAACTATAAAGGAGTTTGACAAAGGCTATACTGTTTGTTTTTCTATCGGTGTCAGGTGTTACTCAGCGGCAACTCTTAACGGGTTTGCAATAACAAAAAAAGAAAAAAATCATTAACAGAATTTGAAATTCAACTCTTCGGCTTCGAATGAATATTTAATGTAACATTTTATTAGCTTCATGTAAGATGACAAAAATTGTTTTTATTCCATCCTGATATGAAATCACTTAGCATATATAGAAACGTTGGATTTGTAGGAGCAACGACGACGGAGACGTAATTACGCGTTCACATACAGTTATTTGGACTGTAAATCATCACTTCGTAGGATGCAACTGGATGCCTTTCTTCATTTCCGCGAGGAGATCCAAGCGGCTCAAGAAGAGGAAGAAGTAGAAGAAGAAGAAGAAGAAGAAGAAGACGAAGAAAAAAGAATAAGGTGTAAGCGAGCCTTTCGTCGCGTGTGAGAACGACTTGAACGGCGTTTAAGCGAGGAGCCTTTACGACGAGAGCTATGAATTACTTATCTAAGATGTGTTGGTATTCTAATATACAGGGTGTCTCGTTATTTCGTACACTTCGTTTAAATGTTTTTTCTTCCGATCGCCGACGAGGATCGAAATGGTCACACGTATGTGTTAAATTCCGATAATTTTATGAAAACAATTTAATCTAGAACGTGTTAAGAAAAAGAACAAATATTCCAATTTGAAATAGCTAAGAATTCATTTAATGAGAATTCACCGAGTACGTTCATGGAGGATTTTATTTATTCCTTCTACCTACAGGATATCATCTTGCAAAGAAGACGCGCGATGCTAAGACGCTCTGAATATAGTTTTATGAGTAGGAAAGTAAAATAGCTGGGTGCGTGTGCGTGCTTATATGTATTGCATGCATGTGCAGCTGACGCTCAACGTCAAACGCAACTAATGCGCTCCTTGATCTCGCGGCCTGTGTCGCGCGCACAGCTCTCGCCAATTTTAAAGCCCTTTGATTTACCGCTCGGAATGGAAATGTAGTAGTACCCTCTTCCCCGTTCCTCCGCTCCTACTCCCCCCTCCGGGCCTTCTCCGTTTCTCCAACCACCATTGCTCGCGAGTGACCTGTTTTTCCTCCGTCCTGAAGGATCATCCAAGCGAAATCCTACGATTCCGACAGAGAATTCGCGGAATTCACGGAATAGTATGTGATCTTCTCTGCTAAACGTCACTTGGACACGATATCTTGAATATTTAAAGAACAGAAAGATCCGTTCCCAACGGTGAAATATTTTTGCGTGATGCAAGACGATTTGCGAAGGGACGGAGAGTAGAAAATATTTCCTATTTCATGACTTTAGTTGGCCGAGGGAGAACAGAGGATATATCTTTTTAAAAGGAAAGGAAAAAAAAAAAATATTTAGTGTCCTCGAGAGTCATATATGACACGAATGGAATTCTCGTACGTTTTAATATCGGGAAATCTTTTTAACTGAAATATAATATGCCTATAAAATAACGAATAAAGATTATATAATTTTAATTTATCTTAAAAAAAAATTCTGCCAGCTCCCTGGAATTTGATCATAGTCGATATCAATGTTCCGCTATTTCCTCCACCCATGAGATTTATTTAAAAAATGTTGGTAATAAAGAGAGAAATATTCATCGAATTCCTAAGTTTCCAAGTTTCCTCGCCATCCGGCTTGTTTTTTTCTTTTCCTTTATAATCTCGATGCCGGATTGTTCATTGGACTTTCTGCGATGCACATCGACTCGTCTCTCGACGCGAAAGGAATTTCAACCTCCCTGTCTTCTACCCTCCTTCTTTTTCACCCTTCAACTCCCTTCGTTCATTATTTACAGACATCGGTTACAGAGGACGGTCATATTTGTAGGGTATGTCGTTAAAGCGCGACTCATTTTTCTTCGACGTCTGTTGCTTCATTTTTCTACTCCATCAATCCCCCCCCCCGCCCTCTTACCCTTCCTCACCACAATATCATTGGTTGAAACGAACAGAGGGTGGTTGTTCGATCATGAATTTCACGCGTAACGCGCGAAAGAGATCCCTATGAAATTATCTGTATGGACTGAAAGTATAGGGGAGTATTGCAAAGGATGTTTGGAGAGAAAAGGGTTGATAGTGATCCTATGGAAGGGTAAAGAGTAGGAAAAGTCGTTGGGATAAAGTAACCCAGCATGGTATGCCATTAACAGCAATCCACTTTAAGCCGCGTATAGTGTTCTCTTCATCTCTTTTTTGTTTTTCAATTTTTAATCCATCGTTTCGAATAAACTAACAATTAGTCAAGATTAATAAGTATATTTCGTTTATCAGACTTTGATATATCATATAACGCATTATTGATGTTCAATGGTGTGTCAATTCCGTGTTGGGTTTCAACATTACATTTGACATGAAGAGAGTGTCTCGCGACGATGGGTTTTTTGAGAAGATAGAGAAAAGGTAACAAAAGTGGAGTTGGAGCGTTATTAGCGAGCGCCACCACAGCATGAAGTTCACTCACTTGACTCGTTTGGTACTCTTATTCCTCTTTTCTTCTCGTTGGCTATGTCTTCTTAAAGTATACAACATATTTCACCGAAGTACTCTGCCATCTTTTTTCTGTACGTACTTGCACGAACTAGTAACGCGAATATGAATGTGCTTTAACCATGAGTCGGCATTAATCGGAACGATTCCTTAAAGCTCACTTAGTCGGAACCGTTCAACGATTCTCATTCGACTGTACGAAAGCTCTTTCGAGAGTTCTTTGTGTGCAGCCTAAGGGTTATTATTCTCCTCGAAGTCTACCGATTCGGACTTACCTTTTGTATTTCTGTGTCTGTATGTGTGTGTACGTGTGACTTCATTAATTCCTAGATGCATTTTAGGTACACCGACCGTAGCTCTCTAATTCTCTTCTTTTCCGCATCTTTACCACATATATTAAGTTATATTAATACTGTTCTTATTTCAAATTGTATTATAAAGTATCTATTATATGATACATTTAAAGGTCCCTTCGATCGCTCACACAATCGATCATTCGCTTTCGTACATTCTTATTCTTTAATAAGTTTGTTACGTAAAGTAACAATATCAATTGAATTCGGGCTAATTCAATTGCAAGGAGATTTTGCGAGGAACGATCCCACGTTTATGATAAATTGTTTCTGAAACATTCGAGACAATGCATCTCTTCTAGCATGGCAGTTCTCTTCGGTATATCCGCGATTATAAATCATCTTACTTTCACATCCATATTGGAAGGACTGGGCGCCTCGATAAACACCGATAAGCTCTTTGTAAGATGCAATTTCCTGACGGAACTACGTTAAATCAGATGGAATTTACTTTCAGTGAGACAGAGAGACAGATAGATAGAGAGAAAGAGAGAGAGAAAGAGAGAGAGAGAGAGAGAGAGAGAGAGAGAGAGAGAGAGACAGACAGACAGAAAGACAGAGAGAAGAAATAACGGAAGGAATTTCAAAGACGTACTTCACGATTTTATATCTTTCTTGATAAAGAATCGTACTCGCGTATAATGCTACGAGTCCGTTATATATCTCTTCCAGGAAACGATCGGGAAAACGTAAGGAAGGAGAAACATGGAAAGGAAGAAGTTCCTAGAGTGTGCATTAAATCGAATTGTGAGTGATTTGCGATTCAGAAAAGAGGAACGAAACGAGGTATTGTTGAGGAGAAAAAGAAACGAAATTGACACGGGAAGAAAAAATTCTGACGAGTTTGATCAATTTTATAAAAATATATACTCGCGACGTATCTTCAGATTTAACTGATACAGGACAAACGTATTTACAACCGATCCACAATTACTGGTTGTATCGATTGAAATCGCTATGAGAGTTATATTTTTTATCGATTGACAGCAGGTAGGCTCTTGAACGAGCATCGATCCGAATGGGACGGATTATAAAGAGGGATACGAATACGATCTGTTCCTGCAGAATTGAAATGAAATGTCCAGGCTTTTCGAAAGAAAAAGATAAAAAAATAACAAAAAACAGTAAAAAGAAAATATATATGTATGCATATCTCTCTCTCTCTCTCTCTCTTTCTATATATATATATCTTTCCCGTTTTGAGTAAAGTCCATGCCAGTCAAACGATTTCGCGTCACGAACAGAGATTTTTCTAGCTTCCGATCAAAAGTGTGCCAACGATAACGTTGCATTCGTATCGTCGTTTACATTGTATCCTTTTTTTCCTGTGTATGTAATGTATGTATATGTAAATATATATGCAATGACAGGATCGGTGAGAAATTGGAGAGAGTTGTTGAACACCTTTCTTTTTTTTTTCGCCGATATAAAATACAGAAGAAAGGACTTACCAGAATCGAAAATCACTTCGCTGATCATGATCCATCTGGCGGAAAAATGGAGTCTCAATTTCACGTACTTCCCAATGCGATGGTGAAGCTTGATGGTGACGTTACGAGACGTTTCGAATATTTTGTCCTCCATGTAGGTGTAGGTAATCGGCTCGCCGTTGTAGTATTTCCCGCCTATACTGAAGAGTATGTCGACTTGCGAGAAGATCTGCGATTAAAAAAGAGAACGATCGAGGTACAGAGATGAAAAAAAGAAAAAAATTCTATACACTCGAATCTCGATATATTTCCTGGATGGAAAGAATTTCTACAGGAAAAATAGTGATATTGTAGTACGAAACAGATCGTCTGAATGACTTTTTCGTTCGTGAAAATAGAGAGAAGTGATGCAAAACATTCATTATATTCCTTTTGTTTTTTTTTTCGCACGACGATTTAGCGAGGATGTTAGAATTATAGATTACTTTTCTTATTTCATTAAAAAGATGTTTTGTCAGATTATTACGCGATAAGAGATTAGTGTTTTAAACTAATTTTTTTCTTTCCTACCATTCGTCTTAACAAGAAAAAACGTTTCTTATTTATTTTAACGAAAGATCTGATATTATTATTATTATTATTATTATTTTATGAAAAGATGACTATGAATGATGAAAATATGTACTTCTTCAAAGTTTCTCCTTCGTTCGGTTTACATAATAAACATCCTTATCCCAGGAGGAAATCACCCTGTGGATGCACGTTTAGCGGGGTAACTCTTGTATGCTTCTAAGAGGGTAGTAAGGGATTGGAAACACGGGGTTGGTAAAAGTAAAGGTCGCGCGGCTATTGAGGACATCATAAAAGTTTAATGTGTCCCTAAAGTTCGATGGAGTATATGATCTGATCATAAATCAAGGCTATCATTCGAGGTCGCGCTGGCTTTACATAGGAGGAGATTGAAGTAGAAGTAATAGCGACTCGTCTGATTTGCGTCTCTCTAATTTTATATCCGTTCGTTTCTTAGAATAAGAAAAGAAAACGAGTGAGTACTCTGCGAAGAGAGATAACATGGAAATTAAATGAAGAGAGATTGAAATAAAATCGAATTTGAGAAACTGTTCCGGTTGAAAATGGATGTTCGGAAGTGATTACAGATTAGTTTGCATATTTGCCAGAGATAAATATGTTCAATTTGAAGACCGAATGAAGATATTTTTGATACGATTAAATTGTATGACGACGGATGGAGCACGATTTATCTTTTAGGACGAATCAGTGCAAGGTTTCCATGATATTCAGTATGATAGCTATTCCATTATACTCGATAAAAGCTCGTTTCGTCTCGACGATACAGTCAAAAAACTTTCTCAAAGTAATTACGACCAGGGGAATCAAAACTCCGAGCGAAAGAGAGAGAAAGAGAGAGATACACACACACACACACACACACACACACACACACAGATAAGAAGAAAGAATTAAAAAGAAAAGAGAAGGACGTAGCTCAAAGCTGTTCGACCGTGCGCGAGTTAAGGAAATATCGAATAATCGCACTTAAACTTCCACTGAGGCTAGTTGTAGAAGGGAAAACTTTTTCGAAGAAGTAAAAGCAGAAGTAGGAAGGAGGAGAGTATGACGTTTTCACTAAAATATTCACATTTCTTGCACGTAGTTTGGATTGAATACGTCGTAGATATCGTCCATCTCGTAATTTCCGTTATATAAAACCAATTCCCAAAGATTCGTATAGCAACGTTACTCGGTGTACATACAAGCGGAAAATGGTATCGTATAACGGAAAGGTGGTCGGTATCTGTTGGTAACAGCATAGACATTCCGATATCGATATGCTAAAGCAAAATACCGTATAGAAACCGTCGCATCGTAAGGTTCCATAAAGCTTGCTTGCATCGTACTATCTTACAACAGAATAGAATTTCGAAATTCCATCTTGTTTTACGTCATTTGTTGCTTCCAGTTTTCTAGCTGAGCAACGATGATAATGGAACATGTTGAAGAAGTTGTTAAAAAAAAACGATAATTTAATATTTATTACTTTCATGATTTTACAGTGTAAATATCTGTTTAATTTGAAAAAAAATCTTGCAATCACGTTAAAAAATACATTCGCCATCTCATTTTTATTCAAAGTTTTTTATACCAAAAGAGCATCGGCAAGTCGGAGCTGAAAAGTTCTAAGGAGTTATCAGGAAATTCTTTAAAGAAACATATTCTTTACTTTTGTTGATAAAAATGAAAAAGATAATTTTGCCTTTTTTGTTCCATTAGTCGGTCATAAAATTTTACGCGTTAAATTAAATTTTGATAATGTACAGACTACATTTGACGGATCAACTGGTAATAGGGTCGAAAGAGCATTCATAAATAAAAAAAAGGAACAACAGAGGCGAACGTTAAAAGGTGTCATGGCAAACGAGGGGGAATGCAATCGCGTTAATTTATGCACTTTGACAAAAAGCGGAAGAGATCCTGAGCGTCGCGCCTTAGAAAGTGTCGTGAGAATATATCGATCTCGTCGAAAGCGTGTGAGATTATGCGAGATAACACCATGAGAGGAGCTAAGGTGGCATCGAAATGTCAAGAGCACGTAGCTGAATATCTTTGAATTGACAATTAAACGTTCGGTACATTAAACGTGACTCGTTACCTCTTATTCGTTCAAGATCATTTTGATAATCGCGCACGTGATCCGCACAATTTTATAGTCGTTCGAACGTGATCTGGATCCTTATCTAATGAAAAAAAAGTTCGAAAAATAGTAAAAATGCTATCAAATGAAATTTAAACAATTTTATTTCCTAGCCAGTTCTCTAGCATCCGTATAATACATTTTCCATTTCCCTAAATTCCGGAAAAGATTGGTTCGATCAACGACACTTTCTATCCCTCTTTTTTGACTAACTCCCCTCGGCACCTTCCCTACAACAATCCCGGCAGGACGAATTTTTAAATCGACAAGAACCATTCGCCGAGAACGATTCTGTTTTGATCAAAAGTCGGGGCTTTCCATTTCTGGCAGCGTTCAATAATCTCCCATGCATATTTCATCGCACGCGCCGTCAAACATTTAAATGCACTATAGAGAGAGAGAGAGAGAGAGAGAGAGAGAGAGAGAGAGAGAGAGAGAGAGAGAGAGAGAGAGAGAGAGAGGGAAGCGGAAAGTGCGCGCACGCGAGCGCGTTCAAAGCGGATTTATTGCGAGGCTAGTGAAATACGCGCGTAACGCGCAAATGGTACGTAACGTGAACGCGTCTAGATATACACACATACAGATATACCTATATAAATACACAGTTACACATATGCATATAATGGATCATATTATATTAGGATGATGTACTTCGATCAAAAGATTAATGCATTTTCTGTAATACTGTACATATATATATATATATATATATATATATATATATATAAAAAATAAAAAACATACAAAAATATCCGATATTTTGTTCAGTATTCTTTGCTTTTCTTCATATATACTTTCACAACTTAACTTTCCGGAAGTAAACTTGAAGTTGGGCATATACATGTTTAACATTACCAAAGTTTTCCAAACTAGACTTACGGAAGAGATAACCGAGCACTTCTCAAACAGTAGAGAAAAACTATAGAATTAATCAGTTTCTCACGTCTTCGATATAATTGAATAAAATCGTAAATGATAATAATAGTGGTGGATTGATACAAATGAAAGCATCTCTGATCGATGCTGCGTTCACATGAGTTTGTATTCCATGGACACGTATTCGATAAAGCGTCGTGCAGAATATTCAATCAAGCGACAGCAAGCAGCTGGTTCGCAAGACGCCAAGACGTGGTGGTAAAAGGTGGAAAGAAAACTCGGAGAAATACCGAGGGTAAGCCTGTTGATCGACACTGTCTTCGCATTCCTTTCGAGGGCTAAAGGAACAACATTTCTAAAGCGAAGGTAAACGATTCTTTCGTGAGGTCAACGACTTTACGTCTAGTAGAATATTTTATCGACAGAAGGTTCCCGGGGTTTTTCTACATTCTTTTTTCGGTAAAAATATATGACCGAACGTTTCGTTCACTTGTATTCAAGAGACGGTAAAATCGAGCGAAACATTTTTCATATAATAATATTTACGAGGCAAACATAATCCAGGTCAAGTGTTAGCTTTTTCTGAAAGTGAACTGTGAATTGAATAACATTCATTGTCTCAAACATGGTTGAACAAACATTTCAATCATTCCGATCCACTAACCTGAACGTCTCTGGTGAACTGATTGTTGCAGTAAATATGAATTGCCGAGAATTCTCTGACTACGTCGAACTCAAATTTAATCTCAATCGGTTGATCACTCCTTGTATCGTTTCTCCAGCCAACCCAACCCTGTCCCCGATCGTCGTAATAGCCCATCTTGAAATCATCTGGGCCCGTTTTACCGTCGGTTAGTTGGCCCAATCCACGACGTAGTTCATTGTCCCAATGGCCATCGTAAGTGGCGTCGAAGAATTCCCATTCGTTCCCTCTCTTGTCACCTTGAGGCATCGAGTAGGAAACCACACCATCTGATGATCAAAAAAAAAAAAAAATATTCTTTAACATATTAACTCTGAAATAATTAAATTGAATTATACCTCGAGGATATTTAGCTTTGAAGAAAATCATGATAATATATTACTCGGTATTACAGGATCAACTTGTACGTGAACGATTCTACAATCTACGAAGGATCTGATCCAGTAGTAAAATGTGCATGTGTTTATGCGATGCACAGCTTTTCCCTGCTAATAGAACGTTCCAAGCTGGCATACCAAGAGGACTGAGAAGTTTCACGAAAATTGGCAAGTGCAAACAGCTTACCGCTCCAGTAACACCCGTAGAGCTCGACCCGCATGCAAACTGTCCGCGTGTGACGGCTGAAGGGCAGAAAACGGATCTTGCTAGCCCACAGAGGTGGCTCCAGTTCATGCTTGGACTCCAAATACGTGTTAGTGTTGCCTGGTATTACCTGCAGGCAGAGTGAGAGAGAGAGAGAGAAAGGAGACGTCAACTAAAGACCATGATAATTTCGGTTTCCGCATCCGGCATTTGAATTCTGCGGAGTAAACTTGCCGAGTCTCATTAGCCCAATTATACCAGGCCATTCTTGCTGGCTTTCATTGTCCCCAAAAAAAATTTCGATTTCAATATTCTTTCCGTATGACAATAAAAGAGGAAATTCAAAGTTTATATTGAACTAAATTACATCAGTGATCAATCGAGAACATAGCTTATTGCTTAACCTTAATTAAACGCAACGTAGCTACGTTTATATAGGCCATATAGTAGATCGTGATTAGTCGGTACATGGAATACCGCTGTCTTCTCCTGGATATCTTGTCATAAGGACAAATTTCGCATTCCATTTCATCGGTCGGGATTAAGGACTAATTTCAACCTACATTCCAAGACGTTGGATACATCGACGTGGAAGATATAGTAAGCATGAGTAATCGAAACCTTTAATAAATAAATATATCTTGATACATTTACTATATCGAAAAATATATAACATTTTCAAGATAAATAAATGGAGATCATTAATAATGTTTCCTATATTGATTTCAATTAATCAGTATTTATTTCTATTGAACCTATACCATTAAACTTATACTTATTTCCCCATACTTTCAGTAACGTAAAGAACGAGGAAAATGTGAGGACTATAATATTGATTTTTGCAAGTTTATGAATAAAATAAGCAGTTTATCTGACGTTGAGCGACACAGGGAAGGAGATGGAAGAGTGTAGGGTATAAAGACAGGCGGAATGACCGAGTATGTACTAGGGTGTATATGTGTATGTGTATATGGTGTCCCGAGAGATCACGCGAAGTGGCGTTGCCCATGGTGAGCAGATAGCAAGCTACAGAATATGTATATAGTAAGAGAGCGTTTACTTGGTGTACGTGTTCGATGTGTGTCCGTGTAAGCTTGATAGTTTCTTGCGTAGAGAACACAGCGTATAACACGGTCGCGTGACAAAGTATTTTGTGGCAGACACGACACATTCTGTGCACGTTTCGTTGCCCGGCACACGTTTCTCGCCTTCGGACACCTTTATCACCCTCCTTGCTACTACCACGACTTTCTTCCTTTTTTGTTATTTTCGTCTTTGAAGGTACGGGCATGCACCATCGACTTCAGTTTTGGTATCGCCAATATCGGTTCACCACTCGATACATGTATGTATACGAAGAGATCCTTTAGCTCTCTTTGCAATTCTTGAATATATAGTACTTGTTTCCAAAATAGTATTCTAGATGGTAAATGGATACAATTTTTATGCAAAATTTATCCCCTTTCGAAATTTTATTCCCAATCTTTCAATAAATCAGAATTCAATTCGACGTTCCAAAATTGTTTAGCGGAAATCATTTAATAAGTTTACTTTTAGAGTTGTAACATGTACAATGAAGGTTTTTTCTTCTTTCAAATATCATCGTTGTTGCTGATTTTATTCATAGTTTACGAGTCGTAGCATCATTATAATCCATCTAATATATTAAGTATCAAATTTTATGATCTATGAAGACAGTCGAGGCACTGTATCGTTATATAATATTCATTTTTACGATTTTTCCCTATATCAGGGATAACTTTTCTAAAAAGTCTGGCTTAAGTTCGTTGTACGGAGATCGCGTATGCGCTAGTCGGTGCAACCTGGAGCCACGCCTGCAGTACTTAGCGTGCGAGATCGCAATATCTTTCTTCCCCTCGTTTCTGCTGTCGGTATCATACGTTGTCAAGGAGCAATAATGCGGTGCAACGTGCACGATGAATATGCACGTTATTTCTTCATTACGTAGTCATAGAACGTTGTACCAGTTTGTCCCAAAAATTCACCCCATTCGAACGATTTACGATTCTTTTAAACCTGATCGATGAAACGCGATATTTTGATAGAGGAATATACATACCGATTGATTCTCATTGGTCACACGCTCGTATCCATTGCAAATATTTTTAATTCATGTTGCATTGAGATTCCTATCACGTTCGTTCTTGCATTACTAACTGGATTCGTCGAAACTGCTGGTGCATATTTAAAAAACAAAAAAAAAAAAAAAAGAAATAAATACACGCAACCTATATGTTGAGTTTCTCTTTTGTGTTCGTTAACGAACAGACATTTTTACGAACGCCAATGAGAAATTTTTGATTTCGAACTGTCAATTTTTTTCTTCCTTTTCGCAAGAAAAAAGTGTACACGATTTTAAAAAGGGGGACAAATTAAAGGAACCTCGTGCATCCTTCGAACGTGTGTGTGTGTGTGTGTGGCTTTTACTTACGAAGTTGGAAATACTGGAGGTAAAACCTAGCGGATACGGAATAGTTATTAGCGAGTGCATACGCCCTACCAATGCAATTTACCAGCTACATCGATTTCACTTCTGCAAGAGGAAAAACAAGACGTGCGTGCTATGCGAGAGGCGGGGGTGGGGGGAGGAGGAAAGTCGATACGAGTGGTGCGTGCTCGTACTTGGGGGTCAAACGTTAGACACGGAGGCGATCGTCGACGTTATCGACCTTTCGCAGCTACGAAGTCGTCGTCGAAGTCGTTGGCCACAAGGTTCCTTCTTTCGCATTTATAGCCGTTGTTGCTTCATAGAAAAGACAATAATTTCTAATCTTCGCTATATTCTCCGTTATACTTTCAGAATCAACCTATTTTTACGGCAGTTGTTCTAAAAGTTCGATAATAATAAATATAGATAATTAATAAACGTAACGAATTCACAATTTATATCGCTCTAATTAATTCTGATTCAAATTCATCGAGTCAATTGTATATAGGATAAATATTGTTGAAAGGATAAATTTCAAACGAATGAAAAATATATGCATTACAATATCTCGATAAATGTTAGTAATGTTGGTAGCATGGGTTTTGTTTTATGTAAGAAAACAAAAGAAAATGTACGTTCCTTCTATACAATTGGCAAGTCACTAGAGCATTACGAATGTATATTGTGAACACGTACGAAGCGTAAGGTTTCGAGGTATCCCCTGAATGGGGTAAAAAGGGACGTGTTAAGGATGAAATCGAAACTGCAAAACGGCAGGAGGAATACGTTTTTCTTAAGAGAGGTGTGAAAAGTAAAAACGATGTACAAGGACGCGAAAAGAAGTCATTTTACAAGCTTCCTCTTTTCACCTTTCGTTCTTTCTTTCATACTTTCTTCCTTCCTTCCTTTCTTTCTATCTCTTTTCTCGAGGCGCGAGCGTGAGATAAGACATCTGTCGACTTTTATGCACTCGCTATGCCCGACGGGGCTCGTAAAATTATATTGCGAACACGTTCTCGAGGCTAAGAAAGAGATAGAGAAAGAAGAAGTTTAAGTTCATATTTCGATAGAAGTTGTCGTCTGAAGAAGAGACCTATGTGCGCATGAATGAAAGTAAAAAATAAAAAAGAAAAAAAAAAAACCAGGAATAAAAGACGATTCTTCTCACACTTGTCCGAATACCTAACGATGAAACTTGAAAAGAGTCGAGAAAACCCAAGGTATTTTAAACGTTTCTCTTACAGGATAATAAACTATCTTCTCTGATTTGTAAAGATGGCAGATATAAGAACAAGTGTCATATAAAAACGTTCCGATAAATTAATAGTATCACGGACGTAAATTTTTTTCGACGAAAGGAAATTTATCCAACTATGTGAACGTATCGTATCGGGGGAAAAAAAAAAAAAAAGATAGAGGAATATACGTGACTGACTGCCTCTGTATATACGCCCGATGTAATAAATTCGCTTTATGCGCTTCTTCGATAGGTAAAAAGGGTCACGAGCTTAAGTTACAGCCACTCAACTTCGCATCGACATGAACGAGTAATGCACTACGAATACCTGGCTCACAAAATTTCTCAATGGCGAGCGTTTCTAAAATCCTACAATACTAGTTTCGAGTACTTCTCCCGGCTGCTATCAAATCGACCACAATACCACTTTTCATCGAATAGCGTGTTTAAGATTTTGCCGGTGAAAATTTCAAAAGGATTAAAGTGGAAATTTTCGAAATGGTCTTTTTTTTTTCTTCTTTTTTTTTTTTCCTTTCATAGAGTATCTTCGAACATAAAATAAAATAAACGAAAGAAAAAGCGTGTAATGGTATTGCTGTCGAGGGGATTTCTAAAAGGAGAAAAAAAGAAAATTATAAAAAAAAAAAGAAAAGAAACAGAAAGAAAAAGAAAAGGAAAAAAGAAAAACTGACGGTAGAAGCAAGTAGGTTCGATCGCCATTATCCCGTCACGCGAAGAAACTGCTTTCCCTCTTTCAACGCACGCACACGCGCGCGCGCACACAGATACACAAACACACAAATACGCGAACATACGCAGAGGGGCACGCACATTATCCTCCATATCTTCTTCGTAGCCGCGGAGAATGCCATGGTGGAAATCCGATAATTACGAAGGGTGGCAAAATGGGAGGGACGAAGGTACGTGCGTGCGTGCGTACGTGCGTGTGTATGTGTTTCCATATCCTATGTATCTACGTGGTGCCTACGCTCACGCATTCACTCGCGCACGATGAGAGACGAACGCGTGCGAGAAACGGTAACACGCGAGCCACCAGCATCGGACCGTCGTCGTCATCTATATCTCCTTGGCTTGCTTCTACGTAAATCACCACACGCGTATCTCCGACATAGAGGAGGAAATATGGGATGGGAATCGAATGAGGCTTAGCTCAACGTAAAAAAGAAATTGGAAGGAAGTGGTAGTGCGATATCAAAACAAATTAGTGTCTATTAAATGGAAAGGAAAAGAGATTTCTCTCAGCGAACTTTTTTTTTTCCTAAGATCATTAAAATAATTGATTTTGAAAATAAAAAAAAAATTCAGTTTAAAAATAATTGATATCGAACAAATAATTATGAGATATATTTAAACGAATCAAAATGTGTTTCTACGTATGCAAAAGAACGAATTTGCCGATTCTCGTTTTAGGTGTTCGAATTAATCGCCTTGTTATCATCGTTAACGACGTAATTGGATTCGATCGATTGACGATTTATCGTGTAACAAGTTAGTCGATATTTCTACATAGACACAAGTCATTATACATGCGTATAAAGGATTTCTTCAACGTTGAGCGTGAGTAGAGCTCGTTTCAAGATGCGACACAAGCGTGGGACGATTCTATCTGACAACAAAGATCAACATGACCGATCGTACCGCGTGTTTAACAACCATTTCGAAAGTATCGTACCATGAGAAAGATTATCTCTCGCGTTCGTCGAAAATTAGGTACAACGTACGAACGTGCTCGTCACGCATTAACGCACACATGGATATACGAATGTCAATTCAGAGCTAACAATTATTACAACTACTCATGCATTTTCATGACATTTCTCTTCCTAATTACATCTAACACGAAAATGTTTATTCTATAGGTATACATTTCCTTTAAACTATTGAAAATTCTCTTAAGCTTTATTATTAATATTATTATTATTATTATTATTATTATTATTATTATTATTATTATTATTAGTAGTAGTAGTAGTAGTAGTAGTAGTAGTAGTATTATCATTACCATCTTAATTCTTGTCTGGTAATAATATCTTAACGAATGCGCGTGGGCATGCCAAGTATCGTAAATTAACGCGAGGAAACGGGAAAGAAAAAAGAGTAGACGCGGAATAATTCGGATCTCAGTAAAATAGTGCTCGTTAAAAAGTATCGCGCTCTGCAGTGAAACAGAAAGTAGAACGATTTCGAAATTCTTCCTTTTTAGAAACGTCGTTCTAAAGCTTCTTGTTTGGGTTTTCAAAGGACGTTAACAAAGATACTGGGAGTTCGCCAAATTTTCTATTTTTTTTTGTTTTTCTTTTTTTTTGTTTTTTTTTTTTCTTCATTAATACAATGATATTATTTCCCTTCTCAGTTTCGTAGGACTCTTCAAACCATACACTATTTACGAAAGCCTTTTATTTCATCCCTTACAATTTTTTCAACCTTCCCAACTAAACTGAAAATTCCACTCTACTTTGAGAGTCGCTTACTTTACTTTAACCAAATGAATCTCTGCTCGCAGAAAAATATTCCTCACTTTTCTCATACCGTACATTTCCATGTAGTTTTATTTAAATGTAGATTTCACGATTAAGAAATTCCTCGTGGAAGTAATCATTTAAATAATAACTCTGACCATTTCTTTGTCCATAAAATTGCCAGTGGACGATTTCAATCTCATAATGAAATAAATAAAATTACTTATTACTCTTTGCGAGCGTATCGATGAAAAGGTAGAAGTAAAATAGAAGAAAAGAAAGGAAAAGAAAAGAAAAGAAAAGAAAAAATGATGTAAAAAGAAGTATATCGGCCTTTTGATCATTTTGTCATTAGTCCGATAACTCACAATTTTCCGCGTTAAATGGTACACGTTCGGAGAAGACATGGAATGAGGTAAACTCTGGGTCCATCCATCCGGCAAACGTTTCCATCGAGTTCTCCCCTTCCACCTGCCTGCACGAGGAGGAGCCAACGAGCGTGTAAAACGCGTAGGACGATCTTTCCGCTCGGCTTCACAGCGCAATATTTGTTATCGGAGTTCCGTCATGAAAGCTCTTCGTCTAGGAACGCAGCGTACGTGCAAATATCCCCGGCGGACCGGAAGCTCGATATCAAAAAGGAAAATAGGGAAAGGAAAAAAATAACGAAAAGATCGACCAGAGAAAGGAAGAATAAAAACAAGGGGTAGAAAACTTGGAAAAGCGTCCTTTTTTTTTCTACCCTTTGCCCTGACGTTAACCAGAAACTGCATCGTGCAACTGCAACGAATGTGAGGCTGCAGTTACGGTGAATTTACGTCGCGAGAGATTCCGGGAAAAGCCATTTAATCTCTTGCTCGTCGATGGAGAGCTACGTAGAGAGCCGTACGGCGAGCGTGTATGTGCGTGCGCTCGTACATATAAGCGGCTAATGAGAGCCCAGGTCGCTCTGTTTGACGCGACTATTTATTATTAAGGCGACTCGTGTTTAGGGTGGGGTGGGGGGGAGGGGGGTGGGGTTGAAAGGCGACCGACTCACGAGCCTTAATTACTTCTGTCGGTCTTTTGAAGCTCTCGCTAGACCCCTTCTTTCGTTGATGATCATGATGATTATTATTACTTTTATAATTATTACTATTACATTTTTTCCCCCTTCTTCCTCGCTCTTTGTTTTTATAAAAGAAAAGAAAATGATGGAAGACGTACAATTTGGGATACGGACGATCAAAGGAGAAACGCTTGCCTGTGACTTAAGTTCGCCACCCACGAGAGAAAACAAAGAGAAAATAAATAAAAAGAGATTGACAAAAGGAATAGGAAAGAAATGAAGAAGGAAGAATATCCATCCTCTTTTTTTTCCCTCCTTTAATTAGATCCTACTAATTAAAATATTTCACGTGTTAGGAAATTCACACTGAATCAACTACGAGGTAAGAATAATGACATCAAATTGTTTTCGTAGATGGACTTTGATTTATTTCACCGAGTATTATTACTGTTCTCTCTTTATTCGAGAATAATATACTATGAATTTCTTTTAGCCGGTAGGTATCTTTTATAGTATTTACTTTCATTAGGAGACTAAAGAATTGTCCGTGGAACATTGGTATGCGAGCTCAAGGTCGGTAGACGATCAATAATCAGAAAGCAGTGAATAATCATGAATCCAATCGCCCGTTTGAATCGCCCTTGGAAAGATGGAAAATAGAGAGAGAGAGAGACAGAGAGAGAGAGAGAGAGAGAGAGAGAGAGAGAGAGAAAGCGAGAGAGAGATAAAGCCCTTGGCACATTAGCGCCAACGCAATTGGTTCATCAATATTAATAAGAGATCTTAACTGGACAGAGGACGGGCATTGATTGGTCAGCCAATTTGCCTTGCGGCTAAATTTTTTCTGATCTTCGCGAACCTGTATGTCTTTTCTTCTCTTCGTATTTTGAGACATGAGAAAAAGAGAAAGAGAAAGAGAAAGAGAAAGAGAAAGAGAAAGAGAAAGAGAAAGGTTTGAGGGTAGGTAGAGACAAAGATGAAAGAGCGTTCGTTGCTTATTAATAATGGATGCGTAACGCGTGAAATGGTGCCCAAGGGGAGCTACCAATGAGTTGGAACCTTAAAGTGTCCTAATGGTAATAGTAATTCTATCTTCTTCAACATTTTATGCTTTGCGTAAATGATTAAAAACTTGATTGGTAAGTAACTCGTGTTTAGTCTAAAATCAGTATATACTATTCACCGAAGGGGTTGGAATTATAAAACTCGGAGAACAAATTATATATCGATACGGGTCCGTTGCTACGGTAAATAACAGAAACGATTGAATCTAGTTGAATTTACAATGTCTCGGGGAATGAAAAATATGTGATAAAGATTGGATAGTTTCAATGTTTGCATACGATTTAATCGAAAAATTTTTTTTTATAACCGCGTTAGACGAAGATTCGAATATTCGCGATAAAAGGTTGAGTTGACGATTGCCAATGACGAATATCCTTTCGATTGCGGCTGCAACGATTCCAATGAAATACTATGTTTTTCGATGGAATTGATTAGACGTGAAAAAAACTCAGGAAACCTTAAAATAAGATGAGCTTCAGGGAAAATCGATTTAGATGGATGAGAGGTTAACGTTCCAACGAACGTAATGGCTCGTTCTCTCGATCGGGGACTCAGTCCGAAAGCTCGTTCTAAAGCTTCGAGATAGCTTTGGCTAACCGTTGAACGGATTCGACGATCTCTAAGGTACGTCTGGGCTCAGGCTACCGACAAAGTGGCAGCTTCCAACGGTACGAAATTAGCTTACGGTTTCGCGATAAGCCGTTTACATTAATCCTTCCACTCGGTCTTCGATTCCTTCATCGGCCAGTAAGCTACGGAACACGAAGCCAATGCTTTGAGCTTGCACCATGCGAATTGCGTCTGCTTTTCAAAGAGGCTACTCTACTTTCTCGAGAGCGTATAATCAGACGTCCTAATGAGTGCTCTCTATCAGTTTACCAGTTACCAATCGACGAAGATGTTGCTCTCTAAAGTGCTTTATTGATATCTTCAGTTATTTCAAGCGTATGACGAAATGTTCAGTCTCTCGGAACTGTTTTATGCTTGACAGATACTTCATTTGCTTCAAATAGATACATTCGCGTGTTATATGTTCTTAACTATACTATCTCGAATCGTCTATAAATCAACGATAAAGAGATTTTCCATATACCGTGATAACGGTGTAATCGAGAACTTACCTCTTGTCCTTTGATGTCCCTGTAACGAACCCATTTGCCCAATCGTGGTCGCCAATACTCCAGAAGATAAGCCTCCGAGTACTCGACACCTTGTCCATTTCCAAAACGACCTTGAGTAGCGGTGGCAGTGATAAGGTGGACGGTGTGAAGATCAATCTCTAACCACTCTTTCGCCTCCTTTGTGATCTGATTCTTTGGACACCAAGCACCACCGAGACTCTCCGTTTTCAACCTAAAACCAATAGATCCAGTCAGTAGTGGTTACACATTAAAGATCAATGAAATTTTCTTTTTTTTTTTTTTTTGGAAAGCTGAAGTAAATCGTTTGATTTCTGTCTGTTTGATTGGACTTACAAAAAGGGATAGAGATAAAGTAAGAAACGATATAATTTAAGTGCTTGTTAGCGATCGACATTTCTGACGGAAACAACGATAATTAGGCTTTACGGATTCTCTCGAAGGATTTTCGACCTTAGTTAGATTTTCTACTTAGGTAGACCTTATTTATCGTGATTTCTAAGTGGAAGACACTAAAGATCAACTTTTTAGAGTCTCTTTTCATGTCCATCGAAACACTCGAGATCACTTATCCCCTCGCACTATTGAGGAAACTCTTTTTAAACCAACATCGAGTAAGAATTCATAGATGAGAAAATGAGAGGAAAAGGTAAGGAGAGATAAATAGATAGAGAGAGAAAGAGAGAGTGAGAGTGAGAATGAAAGAGAGAGAGAGAGAGAGAGAGAGAGAGAGAGAGAGAGAGAGAGAGAGAGAGAGAGAGAGAGAAGTAAAGGAGTCGGAGTGTGTCGTTGCCGGCACGGTTATAATCTTTTGGAATGGGAAGGATAGGAGAAAGCAAAGCTAAGGAGAGAAGGTTGGCAGGGCTGAGGCATGAATAAAAGATGAAGCGTGAAGCGCCTTCCCTAATTGCGTGGACCGTTTAAACGCTCGACTAAGAACGAGGGATTCACCATTCGATGCAACACGTACACGAAAATCGTGCGAATTTGCCTGTATATCCGAAGGTATATACCTGTAGGCGAAGCGGGCCGCATTAATGAGCATCATTGGTGCTAGAAGGATCATGAACAAGGAAGGAAGCAAGGGATCAAAACACGTCCGTGATCAGGGTACCAGAAACCCAAACGAGAGTCTTTCTATTTTCAGATTTCATTACCAATGCCGGATTTAAATTCTCCTTCATAATTTGATTAAACGATTTTGAATGGTAGAAAATATCATTTATATGATTACCATATTTCCCCGTACATCACTTCGAATTTTAAATATGTTCATATAAATCTTGTTGTTTCTCGATCGAAATTATTTTTCCCTTGTTTGGATTATTTTAACCTCAAATGTAAAATGCCAATTACGACGTTACGACCGATGACAATATTATTCGCCGTTCATTAAAACGATCCTTACAAAATATTCGATATTATTAGGTTAAAACGAGAATTCCGATTTTCCCTAATGATCCATTCAATCAATAAAGCATGCAGTCATTTTACGGATACAGAGAATCGATCCGTCTTTTATATTCAACAGTAGTAATTAGCATTTCCATTTATCTCTTGCGATGTCATGCCGTCGACTCAATCGCGATTACTTATTTCTGTCCACGTTGCAATTCGGTTAATTCCAAAGAGATTGGTAAAATCGTTGACTTGCACGAGAACATGGGCGAGGAGTTAGCGGTGGAGTAAGTTCGATAATGGACCATCCAGCCCGGAGAGTTGAACGTTTAAAGCGTCGTGTTCCGATAATTCGAATTTTTTATTAGACTTCGTGAATTTATTGTCGTTATCGAAGAGAAGTCTTTCTACCTGTCAATTTCTATACGATTCGTTGGCTTGCATAATGCAAGGTACGCGTTAGAAAGATAGCTGGGCAACGTCAGATGTGTTGCCATTTTCCCCTTTCCATATCCAGAATTATCTGCGGATGGAAAATTAGCTCGACAGTCTCTTTCTCTCTCTCTCTCTCTCTCTCTCACTCTCTCTCTATCTCTGTCTGTCTCTCTTTGTCTCTGTCTGTGTTTCGCTCAATTTAATGCCATTCGTCCGTCCGTCCGTACGTTCGTCCGTTCGTTCGTTCGTTCGTTCGTTCGTTCGTTCGACCTACACGTCGGTTTGTTCATCCGACACGGGGGAATGAATTTTCGAATGGCACGGAGGAGACTGTCCCGCGTAAAAAGCGATACCTCTGATCGTCCTTTTTGGCTCTAGAGGGACCACACACCTCGATATCTTCCCTTCTTCTTATTGTTCTTCCTCTTCCTTTTCGTTTGCGTCTTCTTCTCACGGATCTGAGAAAACTCGATATAAATAGAAACCCATTTTGTCTCAGCCAGCTAGCGGCCTGTCTGTTATTCGTGCTTCAATTTTGATAATCCTAAGTCAAGTTCATCAATAAATAAATTGTATGTTATATCGCTACTTATTGAAGAAATACTAACACCAACTTCTACAATTTTTGTTTTTTTTTTTTTAATTCTATCACTCTTAGTTTACCACTATTATGATAATTTCGATGATAACAGGAAATACAGATCGTGCTTTTTTTTTTTAGTAAAAAGAAATAAGTAAATAAATAAATAAAATAAAGAATGAAAAGAAATTTTTTTCTCGATGGTTGTCTGGGGAACGCAAAACCAGTCTGTCGAAGCTACTTGTTATCGATAAAGAGATGCTTCCAGGTCGCGCAGGTTGTAAATCTCGTGAAAGGAGATCCCGCCAGTTATAACGACGACCGGTCCAGAGGATAACAGAAAGAAATAGAGAAAGAAAGAAAAGGATACGAAGTAGAAGTCGTTATCGTTCTCGCCTCAGTTGAATGTATACCTCGATTATTAATTCCTGGTGAACCTGATTATCTGTAGAAAAGATGTATACGACTAGTCTTAGGCGTCATTTAATACTCTGTAACGCTTAAACAATTTTCTCATTTTTCTTCGATTTATCGCGATCAATCACATTTTTTCCCCCATAGCAAAGATAAACCACAGGATGCACAAGTATTTAAATGATTGTTAGATGATACATTTAAAGTTCTAACTTACTTAACGTCAAACAGTTAATAAAAAATGTACATAGAAAAATTTTCGTATTTTATAGCCATTGAAATGTTAACAAAGCAACCAATGCGCTATTCACGAATCCTGTTTAGTAATCTTTTCAAAGAAATTCGAACGAACGAAACTTCAGTCGTTTCTTTTTTTTTTTTTCAGCAATAAACGTTATCGCATTATTATGTCGCTGAAAGTGAGACCATACAACCTTTTTAAAGAGCCTTTCGCTCTCGCCGTTTTTGTTTTTTGTTTCTTCTTAAAAAGTTGAAAAGAGACTCCTGATTGCACGTTACGATCGAACTTTTACCGAAACGACAGTCGCCACTCCTACTTCCCTCTTCGATGATGCAAAATCGAAAATGAGAATCACATTGGTATCATTCGAAGCGATTGCTAAGTGTATAATTGCTCTCAATTCCACCGGACCCATACAAGTTCTTTACGGAATTGCTTGCTAAATCGAGTTGGAACTGGTATCCGCAAGTATGCACGGGTTTCTACTGAAATAAAGTCGTTATCCATAAATTGCTATCGTTTAATGTTATGTATATTTGTAGAAAACGATAAACGATATCTGGTCAGGTGTTGAAATAAGAAGCGAGCAAGAAATTTGCGCTCGTTTATGCGAACGACGTTTGATAGTATATTATCGTAGAGGGGAAAGGGAGAAATAAAAAGAGGAAATGACAACGTTGGGATTATTATGCCAGATCAAGTTAACAATTTGTTATCTACGAAATAATTAGCTCGTAATAGAGCAATAAAATTTACTGGTTCAATGACAATTATCCACGTTACTACATCCTCTCATATATTCAAGACTTTCAAAAAGTTTACGTTTTGGAAGGAAGGACTCTTTTACTCATTATACTCCCTTACGTTGATTTTTCGCAAGGTCTACTATTTCTTTCGGTATCTTAGCCCGACACTCTTACCGGCGTCTTAATTGCAGCCATTCTAGAAATACTGTTGAGTAAGAAAAGCTTGAAGAAAGAGAAGGGTGAGAGTAAAAGAAAGAAATAGAGAGAGAGAGAGAGAGAGAGAGAGAGAGAGAGAGAGAGAGAGAGAGAGAAGGGTGAGCAAAGAGACGCGAGAAAGCGCAGCTGGGGGACAACTTCTTGGTGGAGTAAAATGGTGAAATCAAAAACGCGTGACGAAAGTTATGACGATCCGGCGAAAACTTGCCTTGGAGATTCCGAGAGAGAGTAAGAAAGAGAATACTTCGTTCGTCGTGAAATTACGTGTAACGGTATGATTATACTTCCCTGTCTTCTTCTTCTTCTTCTTCTTCTTCTTCTTAGCCAACTTCGACTGTTATGGAAAAGAAGATCGAGAGTTTTGGTATAATTAAATCCTTGCAAAAAAATAAAACGGACTGTGGCTCCTCTGATATATCTAATAATAACCCGAGTTCAATTGAGTCTCGTTGTTTTCGTTAACGTTTCGTTGATAGTTCTATTAACTCTTTTTCTTGGAAATTCTATTCATATAAAAGTTATCTCATTTTATAAAGACTACACGAAACTGTTTATATTTCTACTAGTTAAGTCTACATTGAGTTCATTTGTCTCTTTAGAGTTTCAACGATTCAATTATCATCCCTTCCAACGTTATTACATGAAATTTGTCAAATGTCACGATTATTAAAGTTCCTCATTAGAAAATATTTTCGCATTTTTTCATCGTTAAAATATTAACACAATAATGAGACTTTTTATATTCATCGAGGAATTATTTAAGATATAATCACGTTTTATGAGATGAAGTAATAACCAAGAGCTATAATTACGTTCTAGCAGACAATCCTAATCGTTCATACGATAACTATAAACCCACCAACGAGAAAATACACCGATAAAGACGAGAAAATAACCGCAAACGATCGAAGTGAGGTCCAGTTGGGCACGTTTTATCCTTCAAGTAGCACAGGTGTGCGATCTTTTTTGGCCCGAGGTCGTCGAGTATTAAATTAGATGGTGACGCGTGAGGAGAAGTTCGTCGAGAGTAGGTAGAGTATGTACGTTCATGGAGGATACGTCCATCGAGGTGGGGATGACTCAAAGCTCATCAGGAGCTGGAGGTCCATTCAGCCGGTCATTGTCTACTGTAATGGAATGTATTAATATAGGAGAGCCCGCGGGGGCCAACGGACCGACGCAATGCTCGCTTCGACTGCTCGTTGTTGCCCGTTCGTTTGTTCCTTCGCACAGCGTGCGTGCTGCAGTAGACCGGATGCTTCCCACGGGGCACGGTATATTCGTATAAACCGGCACTGCGGTACGACCGTCGACGAACAGCGGACATAGCGCGTTAATATCTAAACAGGCTTGTGTCTATCTATACGTGTGTGTGTGTGAGAGAAAGAGAGAGAAAGAGAAAGAGGGGGATGATATAGGGTGGTTGGAATGAGGATGAGAATACTGTACACGGTCGAATCTCTTATTCGTGACAATATTGCACACAACTGAAGCCTTCATTTTTTCATCCCCAAAAATGGTTTCATCCGTTAGTTTTTGGAGGATTTTTTTTTTTTCCCCACCAGAATGAATACAACGAAATTTCAGAAGTAACGAATGGGAAATATGGTTTCGCTGTTGTAGGTACGTTATTTCATTGACTTCTGTACGATAGTGAAAGGACTTTTCACAACTTCCTCGCACTCGCACGGATAACGATCAATGATCGATTATTTGCGTTGACTGCGTAACCGCCTCTCGAAAGTATCAGATAATTTGCGGCTCGAATAGGCGTGAACTTTCTCGCTTGTAATTTAAGCGGACCGCCATTTTTGCGGCTCGCCACCAAGCGAAATATCGCGACTGAAAAGCGACGAACTGCCGTCGCTGAAGGCTCAAACCAAGGAGAAAGAAAAACGGGTCTTGGCCTTTTATAGGAAATAATTATACGTCAATCGCCACCGTATTTCTTTTTATTTTGTTCGTCACGTAACACAGTCGGTCTACCGGGTGTTTCGATAACACCCATCTTTTCTATCCTATTGTATTCGTTTAATTCATTAACGGAAGTTCTTGCAATTATTCGAATTATTTACTTCTACTAATATTATGTATGTGTTTATGGGTGGAATTTAAACATTGAAAGCATTTTGGCCAAGCAAATGAACGACATTTTTTCGTAACATTCTTACGCGGAATTCGCACGAATTCTTTTTGCATGTCGCAGCCCGAAAAACCAGCAATATAACGAAACACGTTGTATAGAACCTGCCACACCGGATTTTACGTATTAAAGACACAACCGTACGCAAAATCGTTCCGCATGATTTTAGTATTCATACGAGCATGGAAGCGTTGCAATTAACCCTGTGATTCTCTCCCACTCCGGAAGACAGAAACGTTTCGAATAAATGTTAAGTTGATAAGTCACTTTTCACGTACTATTTCGATAATTAGAAATCGAGTTTCGTAGTATAAATGTGATCGTAATTGTTGTCGTAAAGAGCATTTACTGATATTTCATAACTAATTTGAGAAATTATTTTGATCACGAATATTCGATTTCTACGTATTTGAAATATGCGACATATGTGTATGAATAATAAAGACTGCGAGGTAAGCGTCAAATTCTTAACGTTTACCTAGTTCTACACAAAGCTTTCTTCTTCGGAAAGCATTAACGCGAGGAAGGCGCATGATCACGATGAACCTTTTGCCTGGCATGCTTCGATTAAGGCGAATAGTGGATGCCCTGTGCTAACGATTTCTGGTCCATGCAGCATCCGTAACGGGATGGCGAGCGACGTGTGCATTGGCGCAGACGCATTAACGATTCTTTGTAATTCCAATTCTTTCAACATCCTCTCGTCTGCCAACTAAATCCATTAGCTCTGTTGGATTATGTATCGAGAGAGTGAGAGCCGATAAGTGCGACAAAAATTCGGTTTGACGCATAAGCCGTCTGTAGTCACGATCGAATCGAGTTGTCAGCTGAAAAAGAAATGAACGCACGAAATTTCCTTTTCCTCCATTTTCGTTGATTCGTTTCGTTAATCCTTCGAGCGGGTGACTTTTTAAGAAAAAGAAAAAAAAACATATATATATATATATATATATATATATATATATATATATTTCAATAAAATAATAGTTCGTTGAATTAAACGTACAAATAACAACAACGTTCAATCATTTACTTCAAATCTATTTGAATAAAAGAAAGAAAAATAACGTCATGTAAACGTTCAGTTTAAAAATCACTACGTACGTGGTACGAAACATCTATCTTGATCAAATTGATTCGACACGTGTCTGGGCTATATCTGTTTGAAAAAATTTTCAACTCTGCAAAAAAAGATATGAAAGCTCACCGTGCCAGATGCGGGCCAACATTTCCGGCATCGTAGGTGGAACTGACTGTGATGTCCTTATCCGGTATTGCTCCGGATTCCATGCCCAGTGGTGCGATGCATTGTGCTAAAATGTAACAAGATCAAAAAGAATAATCATCTCGAACGATTTACAAACGAATGCGTTTTGTATATTTTTACATATATATAATAAAGCACGTTAAATGCGTATAACGAACTTCGATGATTATAAAATCGAATACGATGCGATTTATTCGCATTAACGGATCTATTGTTTAAACAAAATTATTTCAATAATTTGTTAGTAAAAAAGTTGCGATGTACGATAAAATAATTAATAACATCTTATCTCAACTATAGTATTTCCTTAGAGAGATATATATTCGAACGTACACAATAGTACATTAATATCGTATATGTATACTTATCACAATTTATTTAACCGTAGAATCGCACTGATCGAGATCGGATTGTAGTTAAATTTATACCAGTATGAACGATTCGAAGATCGTCGAGATACTGGTTTGAAAAGGAACAGCGAAAGGTATATATCCCTGAACTCAATCTAAAGTATGCGTATTTATATTTACCGTGCAACGTCGCTGGCGAATTAAAAAGGGCTAAATAAGCGGCTAACTGAGATGAATCCATGTGATAGTTGAAACCAGCTTTTCATGTAGGACTGTCCAAAACGAGTAGGTCGCTGTGTGTTTAGTAGAATGGAAAGAGGGCTAAATGTTGAGAATAAAGGGTTACCTTAGTGTGTCTAACTTATCTGCTCGTTTTGATCTAATTGTCGAACTGGTTGAAATAAAGCGGCTCGTAGTGAAAAACTTTTTTTTTGACATCTTCTTTTTTACTACCATAATACTTTTCTGGAATGCTATATAAATGTCTTTTTAGACTATTTATGGTACAGACGATGACAAAGTTTAGAAATTCGATTCGATTTCATCTCGTAATTGGGATAAGTGTTCGACGAAACGTCCTAATAACACTGCAACTACACCGATGTAAACTCACATTTCTTTTTATATTCTTTTAGTAAGTTCATACGAAAATTGTATTAATCAAAATTATTTATCGATACGATTGGCTTTAATGACGAAACGTCTTAATCTACCAACTTTCAACAAAGTTGTTGAATCGAGAGGGTGAAAAAAAGAAGAGAAGAAGGGGCTTGAAAACTTAGCGAAACGAAGAAGAGAAAATGGAAGATCTCTCTCTCTCTCTCTCTCTCTCTCTTTCTCTCTTTCTCTCTTCTCCTTTTTCCCTTTCTACCATTGGTTTAATCTTCCGATAGTACACAAGTTCTTTTGACTCCATCTTGATCGCTCTCCTTTTCATTCTTTTTCACGTCACCGACTGACTTCGTCGTCCATCCACTTTTTTCCTTTCTTTTTCTTCTACTTTCCTTCTTCTTATTTGTCCTCTATAATTCTTCGTCCGATACTTTACGCTCGTTTTATTCTCTACCACCCTCTTTCCCATCGTCAAGCTGGCCTTAATACGGCTTCGACGATTTGCATGCGTCAGTTAATAGATTCTCTTTTCCGTTCTGAACGAGAAGAGAGGTGAACGATAGACAGAGAAAAAGAGCGATAGAGATATAGAGATAATGTGTGTTAGAGAGAGAGAGAGAGAGAGAGAGAGAGAGAGAGAGGGAGAGAGTGAGTGAGAGAGAAACGGAGATATTAACGCTTTGCGTCACTTATCCGAGCGAATATTATTTAATAAACGAGGATCTTCGTTGAGGCGAATTATTTTATAACGACCGGCGTAAATATTTGCGAGAATACGCGTCACAGGTGAAGGGTAAAATCAATATTTAATCAACGTTCGAACGAATAATGGGCAGCTTTTTTCTCTCAGACTATGGAACATGATTTCTATGAAACGATTGGACCATGTGACGACAAACATTGTGAGAACGATTAAGTAAACCGACATTAACATTTTATCGTAAAATGGATTTAGGGAGAATATTACGTAGGTAAATCACGCAAGTATTGAATATGTAAAAACAGAAAAAAAAAATATGAGATCGTTTTAATGTTATCATCTTTGTTAAAGCAAAAATAATACTTACAGAGATCCACGGCACGAATTGCTGGAACGAACGAGGTGAAGCCGACTAGGAGGAGACGAATAAGGAGAGGGGTAGTCGATGGGCTTGCACCAACGACGAAACTAAAGTTCTTCGCCATGGCACCCCCTTTTCGTGCGAGGGTGAAACCCTCGCCCTTTTCTCACCGTGACTCCTGCGTCATTTCAGTCCTCGTCAAGCTGAAACAAAAGGACCGTGACATCGTTAGTATCGCCGTAAAACTGACGACGTACACGCATTTGCGAGTTTCGCGAGATATTTTAAAAGGGTATCAACGAAGCGTCTTGTTTTGTTTAAATACTTCCGGCTCGTGAATATTCTTTTAACATTGCCAGCTCGGGAAATATATTTTACGAGATTTTACGTTGGTTTTGTGAAATAAATTAAAGTTTTTTTTTTCTGTATTTTTTTTCTTTTCTTTTTTTTTTTTTTTTTATTTTATAAACGTACGGCTCGTTTGTTCCTAAGCGATTGAATTCGTTTGTTAATATTTTCAGCAACGAAATGCTTTCATCGAAATATTTTAAGCTGTCAGATATCGTTCTAGTATCGTTCCTTAGAGATATTTATTTTATGAGAACACCAAACGTATAACAAAGCTTGGGATACATCAGCGACGATGTTCGGCGTTTGATCTCGACTTTAGTTTCACGAGAGCCGGTATAGCTTATTCGGTTCATTAATACGTTATCTGTTGTTCTATAGTCTTTACGAAGCAGCTATTAATTATTTATCCGGAAACACGAGAGTAGAGTGAAGAGTAGATTAAAATTCGTGAACGCTTTCAATAGAGAAGTTTACTCGAATTCACTCAGGTAAGCAACTAGCAGGAAAGTCAGTGACAGAAGGCTAAGTTGGGTAAACAAAAACCAATCTACGTGCCTCAACGAAAGAGTAGTAGTAACTGTAAATACGTTAATGTATTTAGCATCTAAGAAGTCACGTAGTTTGAAACAAATTATTAAACTCGACTATTTAATCGTAAAAGTATTCTTATTTTGATTATATTTTGTTAGGAAAATTATATGCTGCTTCAAAAGTTTGTAATCCGTCAAATATCTCAACGATCAGTTTTATCTATATATATATATAGAAATGATGCTTATCAAGAATAGTGTTGATAATTTGTTAAATACTACTTTTTATGAAACTCACAAACGACACGAAGAACAAGAACAATGCGGAACAAAAGAATAAAACGTTACTTTTCATCGATCGAAAGAAAAAAATGATCACAGTGAAAGCTATAATTTTGAGACGTTGCATGGGATCAGCCTCGCTAGCAAGTACATTTTTAAAGCGCGAAAACTTTCAACTTCCTGGACTATAAGAAAGAATAATGGCCACGTGGTTATAAATATATTAGATATTATCTCCTTCATGATATTTTTATTATTTTTTTCGGCTTTTATAATGCCAAATCCAGAGAATTCGTCCGTAGTACACGTCAGGCGTAATATAGAGAAAAGTTGGTATATGCGTTGAATGAAATACGAGAAGAAGAGAGGTGATATTTGATACAGGCGTTGGCAAGTAAGTAAGGTGCGATTTTCATGTCTATACGTCGATGAACTATGCGCTGGTAATTGCGCTAGCTATGAATAAGTTATAACAAATGGTAAGTAAGAAGTTGCCCGGTCGTAGGCCTTGCTTATTCGCATTAAACATACATAAGCGCGAGTAGGTGAACTTATAGTCCTCGGGATAGTGTAAAATCCAACCCAACAGAGAGTGTCTATAAACCTTCTTTTAGTTTCGATGATGAGAAATATCGAAAATTTGAACGTCTTTGTTGTTTCTCATATCGGCTCCTTCCTTTCTCCTTTATCTTTTATCCTTCATTTTACTTCGGTCCGTCGACTATTCGTTGCTCGATATCGGAAATACGAGGACGCGCTTCGTAAGATTGAAGAACGTTAGAGTGGTTCTATCTTTGTGTGCTCGAAACAGCGTCCAGACAAGGGGGGTGATTGATCGTACGAATCGGTCATACGAAAAATAATAATAAAAAAAAAAAAAAAAACAATAAAAATATAAAAACGATCTAATGTTTAAATAAGATCCTCGGGAGGATTAATAAAAGAAAATGGGAGTAACTAAAAATTCCCATTATCGATTTAAATTTACGATAAGTGTGATCCTATTTCTCAAGCAGATCTCTTTCACTCTTTTTCTCTTTACTATCGTTCTTCGTCAGGCGATCATCGTCGCTTCGAATATGCCGTAGGACAAGGGCTTGGCAATTATTATTCCGTCTATGGCAACGTGAAGACGAAGAAGATAACGAAGGAAAGAACCTGAGAGAGGGGGGAGAGAAATGTGTGAGGGGGTTGGTGTCGGTGTGGTTTCATTTACGATCGGTATCTCGTGGTATACAAGCCATATCTATATGTATATAAGCCTCAGCATGATTCTAAGCCACGGTGTAAGCCCCGCGAGTTTCTACCCGTTCGGTATCCTAGTTCGACGTCGTCGAATCCTCCTCGTTTGCATAGGAATGAGTTTATGCAGATTAATACACGCGCGAGCGTCTACGTGTAGCTTGCGACGGACTAGCTAGGCCAGCTAACTAACTATATAGGATGCTATACCGAGTCATCACTCGCTAGCTCGCTCGTTCGGGGATGTTAAGCACGGTGTCCCTTACACAGATTTAAACGAACACGCATATTTTATTGACGGTTCATGAGAGTCCTCTTAATGATTTTCGATCGCATAAACGGTCCCACACACGCATCGTTAGTATCGTTTTGTTTCCGATGTTATCCCATTCGTTATTCCATTTATTGCGATTCGTCTTACTTTTATGAA
Source organism: Dolichovespula sylvestris (assembly GCA_918808275.2). Lineage (NCBI taxonomy): Eukaryota > Metazoa > Arthropoda > Insecta > Hymenoptera > Vespidae > Dolichovespula > Dolichovespula sylvestris. The sequence continues at coordinate 5,438,663 of OU964972.1, forward strand.
TTTTGAGAGAATCCCTCGTCGATCGCCGGATCGAGGTTTGTAAATGTTCCAAACAATTTTCCGATGGTAAGGTCGGATTTCGGGTGTTCTTGTTTTCTGGTAATTCATTTTGAGCAGCCGCTATGATTTCACAAAGAAAAAGAAAAAACACAGAGATATTTCACCTAGACGAGAAATATTTTATGAACTTCTTTATATTTATAACATGGTAGATGGATTAACCTTACAAATGATTCACAGAACTGTGAAGAAATCGCACCGAGCTAACGTGAAATCCGTCGTCCGTAGTAAAATCCGACTGACACGGGTGTCGCGTCGACCGTCGTTAAAGCGTTAATAAAACTGCGAAGGGGTTAAAGTCTAAACTTTGAATCTTAAACAACGTGGCGGGAGGGGGCGAGACGAGACGAGGAGATGGAAAGAAGAAGAAGAAAAAGAGAACAAAGGACGGACGATCGATCGTCCTCCTCGTCCTCGTTCTCGTCCTAGTCTTCCCTTGTCGTTGCCGTTGTCCTCGTCGTCAGAAAAAGAACGATGGACGGCATCGTTGTTAAGCGAGATAAGATTTTCTCTCTTGGAAAAGCCGTGTACAAATAGACGCCGTTGAAAAACGATCCAATGCGACCCAAATAACGTAACCACCGTCGACGAGTCGACACTCTCTGACCTTAATTGTTCGTTGAAATCAGAAGAGAATGAAGGAGAGAGAGAGAGAGAGAGGGGGTGGGGGTGAGTAGAGCGAACAACGACGTCACAAACAAAATGAAAAGGTAGGATGAGAACGTATATGGTAGACAAGTCAAGGAACTTCATAATCTACTTTATCGTACCGTTTGCGGTATATCTCGTTTCGGACGAGAAATTGAGAAAGAATTGAAAGAGAACGATTGTACGTTGACGTAAATTGATGAAAATTGATTGCTCGGTAAAGTATAAATAATATCGTTCGAATTCCGTAATTTCTTTTGACTATTCAAGATTCCTCTTCTTCCCCTTTTTTGTTTTCTATAAGAATGTAATTATGTTCGAAATTGTTTAACGACACTTTAACATCCGATGGGAATAAAAATAAATCAACTTTAAAATTTAAAAGTCACGAATCGAGGTGTATACCTCTCAACGAGAGATGTTCGCATGATATGAAAGCACATTAAAGGATATTTCTCTTAAAGTGTTTCCGAGCGCCATTTCATTTCGAAGACCCCGAAGTAATTCTTGGAATAAAAACGTTTAGGTAATACTCGAGGTGGAACCGGCATCCTCTTCGTTCCCTCGTCAAAGTACTCGACTTAAGTGCTGATTATGATCCGTCCGAGGTATAAAGCTGCCGGATCATTCGTCGGCATTGTTCTGTCTGGCACGATTTGACGCGATTCTGAATGCCCTCTGACGTCTCGACCGATCCGAGTATCACACAGGACGATGGAATATTAGACGAATATAACTCAAACGCACACGCGTACGTAAGTACATACACACGGACACATATCTATGTATATTTGAAAACTACGATAAGATATAACGACGTCTCGCTGGGACCTATTAGCCTGTGTGACGCATTTGATCGTCCTGTTCTGGCTTTACGTTAGTTTCGAAACGCGATTTATCTTCTTTAATCGCGTAAGATGAATAGCTTAGGTAAATCTTTGTTAGAATGTTCTTTCATAATAATTATGTTATATAATTATTATAATAAAGACTTCTTTTTTTTTTTGTTTTCTTTTGATTTCATAAACAATCAACGAGTTCATCCTTTTTCTCGGGCATTATACAGCGAGCTTATTCTTCGTGAACGTCGTTCAACGTAATTCTTTTTCAATCTTCCGCCTTTCGGAGTAATCCACGTGACGTTGTAAGAGCGAACGTTGCCTCCGTTAATTTTTATCAGGATCAAAATTACACGGAACGCCGGATAATTATTTCTTGTCCTCGTTCGACGCTCAATAAATGGAAACTTGTACATATTTCTAGATCATTCGAGATGTTTACAAACCACGAATAAATTCGCTTCATCTGACTAAGAACATAGAGCTATTTTCTAAATTCCCTCGCTAGATCCATTATATCGTTTGTTATTATTCACAATATCAACAAGGCTAACTTTATTTTTCTCGAATGATCAAAATTTAATTCCTCGTAATTTTGTTAAACCATGAATTTGATATCATTGAAGAAAATCCCGTAATCGTATTATTTCGAATACTGATTATTATATTATTGATTGATTCTGACTAGTTTTATTCATTCGTAAAAATTCTTCGGATTTTATTGACGATCAGTGAAAATTCTTCCTTTCATCAGCATTGTTACGGAAAATCAGTGTGCATTTTTCACCAGTCGATGCACAATAGGAAGGGAATGCGCTTCCCCACATTCGATGCTTAGCAGCTATCTCTATATGTCTCGCTTTCTCTCTCTCTCTCTCTCGTTCCTCCTCCCACCATGCCTCTTTCGTTGCCTTTACTCCCATTGTGATTTCCGTCGGACGCTTTTTCTTTTGCAAAACTCCGTCCATTTGTTCGTCGAATCGAAGTTTTGCGGATGTTCCGCGAACGTTACATGCTGTATGCGTTCCCATCTCTCTCGAACGCCACAGGTATTCGTATGTGCGTTCTACTGATAAATGGAAACTCGGCCGACCTGTACATACATACTTTCATAAATCTAAAACGTCACGATACATGTTGGAATAAAGCTCTCCGTAATATCGATGTTGCTCCCTATAGTCGAACCGAGAACATTTTTCTATTTCAAATGTTCCGACTAAATCGTCTCGACAAGCTTTTATTTTTAACACTTCGACGGTAGCTTGCTTATAATAACATGCGGTTCGATATTTAAACTATCCACGATTCTATATAATTTAAGTTTTCCCTATGAATATTTTCCAATTATTTTACGATAAAAATTATTTCTTATTCAAATAAATAATAATAAATAATACTTTTCAAATGATATTAGTGGGAAACAAAAAATTAATGAATCAAATCGTTCTGCACGATAATTAACAAAGTTGATAACAAATACTAGAAACCGATAAACGCAAAGGCTATTGATTTTATGTGAGGGTAAACAATCGTGTTTCCGAGCAAATCCTCCAATCTCTTTCCGGAGATAAGTATTCGCGAGATCCAGGCTGAAATGAATTTCGGGCGAGGATGCGTGCTCTTCGGTAAGGCACGAGGATCACACAGAGGATCGAAGAGTGAGATCGTCTGTGCAATCCCTCACTCCATCTCTATCTATTCACGATTAGTATCGTTTGAGAATTCTAAGACCAGAGAAAAAGTTCGATCAATGCCTGAACAATTAATTGCAACAATGGTACCATCAAGGAGAACGGTGAATCTAAAACTAAAAAACAATATATCCGTGTTCATTCGACCATCTCCTAATCATCCTACCAAACATCATAGTCACTCTTCTTCTTCTTTGAAGAAAAGGAAGATCGGAGAAATAACTATGACGCTTGCTGACTCACTCGGATAAAGGGACAACAAAGATGCGGAAGAACAATTGCAGAATTGCGACATTTCGAAACGTAATTTCCTTCGCTGACTCAACCGTTGACCCTTTGTCCTTTATAACAATCTTAACGAAACTGAAACTTGAAGAAATGAAAGAAAAATAATTAAATATTTTTCTTCCTTTTTCCACTGATAAATTTCCACGCTTATAAATGTACTATATAACAAAAAAAAAAAAAAATCACCAAGGAGATATATTCAACATTATCGTGAAATGTGTATTGAGGCAATTATTACCGGAACTATTTGTTAGAAATTCTAAAATTAACTTTACGATTTTTATGTTTCATATAAGAATCTCAATACGTGCGTTTATTCACTTTAGTCCCCTTCGAAATCGTTTGACGAAACCATATAATCCTGCGATTAATCGAGCCATTGTAATGGGTTGAATTTATTTCACGGTATCAAAAATTTTATTCGTCGTTCTTTCGATTCACGCCGCCGCGGCGTTTATTGCCCGTTCAAAGTGATTTACCATTAAAAGATGAGTACCTAAGATAATGATGGGCGGGTTCGGTACTCAAGCGAAACTGAACGTTTTAATGACTCATAGGCGCAAAGGACTCTTTTTACCGGCCGTTCCGGTCTCTGTTCGAATCATAAAATTCTATGGAATCTCTGATAAATCGTATATATGTACTTTTTTTTTACGACCATATCGAGATATTAACGAGAATATCAACGTGACGATGGAGTAATTTTGTGATAATAACGGTCGTTTTAAGATATTTCGCGTTCCAACGAATGGTAAATATTTTCAAATCGAAGTCGTTTCGAATTATATCACTGTTATTATTTGTTAAAGATAAGAATAAATACACGAAGGATTAACAGTTGGCAAGCTTTCATTAAACTCTTTGTCGAAACAACATTCCATTATTATATGATAGCATATCGTAGACTATAATAATCTTCGACGTAGATTAATCGATGATACGGAAGGCATGTGTTGCGACAAATATGCGAACAGGGTCTTTGCATCCTATCATTAATATTCACACGCTGTTAAATTGACGCTTTGGATGTTGCTCGATACATCGAGCTAATGACGCCTCGTATGTCCGTGTTCACCTCGGCTTGAGAACGTATTGTCGTTCCTTCGTATCGGCTATGATGCATCTTCTCGTGCATTCTCCGATTACGTCAGAAAATTCAACGAGAAAGATACCAGTCATCACGGCTCGTTCGATCTCACAATAAATCGATAAAAATCAAAGGGAACCCCTTTTACCGTCTGCTATTTTTACATCGACTATTACGACCCTCGTAATTGTTCAGTCTATTTGTTAGGAGGGAAGAGTTACGAAATATTTGTTCATTATCGAGTAAAATCGAAGGAGATATCGGAAAAATGTTTTATCGAGAAAAAAAAAAATAAATAAATAAATAAATAAACACATCTCCCTTGTTAATATTATCAACCGAATGATACTCGAAATTGGACGTTGCCATAAAAGGTAAACGACGATAACGAACTGCCGTTAAAGTGAAATCGATAAAACGCCATTAAAATTATAAGACGATAAGGCGAGGCTTCGAGTAATTACCCCGGTTAATAATTTTCGTTCGTTCCTCGAAGTGTTGCAGACGTGTTGCTCCTTCGAGCTCTTGCACGGCTCGCAAACGGAACTGGTCTTATCTTGGAACGAATGGAGCGGAGAGAAACGTCGGAAGAATCACAACGAACGAAAGCAAATAAACGTACGCCTTCTTCCAGGCAACGGGAAGAACGACTAGCGCCTGGTATCGTTGCTAAAGAAGAAGAGCATGAGAAGAGAAAAAGAAAAAGAAAAAAGAAAAAAGAAAAAAAAAAAGGAAAAAGTCGAGAGTCGGGTAGAAGCTGGCGTAGCGCGATAAAGTGTGTTACGTTGAGAACGAAAAAGCAAGGGTAGCTACTAGAAAACAACTCTGGATATTCTAATTTCGTGAATCTCCATCGCGTTCTCACACCGGAATTACAAAGTACAATTTTTATATTTCCTTTTACGGTGTTAAAAGTATTACGCTTGTGCAGTGATAAATTATTTACGTATGTGTATATATTTATGTACGTTTATCTTGATATAAAGTTCTATTAGAAAGTACGTAAAAATATATGGGGTCGTTGTACTTTAATCTGTCACGTAGCTTTATCGTTAACGTCAACTAACATGAAATCAAACGATATCTCGCCTTCACGTATCGAACATAGTCCGATTTCAATTCTTTTCGTATTTGCTGAATGATTCATACTCGAATTTCTGTCCCATTACGGTGCCTCGAAAGATAACAAATAATCTGTAAAGTGGTCTCTGAACAACGAAAATAACAGATCGATGAGCCCTGTGCCACGGGCAATTGGCTCGTTTTAAAACGGAGTCTTTCGGTTGTCGGGAAATTTACAAGATAAAGAAGAGCACAAATGGTTCGGGACATGGAGGGAAAGAAGTTAAAACTCTTTGATCCTAAGAGAAAGAGAGAAAGAGAGAGAGAGAGAGAGAGAGAGAGAGACAGAGAGAGAAAGCAGAAGAAGAAGACTTACGCATTAGATTCCACAAAGCAGACGCTTTAGTGGTTTACATCGGGTATTTCGCTGATTCTCGTGTAGGAAAGACTGACTCATCGTTGTCTTCTGGAGAAATCAAATCTTTCGGCATTGGCCAGGCGTGGCGCCCGGCAATCAAAACGATTATTCGAAGACGAGACGGGCGAGAGAAGGGTTCACGGCAGCTGGTCTAAAAGAAGATTCTAAGTGTGTTGGAAGAAGAAAAGAGCTTCTCTCTCTCTCTCTCTCTCTCTCTTTCTCTTTCCGTCTCACTCTCACTTTTTCATCCTTCTTTCTCACCACATTCCGTCGCTTCGCGTCTGGACGCCTTAACAAGCCTCTAATGAGGAACGGGTGTTACTCGTGTCCGTCGCGGTACTTTTGCGCAATTACCATTTATCACATCTGCCTCTTCACCTTTTCTCTCCCACTATCTTCCTTTTCCTTATTTCCTTCCCCCTCCCCAACCCCCCGCCCCTGCCCCAACCCCCAACTTTCTCTACCTTTTTCTCTTTTTGGCACGTACTACTGTTACCGGCTTACGACCAAGTTATTTTTCGTCTTATCTTTCTGTTTTATGTTCGTTTGCTTCTTTTCTTCTTGTTTCTCTTTTCATTTTGTTTGTTTCTTCGTTCTCTTTACTTTCATTTTCGTTGTCGAGGCATCAAATGACTCGAAAAAAAAAAATAAATAAATAAATAAATAAATAGTAGTCGGTGAGATTCGACGAGGGTTTAATTGTTATTATTATTATTACTTTTTTTTTTTCCTTCTTTTATGTGCTTCGTTCAACGCAAATTATTTATTATTGTCATGTAGGATACGTAAGGATTTAATGTACGACGTGAATGATGAATATCGATTTAATCTCGGTAAAACAACGCGGACATAATTGTTAACGAGAGAAGGACCAAAAACAACAACAACAACAACAACAAAAAATAAAAAAAGAAAGAAAAGAAAAAACGAAGAAAGAGACAGAGAGAAGAGACGAAGAAAAGATGAGAAGAAAAAAGTGGGCCAGCTATAGGTAGGAGTCGGTTGCGCAGTAGAGGTATAACGACGGAAATCAGATTTCCATCGTCACGTAGAGCCAGTAGCAGAGTAAGAGGGTGTCGATCCCGTGGATTCTCGAGGATGCCTGATACGATCACGCCAGATCGAATCTTTACGTTGAGCCTCCGTAGAAAAGAAAGAGAAGAGGAAGAAGAGGAGGAGGAGGAGGAGGAGAAGGTAGAGGAGGAGAGGTCGAGAACCGAAGGAGACGAAAGGAGAAAGAAGTCAGAGGAGCTTTTGAAAACGGGAAAGATAGGGCGATAAAAGGGTAAGGGGAAGGGGGGGGGGTGGAGAGGTGACGCTAGCCCCAGAGATTCTTTCGAGACGGTTATTTCTTCGTTCATTAACTTTTACGGTCGAGGAGAACACCCCTACTTTTCTCTCACGTGAGATAGAAAGAAAGAGAAAGAGATCTAGCGAGATCTCCGTTCCTTTGCGATTTTCAATGGCGTGCGACCTCATTACTGAAATGGCACTCATTACCGTTGTAGCGAAGAGAGAGAGAGAGAGAGAGAGAGAGAGAGAGAGAGAGAGAGAGAGAGAGAGAGTGGGAGGGTAAAATGTGGGAGAGAAGTGTGAGAAGTGTGAGAAGCATTTTGTCACGGTGTTACGTACACACGCCGCGCCGGCTGTGTAACGCGTAAAAAGGACCGCTTGCTAATGACCACCGGTTATTCAACCACACGTATAACTCGTAGCTTTGGCTGATGTTGAAAAAAAAAAAAAGATAGAAAGAAAGAAGAAAGAGCGGGCTGTTGGGTTAGATGGGGAGATTGAATGGAGGGGGTAGGCAAGGTTGGAAACGGAAGGTCGAGAGAGGCAGGATACGTTCAAGTTGAATTAAACCTTTCGAGATAGGACAAACCGGAAACGGAAGGCACGTAGAAAACGGAGTACTCACTGGAGTCTACTTGTTCTATGTTTTTGTCTTTTTCAACGGATTGCTTGGAAACTGTGGATGATGTAGGGTATATTTCTCATAATCGATATTACGTTATATCGAGAAAAAGAACATTGATCTGATAACGATCGATCGAATGATATATTATTTATCATAAAACTTAAACATTTGTTCTTTAATAAACGATATATTTGATGAAAAGCATGGATTATCGTGGACTTTGAAACGGTCCACTTTGTTACCATGAATTTGAACCCGATGCAGATGCACACTGTGCAACTCGATGAGTTGAATCGATACTAACATAACGTTAATACACCGAATGAAGAGTTTACACTAGCTTGATCTTTCATCGGGTCGAGCAAATTAGCACGTAAGGCAAACAGACGTACTGGTAGACCATCGTCTCTCTCTCTCTCTCTCTCTCTCTCTTTCTTTCTCTTTCTCGCAAACCCTACCAACACTTTCACTCGAAAGGCCTTCCCTTTTGAGATCGATTATCCCCTATCGGATAGTGCAGCCGGTTTCTACCCTTTCGAAACTTAACAGAACAGCATCGATAATGCAACGAGGGAAAGGGCCAACGTCTGATCGAAGGATAGAAAGGGAAAGAGTGAACTCGTAAATTTCCTTTGGTTAAGATCATAGACCACAGAGAAGATACATATACACAGTTTACAGTAACTTGGCTTCTTCGACCGCACGTGGACCGTAGCCCTGCCTGGAGGCGGATAAGCGAGTTTTTAGATAGCTATATCGGCTTTCGAAAAGTAAACAGGTTATCGCGTGATTTACACAAGTTGCCTGTGTTTCCTCGTACATTATAACAGATCTTCTTGGAAAATTTGATCAAGTGTTAAGTATCTGTGAAGGTACGTTGAACACTCTTTTTTTTTTTTTTTTTTAATTATTGGAAGAATAATCTCTATAAGGATATGTTAACAAAAATATCGTAGCAATTAGCTTAATATCATGAAACATCGAATAGTCATGATAAAAAAGTGACGCCTGATTAAGTAAGACAATAGAAAAGTTGAAGATATCTCGACAGAGGTATCAATGAAATCGAAACGATATTACTTTAGGTATCCTCGATCACTTTATTATTATCCTCTCTACCCCATTATCTCACCGTCGTACCGATTGATCGCCGTAGGGTAAATATTAGCACAACAATTAAAACGTCGGAAAAAGTAAGGACAAAAGGAAGAGAGAGAGAGAGAGAGAGAGAGAGAGACGCAGTTGGAGATGCTCCTGGCACCGATGTTGAATGCGCGCACGCGCGTGCATTAACGAGAGACCACGTTGTTTCATAGAAGCGTGCGTCATTATGCGGGAGACCGAATGAATCGCGACAAAGAGAGGGAGAGAGAGAGAGAGAGATAGAGAAAGAGAGAAAGAGGGAGGGAAATAGATAGATAGAGAGAGAGAGAGAGAGAGAGAGAGAGAGAGAGAGAGTGAGTGAGAAGAAACGGGCAAATGTTTTCGAGTAGTCCCACTTCCACGAGCCCATTGTTATTTAACGTGAGAACACTGACAATAAGGTAGGAAGAGGGGTGGAATGGAAGGACGAACATGGTTCAAAGGGAGAAAGAGAAAGGGAGAGAAAGTCGTAGAAGATAGAAAGATGGCATTGTTGAAATTCTGCCAAATGTCGGAATCTTGGATGGGGTAGGTGTAGATTTCGTCGGTCTGCTTACCTTGAGATTATCATTATACTATCTTGAATTAGGCGCAGCTTCACGATTATTCTGAATTATTCCTCTCATACGCTTCAAGTAATTTATATAATATATTTCCCGTTTTTTACGGAGGTAGTTTGTTAAGCGACTCGTACGAACGATATAAAATGATATAATGACGATGGCAAGGATGATAATAATAATAATAATAATAATAATAATAATAATAATAATAATAATAATAATAACAACAACTGCGGGTTTATTATATAACCGTTGGTATTATTAATCCGAAGAATACTGATGGATATTATGTAACAGAATTATTTAAATGAAATATGTCTTTATATACATACTGTTGTTATATATCGATAATGCAAATAAAATGCAACTCAATAAAATGTGTTTTCACAAGGAGATTATTTTCATCAATGTTTTCGACAATCGCTAAAATTTGCGATCGATCCTTAACATTAATCAATATTCATACAAAGTTATATAATTAATACTTAACGTTCTCTTAAAAAAAAAAAAAAAAGAGAATAATAAATAAAAAACAAATGAAGAAGATCACAATGGGAGGTCAAAATAATTAAGAAAACAATGCCACGCTCATACTAAAAAAACGAGAAGACATTGGATACGAAAACATAGTGTTGCAACTTAGACGAGGACACGGGCGGATCTTAAATTGTAGAGAACGAAAAGTTTCATCTCGCGGTGCATAATTCTGTCCCGCGATTCGGTGTCCTTCGTGCCATCGCGGTAGCTGCTACTAATTAATCCTTTTAACAGCGCTTAAATTTAATTAATCTCAAAGTTATGTGGTCGGCCTCCAGGGCACACGGTTGCCTCTACTTTATCCCTTCTACTCTTCAATCCACCTCATTCCCTACTTCCCAGCTCTGGCTCATACTACTCTCCTCTCTGCTCCTTCCTTCTTGGATCGCGGTGGCATAATTCGCCTGCGGAAATCGTATACATTAAGGGAAACTTCGAAAATCTGATTTTATGTCCTCCTTCGTCTTTCTCCTCCATTTACTTCTCGACCCTCTTTCTCTTTAATTTTCTCCTTCTCTCTATCTCTCTCTCTCATTCTCTTTATTTTCGACCTATCACTGTCATCTTCCACCAACACTTCGTAAATCCGACTGTCTTTTCTTGAATGTCATTTTCGAACACCAGAAATGGAGTGAGAAAGAAAATTGGGGCGAATTGTACACCCACCAAATTATAAACTCTAGTGGGACTGGAGGGATTCATAATGAATACACCATTTCTGTGTATACCTTATGGATACTTTCGTGAATGCTCCTCGGCAATAAGATTTATTAAAATCTTACCATGTTGGGCACCTTTCGAAATTACTTTCTTATCAAGTTACTTTAATTTTCTTTCTGTTTCTATTCTTTTCACGGGATTCGAATTTATCGTATTATAATCGAATCTGAGAAATTATATCCGTAGTGATCGAATTTATGCTTATTATGAAATAGGCGCGAAGTACATTATACTTGACGTGCTTAGTGTTATTGTGTCTTGAAGAACGAACATCGTTATGTTAATAAGTTGAAGGATTCAAATTCCAAGGAAGGAAGAAAAAATATTTTACTATTTCTATGAGCTCTATTTTGGTTTTCCCCAATAGGGAATCTATAAAACACTCGAGCGCTCAATCGTGGCTAATAAATATCGCGAAGTTCACGCTATGGTGCACATAGAATAAATGAAAAGGCAGAAAACGATGGGCGGCGTGGAGGGTTCGGTGGCAGAGAGCCAAGAAATTATCCGCGCCGATGTTGGCGAATAAAAATTTTCGGCTTTATTGGCCGTAGCGATGGGGTCGCTTGATTCTCTACCCTTTCCGATCCACTTCGACGACCAACCGTCGGGCACTCGTGAGTTTTTCTTCTCGAAAACAGTCGAAAACCGCTAACACGAATGCAGATATTTGATCACGAGCCAAATGTCAACTGGCTTCGGTCTTTTGATATCGTCAGGATGAACTTTTAATCCTTTCGCGTTAAAGCCGACTTAAACTCGATGTCCTGTTTTGTTCCAGACGGTTCTCCGTTGGACCAGATTTGGTATAGTGAATCATCCAAACTAGTTGAATTCAGTTGAATACTAAAGTTCCAGGATTTCATGAAATACACGGGGATGGATTTTGGGTGGATATAAACTTATTCCAATTCTTCAATATAAAGCAATTAATGGAAAACAGTTAAAATAATTTGACCGCAAAAGTGTCGAAAAAATTTACCCTCGTCTCAGTCACTTGATCTTTCCTCGGGGTTATCGATTAGTCCAGTATACTGGACATATCGACTGGCTCCCTGTATACTTTGTAAACGATGCAAAGAACGAAGAGGGAGAGAGAGAGAGAGAGAGAGAGAGAGAGAGAGAGAGAGAGAGAGAGGTCAGCTTAGGGGTTGACGTTTGAAAGGACTACCACGTGGTATGGTTTTCAGTCAATGCTGAGGCAGAGCGTAGGAGGATTCGAAGGTGTTGGCTCTCTATGGTGAAGGGCGAAGTGATGTAAGAGGAGGTGGTTGAAAAGGGACGGCTAGGTCGCTCGCGTCTGTCCTCGAGGGCTCAGCTGCGGCAGTAGCATGGTGATCGATGTCTCCACTCTCCGCAATTTGAACAATGTCCCTGTCTTGAGCCGCTACGTTCTCTCTCTCTCTCTCTCTCTCTCTCTCTCTCTCTTTTTCTCTCTCTTTCTCTCCTTCTCCTTTTCCTTTTCTCTTTCCATCTATTTATCTATCTCCATCCTCTTCCTATCTTCCAGCATCTGTCTCTTTCAACACCATTCTTGGAATTCCTCGGTAAAATGAACGTTATACCGAGCAAGAAGGATGTGGGCCCATTCTTATTTACCCTTCCAAGCCTCGGTCGGATGCAAAAGACGGAGAGAGCAGCGAAAGAAGCCAACGACAAGAAGTCGCGTCGAGAATCTCTCTCTCACTCTCTCTCTCTCTCTCTCTCTGCTTTCTATATCGATGAGCGAAAAAGAAAGAGAATTTTTGCAATCACGAGTTTTCTTGTGCAATCTAAATAAACGTACGGGAGCATATAAATGAAAGCGTCTGGAGCACGCCTATCCTCGAATGCAGAAGGACAATGAAGACAAAGGGGAAGTGAAAAAGATCGTAGGGCCTAACAGGGGTAACTAGATGGGAGTATTAAAGAGGAAACTCGAGTTATTACTTATTACCCGGCTCTATAGTCAAGCTCTTCCTGCTTCCATTCCGAGTATAAGTGTTCAGATATCGGTTATCGAGTTGGGTTAGGCAGGTACCGCAGGAGACTTAGTCTTGTTTGGCGGACGTTTGGAATATAATGGCGTTCGAAGGCACCTAACGACTAAAGGGTGCACGCATATCTTAACCCAAATGGAAACAATAGCATAGAATCTGGCAATTGTGCCGTGGAATCGCGTACTAATTTATTCAGAATTGAGCTCCGATAGTTATGCGCCTTGAGTATCTTGAAAACTTCATGGCCGAGAATTCCGCGATGATCTCTATGTCTAACGAATTTCGTTCGACTCATCTTCTTCGTTCTTATTTATATGAACTTATCGAGAGAGTTACGAAGAAAAAAGGGCCGTCCAATAAAAATGCAATTAAATATCTCTTTCCCTTTTGCTAGCTTATCACTCGTCCTTTTCATCAACTTTTTGATCATGAAACTTTCAACGTACCCAACGTTCTCTTGAAAAGCTTGCAGACGGACGAGGCTGAATTTTCTTTCTTGGAAACCAAACGGGTAGACTAAGAGGGATGCGCCGACCACGGAAAATGAGGCCCGTCGGGATGTTGCTCGAGAGCTTCTCCCTGGCGATTTAATTTCAAGAAGCTCCGAAACGCAAGGGATTCCTACGGCTTAAGGGTTGCGTTGTATTTTGACTGGCGTGAAAGGCGGATATTCCGTGCTTACGTTTTCGACGCGATGAATATTTAGTGACGCTTCCAAATGTTAAGACGCTTCCTCGAGTAGACGAGCCTTCTACTGTATCGTTCCGAAACAACAACCGCTTCCGTCTACCTCCTACCAATCTACCACCCTCTACCCCTACTCCTCCCCTAGTAACTTCCTCCTCTTTCTACCTTGTCTTCCTTCCTTACTTCCTTACTAAAGTTCAGACGACGGCTTTTCCTAACCGCGCAGTAACAAGTCTCCTTTCCACGCTTAAGACCGGTCCATCATAGGATTTTCAACTTCGCTTCTCTTGCTCGTGCGATTTCCTGCGACACGACTTCTTCCTAATGTCTCCGATGTTTTCGACCAGAAGATTCTGTCATGGGGCTGGAGTAACACGTTATTTCTACTTGTCTTATTTTCCTACAAAACTGAAAGACGTCGGGATTAACGTTAAACTTCACCCTCAACGCGGAGTTCACGGTTATGTCAATGTGTCTCTCTAACGTTTAATACTATCTCCTTTTATATGTCGTTCTAAGCTAATTATCACATATACCGCCAAAATTCATTTGTTTTCTTCGACATGTCAAATGCTTGATAATAACAGGCAGAATCGTGGTGCGATTACAAAGTCGTATTCGAAAGGTTCAATTAACGTGTTCACTCGTCACGTCTCGATGTTCTCCGCCTGGTCGATGATCGTAACGACGACTCTCGTTACTTCCCGTTTATAGCGGCACAAATTGGAAAGTGATACCGAAGTCACGCATCGACGACTACACGACCCGATTGCTGCGCTAATTATAGAGAGAAGAATGGAGAGAGGGAAAGAGATAGATATATAGATATATAGATAGAGAGAGAGAGAGAGAGAAAAGAGTGAGGGAAAGAAAGAGAGAGAGATTTGCATCGAGTTATTTTAGGTAATTGGGGGTACATCGGAATTACTGAGTACCCTCTTCCGGTCTCGTGCATGCATCGGTCCTGCAACCCAGACGCACGTGTGTCACCATTGTTGTATCGGTCCAGTTAGATACTCTTTTTTTTTTCTTCTTTTCTTTGCATCCTACTTCCTTTTTTTCTTCCTTCCTTCTTTACAATAAACCGTAGACTTCATCGCGCATTATTGTTCGATTCATTAAATATTAACGAGCTTCAAAATTTATCGTTAAAAACGGTTAACGAGTGTGCTTAAGAAAGGATATCAAAGTATCTTAATCATCTTTCAAACTTTATGCTTATCCGCTTGTATTTAACCTATTAATAAAGAAAATTTTCGGATTTACGATGGAAATAACGAATACACAAATTAGAGTCGTTATCACTGGTTAAAGGAAAATTTATTTTCGTTGGTATAAGTACTCTGGTAATCTCTTTTAATGTAGCTTCGGTAAAACACGTAATTTGGTACACGTTAATATCTACATCCGATACAGGAGTACATAAATTTGCTTTATACAATTAGTATTTTGCGTTTGGGTATTAAGTTCTTAGCTATTGCGGAAGCGTGCTTAGGGTAAAGCGGGGATTAAACTAATTATTTTCTACCACCATTAATTACAAACGCGATAAGCGATTGCAAAAATGTATTATCTCAGTAATCCGGTAGATTCGATCGAATCTACGGTTTGCTTCGTGTTCCGGTAACTTAGTCGTGTATATAATATTGGTACTAACTGGTAAGTACTAATAGTAACCACTAGTAACAACCATAATGTGTTTCTGATACTAATTTAACGATACTACGGGTATTCGTAGGTTAGTAATTTTTTCTAGTGTTGTCACGGCGACAGAAATGTACAAAGAAAAAAAAAAAAAAAAGAAACTATCAGCCATTGGAAAAGTACAGCAAATCATATATAAATAAGTTTTTCCTCGATCGACTTATGGTTCATTCGAATCATACGTGCTTTTTAAGCTCTAAAACGCCGATATTTTTCGCGTCAAGAGAGAAACAAACTCTCGTTTTAGAGAGAAGCACACGTGAGAATTGATTTCTCTCACTTAAGTAGCTATCTCTTTCCTTTTTCTTTCTCCACTTCCCTCTTTTCGTATGAAAGACTCACGTTAAGTGATTGGAAATCATCTGAAATCGAACGTACGATACACACCTGTGCTCGATCGAAAAGAGCAATGTGAAAACGAGCGTACATGTAAACATACGAGCTGTAAAGAGAGAGAGAGAGAGAGAGAGAGAGAGTGAGAGAGAGAGAGAGAGAGAGACAGAAAGTGAAGCAAGCTCGGATGCTGCGGACGGAAAAGCATGGCATAGTCGGTTTGTGATTTAGCGCGATTGCTATCCGCGTGATTTTGCCGGCTTTATGCAGACCAAACAGAGCTCTCAACCCTCTTCCGATCTACCCCCCCCCCCTCCCCACTTCTAGGAGGTAGTGAAAGGGTGTAGGAACAGCGTTTCGTGGATGTAACTATCTCCCAGTTTGTACCTCGTGGCGGATGACTCTTGCGGACTGGTGTTAGAGATCCATTAGCTAATGGCCATACCAGCCATCTGCTCGACGTAGCTTTTATTCGCCTATTGCTCCATATCTTTCTCTCTCCTTCTCTCGCACGCACACTTCTGTCCTTTCTGCTATCTCCCTCTCTCTCTCTCTCTCTCTCTCCCCTCCAGCTTTTTTCGTTTCTTTTCCACCCTTTGAACATCTATCATCTGCCTTACGAAACTAACGATTCATTTATTCATATTCTCCTTTTATCTCTTTTCCTTTTTACTTCCTCCTATCTTTTTAAACTTAACTTTCATTGGTAAACCGTGTCCCGTTGCAGAAAGTACCCATATACTTATTGTTAGTGCGTTCATCGCTTATTAACTACAGACACTTTCTAGAAGTGTCTAAATATTTTCTCCATTGAACTTTGAAAATTTATTATACGTATATATTCACAAAGGAACAATCTCAAGATATTTGAACATCGAACTCGTCGTTGTAGAAAACTATACACGTTCGTTTAACACACCGAACTCGCCATACAGTCAAGAATTTATTAAACAAGCGACAATGGATGTTTATTAAAAATACATAAACCTTCTTTCATCTTATCGTCTTTATTCTCGGATTTAAAAAGACTTTCTCTCTCTCTCTCTCTCTCTCTCTCTCTATCTATCTATCTATCTTTTTCTTTCTTTCTCCCTCCCTCCCTCTCTCTCTCTCTCTCTCTCTCTCTCTCGCTTTTTCTTTCGAATACACGATGAATAACGATCGGGGATTTAAGGACGAAGCAGAAGAAGAAGAAGCGAGCACGCACAATGGCTCCCACGGACGTCGTTAAATCAGCGAACATATCGTGGGCTGAATCGAAAAGGAGCAAAACGCTTCGTCTCGTCTTCTCTCGTCTCCTCGCTTTCCCGTCAAAAGCATTTAAATAGAATATTCTCCGAAACTCGTTGTACTTTCTCTCGTCTCGTTGAAACGCTCGCTTCAAATGTTTCGTTCGCGCTCTCTCTCTCTCTCTCTCTCTCTCTCTCTCTCTCTCTCTCTCTCTCTCTCTCTCTTTCTCTTTTAACTTTTTCTAGAAAACGCACGAACAGAACATGTAAAAGGATTAAAGAAAATTCCATAGTGTCGATTCGGTTAACGAGGTCAAATCAACTTTTTTTCATAGAAATTTAAATGATCGAACCGAAATACGAATATTACCATATTTTCGCCGACATTTAGCAGCACGATATGATACTCCGTTGAATTTCGTTATTACAGTTACACATACAATGGCTTCCCTCCCATTAAAATATATTAATACCGTGTTCCTGTAAAAAGCAATGGCTTTATTTGGTATATACGTATATCAAATGTTCTCATTGTATTTTGGCATTCATTTTTAATGTATTTGCTTATGAAACGTAAATAAGTAATATTTATTTTGAATATCAACGGAGTAAGGCGCAAGCTTTATAAATGGAATGTTCATGCAACGAATCCATCTGTTTGTTCTCATTTCAAATAATGTTATTTACGATGGAAGAGTAGTAATAATAATAACGTATTTTTTTTTTTTTGGTTTATTCATAGGACAATATGATGAGGTATATTTACCAGGCGAACGTCCAACTGAAAATTTCACATTCGACATCGACACGGGCTATATAAATTGGCTTTTGTTTAAATACATGGGAAATTAATTTTTAATATTGAAAAATGAAATGATTCGATACGCGTCGTTTCTTCAAGCTTAAATTATCAATTACATTGCAAAAATCAAACGATCGATTTTATAGAAGGTGCATTAATATTAAAAATTGCTTCCCTAACGGAAGGCAACGAAAAGCTTAAATAGATCAATTGATCCTGTTTTTTTTTTTTTTTTTTTAAAGAAAATATAACAAAGCAATGTGGTGGATCCTTACGCCATAAGAAACCTACCGAGATGAGAACAGATCATCAAAATTTCTCCTTTGGCAGCTGTACCGAAATCACGACTGGGTGGTTCAAGTTCTCAAGGTCGAAACTGCCATGCTCGGTACTTAAACTCGTGATATATGCGATATACACACGTATACTTGTTGCTGCTAGCTCGCTGGTACTTACCTGCGCGTATACGCAGGCGAAAGAAGGTTGGCAGGTCTCGGTTAGGCGTTTTAAAGGCCGGCCTTTACACGTGTTCCTCTACTTTACATCGCCGGCTGAATAATGTGCCACGGAGCGGCATTAAAAGAGGTTTGTAAAGTCGGCGGCTTCGGGCAAAAGGCTGTATTGCCGAGCCGTCGTGAAAATTCTACGACCCGTGATGTATGCCTCAAAGAATATATCCCCTAATAATATATCATTAGATGCGTGGTATATTAAAAAAGTTTTTTTTAGCATGTGCGTGCAAGGCAAATAAGTACATATTAACAACTTTGACAAAATATGGTTCATGGTATATAAGGGTAATTACGAAAAGTAAGAGTCATACCGAGATATTGTTTCATAAAGAATTATAACAACGATATAAAAATAATATTAGTACTTTGTGACACTTACTGTAACATTTTCTGCACTACTTCCGCTACACTTGATACCAAGAAGAGCCACTCGGCCTGCGAAAACAAAATAAGAAACAAATAAATCTCCGTGGAATGTTAAAACTGATATTAACTTTA
This sequence comes from Dolichovespula sylvestris, assembly GCA_918808275.2. Classification (NCBI taxonomy): domain Eukaryota; kingdom Metazoa; phylum Arthropoda; class Insecta; order Hymenoptera; family Vespidae; genus Dolichovespula; species Dolichovespula sylvestris. The sequence goes on from OU964972.1 coordinate 5,457,381, forward strand.
TAATAGTTTTTCTGTAAAGTGAACGATGTTAAGCCTTAATCGGTATTAAAATTTCATCGGATCGAATTTACACCATTCTACTAATCTCTCTACTATCCTGTACCACAGTATGCGTTATCCCACGATTATGTATCCATGTATGCTCGAATGTGGTAGGATTAATTTAGCTTCGTGGTCCAGCACCGATATCCGCAAGAATATTGCCGCTTAATTTATCGATCAAAAAAATTATCTCCTTTTATTACAAATTTGTGTCGGGATATGCAATAATCGTTGGATATTAAAAGTCTAAGCATATCAAATCCGTATCGAACTACTGAAAGATTACTAGGAGTGTAAGCATGGACAAGTAGTCCCTATGTCAAATTTTATTGTTATTGTTTGTTAAACAATGTTTTCTGCCTGAAGAACCATTCACACACTCACAGAATTGTGATATTTGAGATCTCTATATTTTTACTTAATATTGACGTGAAAGCCCTGAATTTTATTATACTAAAAATATTTTTTCTCAGTTACTATATTTCAATAACAAAAAAATAACTATATATTAGGTTGAGAAAAAGAAATCCATTACTTCTTCGTTCACGTTCACGTAAAAGTAATGGATTTCTTTTTCTCCAAACTAATATTTATACAGCTGTTCAATATCATATTTTTTTTTTCAAAATAAGACGTGAAACAACAAGTCACGACAGGACTAGACAGAACAGGACAGGACAGGATCGGATTGGATCGAATAAAATCGATCGGGATCAAATACGATCGAACAGAATCGGATAGGATCGAATAGGACCGCTTAGGATCGAACCGGACTGAATAGTATCGGATAGGATCGAAAACAACAAAATAGAATCAAATATAATGAAATATGATAAAATAAGATAGAACAAAATCGAATAAGATAAAATAATATTGAATATGATAGAGCAAGATCGAATAGAATTGAATAGAATCAAACAGATCGAACAAGATTTAATGGAATCTAACAGAAAAGAACAGGATCAAATACGATAAAATAGAACCAAGGTTAGGACCAAGGAAGATGAAATAGAATCGAATAGGATCAAATAGGATCTAATGGAATCAAAAAGGATCGAATAGGACTGACTACGATCAAATGCAGTGGAATAGGGTCGAAGAGGATCAAATGAGATCGAATAGGACCGAGTAGGATCAAACGGGATCGAATAGGATCAAATAAAATCGAATAGGATTCGATCGATGAAACGGGACAGAATTTTTTCGGATCGGCTACTGTTAGTTAGGGTCTGATCGGACCGAATTGGTTCGGATTGGGTCCGCTCGGATGGCGACTAATCGGTTCGACTCGGGTTGGATCGATTTGGATCGGAACGGATCGAGACAGATCAAGACGGATCGAGTCGGTTCTGCTCATGGTAGCACCTTAGGTATTGGGGTTTTATCTCGTGTTTCATCCGACACATTCGAAAATCTACGGGTTCTTTCGAATATCCTCGAATATGTCCAGATATTTTCGGCGATCTTTGGAAGAAGTTGGAAAATTAACGAAAATGTCCATGATGGTGCATGTCTTACTACGACGTGCAAGTAACTGTCTGTCTTTTTGTCTCAGATGTGGACTTGTCTATGTGGTAATTGTATACGCATATACGCATACATACATACATACATACATTCAATCTGCAAAGCTATCGTTTGGAATCGGAATGCTTTCGCTTTTTCTACTCAAAATATAAAATTTGTTTGAAACCCGAATGGAATTATCCTCTTTAAAACTTAAATCGCATATAATAATAAAATTGTATCTAACGAATGACCGAATTCATACTACTTTGTTTATAAACATCGCAAAAACCATAGGAAATTTATTTTCGTTTAATTGGTATTTTCATTAACGCTTTCATAAAACAATAACGTCATAAATGTATAATATGCACCTTTTGATCTTGAATGAGTATGGGATGGATTCTTAAACCTTGCGTTATTAAATAATATTCTTGATGAAAACAAAAGAGAATATTTTGCGATCTTCGAGATATAAGCTTCTGGAGCGACAAGCTTAATTCGAACTCGACCAGCGTTTTTTATTTTATCGCTCTCGGCTCCGGCTTAATGAGGAAAGATGGACGCAATGGCTAATTAGTAGGTACGCTTTTTCAAACGAAGGTAGACGCGTAACGTGAGACGCGCTGTGTCGACGATCTATGATTTTGAGCGATTATACCTGGAGCGACTAGAGCGATCCAAGCCAAATTCGTGGCAAATTGTTTCTGAATTAATAATCGTTAGGACCACGTCAAAAGTAAGAAGGTAAAGGAAGAAAAGGTAAAAGGAACGAAACGGAACGGTATCGAAATAAATCTGGAAAGGATTCAAAGGAAAGTTGAAAAGAGCGAAACGATTATCACGTCCGAGCGGTTCCTTTTTCCGATGACGAGTATAGGGAGGAAAGAGGGTGGGTTGGTACGATTTACAATTAGCTATTACATCGCCACTGTTGATTCTGGCCGATTGTTTCCTTCAACGAACACGAGTCTCCTAATTACTCGTCTACTGCCGTAAAGCTCTTCCTCGTTAGAGTTTCGTAGTTATGGTGGCATGGGGAAAGGAGCAGTCGAAGGAGAAAGAGAAAAAAAGTGAAAGAAACAGAAGAACAGAGATGAAAAAAGAGAGAAGAAGAATGGAAGAGGAAAAGAGAAAGAGAAGAGAGAGAGAGAGAGAGAGAGAGAGAGAGAGAGAGAGAAGGGTCCAGTGAAACGGACCGGAAGAGGTAAAGCGACGGAAGTGGGTGGAAGAAGGTACGAACGTTGGATAGAATTGCAGAGAGCTCGAGAAAAAAAAAAGAGAGAAAGAGTGAGAGAGAGAGAGAGAGAGAGAGAGAGAGAGAGAGAGAGCGAGTACGAGACAGTCTACACATCGGTGTCAAAGTGCTCGTGGCCTCCCCAATGGGGTGGTTCTTGCTTTGTCGTGACTCTCGAGACGCTTGGTATTATTAAGACCGACCCTCCGGAAACATATTTAACGATGGCGTGAGGAGGAAACTTTTTCAGGCGTTTCTCCAAAATACGCTTCGATAATATTCATCCTCGGGGACATTCGATTGGTGAAAGAGTAAAAAGAGGAATCCGAAGAAAAAAGGCAGCTTCCGTTAACTTTCATGAAATACTTTCCTAACTTTTGAACGGACGTATTACTCGAATTTTACTCGAATTGTTGCTCTACGATTTTTTAAATAGGCACGCGAAATCGCTCCGTGAAATAAAACATTGTCGAAATTAGATTTAATGCTAATGGAATACCGTCCGTATCAGTTTCTATGTATGTTGACAGATAATCAACAAGACATCAATGAACTAACGATAAAATAAAAAAAAAAAAAAAAAGCACACACAACTCGTCCAACGCTTCAAGCAATGAACTCGCTCCTCGCAAGTACTCGATCGATCGGCGCAATATCTTTGAAATGAATCGCATCTCGTTAAAATAAAGAAAAAAGAGTAAAGAGAGAGAGGGAGAGAAATAAAAAATTAAAACGGGATAAATAACGTCGGGGATCGATACTTCCCCGAAGGGATTTTCGCATCAGAATACTTGGGAACGGTGAGAGCATCGTTCTTTCGATTTTTTATATACTGCATTCCAGCATGGCTCCGATATATAGTCTTGATTAAGTTTCTTCTTAGCGTGTTCAACGTAATTGTATATAGCGGAGCACGTATTTGATTACTAATTCCTCGTCTTTGACGTGTAACGGGCTATGAGGCTTGGTGTGCACAAAGTTATGTGTGTGTGTGTGTGTGTATACATATATATAAATATATATGTATATATAAATATATATAAACAGATGAATGCAGCTCTAACACAACTAGATACACTTGTATCTTTACCCCTCCCTCCCTTTCTCACTCTTCTGCTCCACGGAAATGCTCACCGATATTGAATATCCGCCCATCTAACTGCGCATCTCGCGGTTATATGAGAAATTGCTTAACGAACAGACTACGTAACCGCGTAACAAGGTATACTAATTTTGAGTCCCTCTTGCCTACGGGGATGCGTAATCCTTAGAGGGACATAATCAACACCGACACGGATCATTGAAGGGAATGGGAATAAATTTGATGTAGTTGAATTTTCGGTTTGACAGACGGAATGACACTCTGTTGTCGGTATTTAATACTGCGAAGGTGATCGTTTATAAATTAGGGGTGTTTAAATTGACGTAGTTATAGTCAAGACGTTTATCATTCTAATATAATTCTTATTAATTGAAATTGTTTAACATTTTTCCCTAGTGATATTATCGTAAAACAAAAAGACACTTTTATTTTTATTATACTTTATATAAAGCTTGTTTGCTTTGGTCCTATCGATTATGTAACGATCCTAAAACGAGTAATAAATCGTCTTTCCGAACGCAATCGATCGACACACCGAGAGAATAATTTCGCGTGAATCACACTAAAAATTCGACAGCGAATCTTTTCGATTATCTCGATTCTCTCAAGCGAAACGATTGGGTGATCACGAGAATCGTTCGCCTATGTTGGAGATTCTATCGATGGAACCATCGTAAAAATTCGTAGCATCGTTAAGAGTCCATCATCGTGGCTGGAGTCCGTAGTCAAGTACGAGTGCGATTTTTGGCTTGCCAAAGAGTTGGATCGTCCTTTTTACAGCATCGTAAAGGCGCATTAAACTTTAATCAAGCTCGGTGGTCCACGATACCTAAACTATACCTGAGACAGAGTCTACTCGTTTCGACCCAAGGAGAACCTTTCGAAAATTGCGGAAAGGAAGTCATGCGGAAAACTTGCCGAGATGTCGACTCGCCATTGCGAATGTAATTACCAAGCGTAATTATAGCATTGTTTCGAAAGTCAGGAGGAAAAACTCTCGGCTCGTTTAGCCTGAAATTGGTTTTGTACTGATTTTCGGAGATCGACCGTTCCTTTATGATCTAACGATAATTGCATTTACTGCCTTTGAGAGTACCTATTCTCTGTTGAGCATGATATCGAAGAAGTCGATGTTAACGTGTTCTGACCTAATTGCTTCATTTTATAACATTGCCTGAAACTCTTAGATCGCTTCAAAGTGTATCATGTAATTTCTTACAATTGAACAAATTAGATAATTTAATGTCTCTGTTTCTAATAAAATAATCACTTTATAATGGCATCTTAGAATTCTATTAAATATTTTTTCTTTTCTTTTCTTTTCTTTTTTTTTTTTTTTTGACAACGTAGAACGTCCTACGTAACCGATTGAGGGAAATTCTCGCTGACGATGGCGTGATATTTCGCCTCTCTTTGAAAGCAAAAAGCACTCGAGATCGGTACGTATACGTAGACGCGAGAGCGAGAGAAGTTTCTCGGATATCTCGCACGTCCCTTCCTCGTTCGTTCAACACGCTTACAAGCGGAATTGCTTAATGACGATACTCGTTCTCTCGTTCACTTAGTTTAGTATGATGCCAATGGGGAAACCACGACATAAGTGGATGGTGTCCTGTGTGTTCCCAAGCCCTTCTACGGTTAAGTGCACCTAGCGAAGGGGTGGTTCAACCGTAGGGTGTGCAGTCATACCACCGACGAGTAGCTGCAGAGAACTAGAGAGAGGGATATGTGTATGTCCCTTGGACTAGACTGCACTAATATATATATATGTGTATGTGTGTGTGTGTGTGTGTGTGTGTATATATATATATATATATATACACATGCACACGTCCATACGCTCACATATTTTACGTCACTTTGACGTACGACGTTGGTCTTATATTTTCAGCCTTACGAGAACGAAGCGTCCCGATAAAAATTATATATGTACGAGATGTGAAATTATGTGTGACTTCTGTGATAAAAGTTTACTCTCAATGTAATGGATATTCTCTCTTACTTTCTCTCTCTCTCTCTCTCTCTCTCTCTCTCTCTCTCTCTCTTACCTACTAATAAATAAAAATATAGAATCAAAAATGAAGTTAAGATTGTACAAGTCCAATTCATCCTTATAACTTAAGATAGATTGTTCTTTTATAAAGACGTCCATTTCAAAGTTTCGACTGGATTAGATGCGACTAGATAAGAAAACAAAATTCGAAGGATGATAATAAAACAAGAAGTCGAGCTTAAATGGAATCGATATCGTAGCCACGGATAAAAAAGTCTGCAATATGTGGGGGTTGATTTCACAGAGACAAAGACGGGTAGACAGAGAAAGGGAAGCGTTCGTATTCTACGCTCCTTTCCTTTTTTTCTTTCTTTTTTTTTTTTTTTTTTAACATCGAAGCACGTGGACGATGGTACGTACGTATGCTGTCAGATCAAAGGAATGAAAATGCAGGGGAGCAGCAGCAGCAACAGCAGCCGGCGTTGCTGCGTCCGGCAGAAACAATGAAAGCAAATACGGGCAATGGAAAACTACCGGGCACAAAAGGGATGAAAAAAGCGGTCATTGCGAGTTACAAAGGATGCACGGCTGGAAAAGTACCGCAGATATCTAGTTTGGGCAAACAGGAGTAGCCGAAACAGAACAAAAAATAAAGGAACATTCTCCGGCTTGCGGAACGTCGCGCGTTAGTCAATATCGAACGAAAAGCAGGAACCGCCGCCGACGACTTCGATAAAAAGAGGTATCGTCCTTGTTGTGTGATTAATTTCTTTTAGCTGATCCTTCGAGATTACCACGAATGATACTGCTAAACCAATTAACATTTTTTTTTCGATAACGAAAATTTAAGAGAATTCATTAAGCAATGTTAATTAAACCCATTAATTAAATTTATTCTCAGACACGGAATTATCGATCGTATTATTCACAGTTATTGGAAAATATTTTTTTCCTTTTTTTTTTCTTTTTTTTTTTTTAAAGAGCGAATAAACAAATATTTCGCATACCGTTTCGCATAATTATACAATGTAACATATGCATCTGCGTATTATGCGGATCGTTTAGAATTTCCACTACTGATTCTTTTTCTATTCTTTCTTTCTTTCTTTTTTTTTTTTTTTTTCTTTGAAGAATTTTATTCGTCTCGCTAAGAAGCGTACGCTAAATTATTCTCGTTTTACATCGAACCAGGAGAAGAATGGCGATGGCATGTTCTACAGGTGGATTTCTTCGAATTCATTTTTATGTGCTAGAGAGAAAGGGAGGGAATGATTTAATTCACACAATGATCGATCGTGCACGAACGTGTCGTTGAAAAGGGAATAGCATTTGTAGGTTCGAATTTGTATATCAAGATCTTATCACTTTTGATTAAACTATTAATGCTTACGGTCGCACAGTACGTCGCGATCAGTAATTCATAATTAAGCGATACGAAAACGTTGCTTTAACGGAATGGACCAGTGGTAGCAGAAGGGGAGGTTACAGGTGCGCACATCCGCGACGTTGAGTGTGAAATATGATAGCATCGTTAAGCAAGATTAATATACAGAATATTTCGAAGATACATCGCTTCACTGGCAGCCAGCGTAGATTATTCCATGGCAAGAATAACGCGTCCGTGTGAAAATGGATGCGTGTGCGGATACGGTTATAGAAATATAAATCTGGTTGGACGATAGCCCTGGCGATATTTTTTTTTCCTTCCTTCTTTCTTTCTTTTTTTTTTTTTGGTTTCGCGTTGTTCTTTTACCACACAACTTATGTATGCTCACATGCATGACATCCAAACGTTATTACGTTCTTTTCTTTTTTCCTTTTTTTTTCTTTTTTTTTTAAATCCGTAAAAACGAACTTGAAAGAAGCAAATAAACATATAAAAGTGTGGATTTATTTTACATTCTTACAAAAGGCAAAATGAAAACCTTTTCATACATTTCGAATGGTACGACAGACGGTATTGCCAATTGGAACACGCCTCGATAAAAGGTTTGTTCTCAATATGGGTACACGGACACTTGTCCGGCACTCGGTTTAGAGTGTCTCGTACGCTTTGAAATCACCATCGTCGCTTCTATTATATCTGAATCACTCTGATGCACTTGTATTGCTGGTAATAATTCGGCCTAGCAAACGGAGAAATAGTGCGAGGACATATAGGAGGGTAGCCTTAGTAGAAAGGGTACGTCGTTTCAATGCTGTCCTCCATTTCATCTTTTCTCTTTCTTTTTTTCTTTCTGTCTTTTTTTTTTTTTATATATATATATATTTCTTTCCTTCTCTTTCAGAGAGAATTTTCAAAGAGAATTTATCTTGAAATTGCTGGAGGTAATTTCTCTCAATCGCTTTGTCTTCTAATCGAGTATTTGCGAGCACCGCAATTTTTTTAAACAAATAAACCGATTTAAATATTTTTTACGAACTCATTATTCTGAATTTAATCGTATTCAGTGGGTTTAAACGAAAGCGAAAAAAATTTCAAATGAACTCCGAACAAAGGAACGTAAATATCACGGTGGTTCTTATTCACGGACAATACCAGATTAAACATCGAACGACTTATAGTTCCTCGATTCGATCGAAATTTTACGGAAGGTGAAAAAGATCCTTTGATTAGATCCTTTGATTTGCTACGACCCCATGGCAGAAATTTTATAAAAGGTAAAGGAGGATAAGATAGGAAAAGAGAGTACGAAGAGCAGGCTTAACTCGTTCACGATAATTGCCAAATGGATTCATCAAAGAAAGTATTTGGCCGAGCTACGAGAGTACCGACCGCTTGTCTTTGAAGTTGCCACCGTCCGAAGGTAGCGAGAAATGGAGTTTGTTAAATCGTACGTACACAGATTCGTTAGTAACGTGAGTGAAAAGCGCGATAGGGTATGGATGTTGAACACGGAGAGAAGATCGAAGAGAAAAGGGTAGAGAAAGAGGCAAGTATCGGAGGAAATGAATGTGGAAGAGTTATTGGCATCTGGATATGCGAAGGGAGATAGCTTGAAACGAAAAAAGAACGGCTAAAAAAATACGAAAAAGGGTGAAAAGATAAGAAGATAGATTGATGGAGAGAGAGAGAGAGAGAGAGAGAGAGAGAGAGAGAGAGAGAGAGAGAGAACAAAAAGTACTATACCATACTACAATAATGAGTTCTATATGCGTAACCCAAAAAATAAGTAATAGACTACTAATTGGATAATTATTTTTGTACAAAATAGTAAATGTAATGTTAGTATTTATACTCGTATGTATTATATCATACTCTGCGTTGAAGAATGAATGACATATCTCTGTAAATAGACACATATATAGTTGTTACTTATACACGCGATAACAAAGCTTGAATGTGTTGATATAGAGATAAAGAGAAACGAAAAAAGAAGAAGAATAAAACGGCACCGAGTATTAGGAGGAAATGAATCCAGAAGAGTTATTGGCATTTGGGAATGGGGTGGGAGATAGTCTGGAAAAAAGGGAGAAAGAGGAAGAATGAAAAGAATGGTGAAAAGATGAGAAGTACAAGAAATGAAAAGAGATAGACGGACAGAGAGAGAGAGAGGGGGGGGAGAGAGAGAGAGAGAGAGAGAGCAATACGTAGTATGATTCCATTGAGGACCACGCACATCTGCCATGAGACGCATTGTGCTGTACTCGGCACTCATCCGCATCATCCGATCCGCCGCGATGCGACCACGGTTCTTGAGAAAAAGAGAGACGAACCTTCAGAACGGAAGGAGGAAGAAGTGAAAGAAGAAGAAGAAGAATATGAAGAAGAAGAAGAGGAGGAAGCTTTTTTCTATACCTGCACCTATGCCTCGTGCCAAAGACCCTTATCGAGTTATGTCGTCACATCGTCCTACTACCTGCCAGCCAATAAATCCCTGCCAATCCGTTTTTTCCCTTTCGTAAAAAGAAAGAGAATGCCGTCTAGATTTCCGAAACTCGAAGTTAATATTAGACACGATCGTCGTTCATTTTTATTATTTGACTTAACCGTGCTTTTATATGTAACAAAAAAAAAAAAAAAGAAAAAGAAAAAAAAAACAAATAAATTCGTATCACTTATTTTCTTCTTTCTCATTGCTTCCTCTTAGTTCAAGGTTCATATTTCACGAGTACGGGTTACATTACGTATTTATGTCGCGCTCAATGTCCGACTTGTTCTCGCCGGCCGATATACATATACGTATATGTAATATGTACATAAGCATATAAGGAATGGAAGGAGCGAATTTATGTTCTCGTATGCTTTTACGATGTTGGGCTTGTATTAATAATTTAACAAAGTACCCTGCGCCTACTTGGATACGATGCTTTCCTGACTAGAAGTTTCCTTACGCCATTTTCTTTTTTCCCTCTTCTCTTACTTTCCTTATTTTTTCTCTGATATACCACCACCTTATACATTTCATTTTATTTTTTTTTCATTCCCTTGGTATCGCGAGCGTTTTATATACTACGATAACATGAATTTGCTTCAGTGTGTACAGGGATCGCGTATCGATGCGTATCTGTGATGAATCCTGACGGACGAGGATGAAAATGGAGGCTCATAAGCGATTACCTCTGCTCTCTCACGCTCTCTCTCTCTCTCTCTCTCTCTCTCTCTCTCTCTCTCTCTGTCTGTCTGTCTTTCTGTCGTTTTTTCGTTTAAAACCTCTCCAGCCAGTTGGCCCACTTTTGGCCAACTTTTAACGTTTCACTCATACGATCGATTTCGACACTCGTCACGACATCATTTTTAGAGGGGCACAAGTTAAATCGTGTGTACACTATATCGGTGAAACAATTATTTGCTTTTTCTAATTTTGACTCCTTGACGATGATATCTTCAATTCGTACATCAATGGTCGTATTGTAATTTTCGAATAATTCGTAAAAATAATAATATAGTTCGATAAAGATAACCAACCAAAAAAAAAAACAATCAAAATCGATTTCGTATAATATTAATCCTTGTGTATTCATGCTTTGATGATAAAATCTATTAGTATTAACGGTGAACTTCCATTGCAGGATAACATCAAAGACATCTCATAAACGCATCCTGGAATAGGAAATTGTACTGTACTGCCTCTGGTTGTCCATTGTTTGGTGTTGACAATTTGTTATACGGATAAATTTGCGGCTAATAGTTGGACGGATGCACATAATTGAGTACTCAGTGGTACATCTAGCAATTGGTCCTGTTATTCGATTAATGGCTTCTTCAATTATACGGCTAATTACTAGCATGGAATTAGTTCTCTCTCTCTCTCTCTCTCTCTCTCTTCCTCTCCTTCTCCCACTCTGTCCCTATAACTATATAGGTTTATAGCGATACAGTTATTATGACTGATAGCTATTGTTTAGTCAGCATCTAATTACCATTATATTAATTGTTAGCGACACAGAGACATACGAAACTACACACACAAGTTCACCGAGGAGAAAGAGCTAGGTATTGATTTTTTACGAGGAACAACGAGCATACTTAAAACATACTTGGTACGTACATACTACATCACGATCTTGCATAATGGCTATAATAATAAGCAAGAAAATTTAAATTTCAATCGAGTCGCCATCTACAGACACTACCTCAACGAAATTAAATTGATCGCGTAAAAATGGAAATTTGAGAGAGAGAGAGAGAGAGAGAGAGAGAGAGAGAGAGAGAGAGAGAGATATCACTTCCTTATTTACGTTTATTAAATGACCTGAAGCAAAGAACCGAAATTTAATTCTGCTCCTTTAGATTTTATTTGTAGATGTAAATGAATGCATTTACGATTTATTATGGGCTTTGGGAATATACACGTAGGTACTGACTATACGGAAAACTTTCGAATCAAGTTCGACGTACCGTTATTAATAGAACTCATCCATGATCCTATTGTTATGGATTATGGCTCGCGGGAAAAGAAAGAAAAAGAAGAAAGGAGAAAAAGGGAAAGAGAGAGAGAGAGAGAGAGAGAGAGAGAGAGAGAGAGAGAGAGAGGAGGAAAGAATAGGACGCTTCGTTGTCGACGATTTTTCGATGCACCGATTGTTCGCGCATAAGTTGCACGTTATGGATTAATATAAAGGAAGGGCGTGCACGTTGTTCACGGGATATGGCGAGGGTACTCGTATAGAAACTGCTCCGATCGTACGCCTTTCACGTGTCTCGCATTTACATAAGGGGTTACGGCTCCATTCGCAGGGAAAATGAAATAATCTTGTTATGTAAATGGACATCTACCGACGGTACCGTTCTCGCGCTCACTGTTGGACGTCTTCGTCATGCCGTCGACGTCCGAATAGTTTCTTCAGACCACTCGTTTACTCTCTACTCTCTACTCTCTACTCTCTCCTACCCTACTCTCTTTCTCTCTCTCTCTCTCTCTCTCTCTCTCTCTTTCTCCTTTTCTTTCTCAAGTATAGCTAACATCTTGCTTTAAACTTTACAACCAATTTCACGACTACGATCCTCAACAAGAGTTTCCTACGTTAAAATCCTCAAATTTATTTGATCTCGTCGAGCTAGTTAAGTGTAAATATGTTAGCATATTGGGCTCCATGATCTTATGTCTTACTAGTTTGCACCATATGATTTATTACTTCGAAATTCATACCAACGAATGATATCACCGAAACGTATTCTTTACTGGTCACTTTTACGTGCAATTTTTTTTCTTTCTCTTTTTTGTCAAAATTCGACGCCAGTTATTAACGTAACCAGTTGACCAAGAAATGAGCTGTAATAATAGTTAAATCGATTTGAGCAATGCCACGGAAAATGATAGTTCAAAATTAATACTGTCTATCGTTGGCTATATGAAGAATGATTGGTGCAATGAAAACAAGAAACCTAGTAATTTGTCAAATTGAATACGTAGAAAACGCGACGATTGATGTTACGTTTCGTCATTATTCGTCGAACATGGGAATAGTATAATGGCGTTGTGTCTCGATGTGTCAGATCACCGCGAGCGATTATTAATGAATGAATGAGCAGAATGATCGAGCGTAATGAAACATCGAATTCGTTATTTCGTTCGGACGATGTTTGTATCTATAAAGCTTAAAATTTCAAATATTTATCAAATGTAATCCATTCTTCTTCATTCGCTAACTTTAACAAATAGTAATTATCATAAGAGAAATACTAGAAGTAACTATATATATGAAAGGGGGAAGAAAAAGGAACGTTATCCTTCGGGTACAATTTGTCTTCTTTTATTTAGTAATAAAGCCACGGTAATCTTTGAAACGTAAGTAATTAAACTTAATAGACTTCCATAGACAATCATTTTCCAGGAAAAGTACGATCGCGATTCTCGTATAAGATCATTGAACAAGTGAGAGAGAGAGAGAGAGATAGAGAGAGAAGAAAGTAGATCGTAGAGTCCATTCAGTCTTGTGTTCTTCGATCCAAGCTCACTTACAGTTGCCGCGAGCGATTCATGGTAAATTAAAGAGACGAAGAGAGCAATCAACAATCCTCTTGCAATGGACTACGAGAGAGGTCTCCTTGTTGAATCTCGTTTAAGGCAAGTGTGTCTAAACGAAGTCTCCACTACTCTTCCCGGTATTATTATTCCCCGTCTGCTCCTTAAGAATTCCTTTCTGACCATATTGTCCTGAATCGACGACGACGACGACGACGACGACGACGACGACGACGACGAGGGGACCGACGCTTTTCTTCTTGTCTACTATCGTCTTTACTCTCTCTCTCTCTCTCTCTCTCTCTTTCTTACTCCTTTTCTGTGCTTTAGAATACTTGGAAGAAGAGGAAGAAGAAAAAGCAGAAGAAAAAGGGAAAGAATCGGAGAGCACGAAAAGGGATAAATAGGAGAAGAGAGAAGAAAGAGTCGTTGGCCTTACCAAGAAGAGATGTACATAGAAATCCACGCGAGAAATCCATATGCATTGAATATCTTCTCATGCGAGGAGCACGTCCTGCGAATTCTTGAATCGCTTTGGTACATCCTAAGGTACGCTTCAGAATGCGACCGTCGTATTGGCATACCTTACGCGATGGTATATGTTAGTTACTTTCGGTTAAAGTTAGTTAACAAGTAAGACAAATGTGAGTTTAACAATTATTCCATCAACTAAATGAAAGAATGTTTAATTGCAAACGTTATCATAAATGCAGATCTCGTTTGATTTGTTATTAATAAAACTTTTGTTTTTGATTTGTTATTAGATAAAAGTATTGTTGACTTTCGTTTCGTATCTAGGTAAAATGTTATTATGAGGTATTATATCTTCATTAAACGCGAAAAAAAATATTTAATATGCCAAGAGAAATTTTGGACGTTTGGTAATGTAATATAATTGAAAATAATACTAGATCAAACGTCGCATATAAAGAAGATCGTTATGTCACGAATTTCTTTTGCGATTTTAATCATTTCTCCACAAGCATATAATATGTACCTTGCAATGCAACTGCGACATATTTACAAACGAACTCTGACTTTTATCAAGAAACATAATTGTAATAATAACCATCTCCGACTATTATTATAATTAATAATGAAAAAAAAAAAAAAAAGAAAAATAATAATTCGAGTACCGACAGTCAGAGCTTTAAAAAATGTATATCCCATCCTTTTCTCCTATGACTCTCTTACCATTTCATTACCATTTGCAATTTTGTTAATATTCTCGTTTTTTTTCCCCCCTAAAGTTAATAGCTCGTAACAATCAAGAAAATTTCTCATGACGATCATCAACGCTCCCTTCATTCATTATCCATCGGTAATATATAACCCCGGAAGAAAAATATCGCTAAATCTCCCTAGCACGGGGTTATTAATTTGTATCGGAATAATTTATAGCGGAGTGATGATAAACGGCCATTACATTCGTCATCATTTCGAAGAGTAAGTACTACATACACGCATGTATGTGTGTGTATGTATAACGGCGATCGTAGCTCGAGTCTAGGTATATTAAGCCGAGGAAAGTGTGTTTCATTAAAGAAGAAAAAAAAAAAAGAAAAAAAATTCTTCGCAAGGCTTGTGCTCGCACTATTGTTCACGCTCGATGAATGATATTAATAAGAGCGATAAGCAGACGCGGAAAAGCAAGTTCAAGCAGGCTGGCGCCTACAGCTTACGATAGCCAGAGTCGGCAAGCGAGAATAATCGACCGCCATCACCGCCCTCGAGGATTTGCGAATTATCAACGGAGCAGCTTCTCTCTCTCTCTCTCTCTCTCTTCTTTCTTATTCATTCTCACTTCCAAGCTAATACGACATGTATTCTTCCGAGATGAAATTGCATTTGGCGGAGACGTATTTCGATAAATCTTCTTGAATTTCGTCACGTTTTTCTATTTTCATTTTTTTTTCTTCTTCTTTCATTTTTCTCTTTTTTCGTATATCTAAAAAGTCATTCCTTGTGTTCTGCAGAAAAGTAACGTTATATTATTATTGACACGAAAGAGGGAAAGATATTTCGCCTGAAAGAAAAATAGTAATCACGCATTAGCTGCGGCTAGACGCGTTATTTCCGTATACGTTATGTTCCATTAGCGAAATCTCGTTGCGCCAGGCCTTAATTATCATTAACAACGGCGAAATCGATATCGTGTACACGTACATAGGCTCAGCTTTCATGGAAAGCGATGATAAGCTCGTACTCATATAGAATTATATAGATTGAAGAGGGCGAAAGAGTGAATTGCGGAAGAGAGGGAGAGAGAGAGAGAGAGGGAGGGAAAAAGGGAGAGGGAGAGTCGCTTGGCCATTCACAAAACCTTTCGCCTTTCTTTCACAGTTACACGGGAAATGCATGTGTGCGTGCGCGTGAATGTGCATGTAAATTCCTTCAAGTAACTCGGAGGATTCTCTTCGCGGAAACGAGAAAGCGTGCTTGTAACAGAAATTGCTTTACCGTGTTCCGCTCGCTCGACTCTATAATCTACGCCATCTGCTTCTTTCGCCGCTCCCTCCCCGCCCCTCTATCTCTTTTCTCAATTTTTTACTTTGGTGAATCTTCAACGATCTCCGTCTACGCCCGTTTAACATTCTCTTTCGGTACAACCTTTGTGATACTTAAAGTTCTGAGATAAAAAAAGAAAAAAAAGAAAAAGGAAAGTAAAGAAAAGAAATGATGATAAGATCCAAGAAGACAGATCGATTTCTAATCCGTGTGCAATCGATGTTCGTTCGATGGTAATAGTGTATAATATTATTAAAGGCAAAATAAAATCAACTAATGCAAATCTCTGCAAGACGTGGGTAGATACATTAGAAAACAAAACGTCAATACTAGATAATATTTTCTCTGACTTATTCGACGATCGAGTAAATCCTATTTGATTTCATCGATTTTATTATTTGGTCTGTCTAATCCGTTTGATCAAATCCTATGAAAATTTTATGCGGATGTTGTGGTAGTTCTTAGCGAGTGATAGTGTCGAGACATTATGCCTACGCCCCCTTTCGAATCTCAAGAAACCTGTCTGCTCCTTAGAGATCGAAAAGATGACGATGACTAAAAGGAAAAGGAATTCAGGTATTCTCTCTCTCTCTCTCTCTCTCTTCCGGGTAGTCCATAAAACCTCCGCGCACACGCTCGAATATATATCACGTATAAAAGCAGGCATTGCCCAACCCTCGAAGTCATTCTCGCTAAAGTTAAACGTCAAGAATTATTGCGGTAATCTCGGAATTCGAAATCGCTTTTAGCAAATCTCTATACAATTCGATTAACGTCTTTTCGTCGAAGTACCTTTAAATTTCCATTTGTCTTACTTTCTCCCTATTCTCTCGCTCCTTTTACCATCCATCACGGTTATTTCATCTCTTCCGTGTATCTATTAATTAGATCTCTTCGGCAAAAAGAAAAAGAAAAAAAAAAAAAGGAAAGAAGAAGAAGAAGAAGAAGAAGAAAGAAAGATCGAGCAGAAGTTTGTGCAAGGCTATCAAATGCAAAACAGGTTAATTAAATTCCCGGCTGGCGATTTTGTAAAAAGGATTTTGCAAGGCACGCTTACAATAGTAGGAAAGACTCGAATGGCGAGCAACGTAAGAAAGAAGAAGAAAGGAGAGCGTGCGTAAAGTCGAAGAACGACCCGAGTTGAACTCTGCCTCTTTCTTCTTCTTCTTCTTCTTCTTCTTCTCTTGCTCTCTTTGCTTTCTTACTCGCTAGCTGCACTACTCTTGTGTTAATTAAGCACGCAATGAATGACGTTACGTTCGTCATCAAGAAGCACTTGGAGTCAGGTTCATGCGAGTCTATGTCATTCGTCAAGCGGGAGACTCTTTTAGTGAACCGTGGGAAGACATCCTTAGTACCATCCCTTTTCTCCTTTCTCTTTTCCTCCATGACGAGTAACCAAGAACCAGATAATTGTTGGAATACTCACGAACCTTCGTTTCCTTTTCTAATTAAATTATTAGAAATTATATTCCTAATAAAATTAGTGTAACATTGTTATTGGATACATATAGAAACTAATAAACGTCACCTATGGAGTAATGTTAACGAACACTTTGTGGTCAAATTAATAACTTCAATGACACACGCGTACACGCGCGCGCAAACAAACACACAAGCGCGCGCACACATGTTCGTGTGAATTTATATGGAACGTATGCACTTATTTAAACTTCTACCTTTAATGGGATACAATTAAATGCCGTCTAATTAATTTCATACACTGGCCAATTAATAATAATTATTATTATTATAATTATTATTGTTGTTGTATAGATGTAACTACGTTACTCGAACATTCTAATCGTTTCCATTGTTAATAGATTGGATTTCAAAGATTGTAAAATGAGCTAACATAAGCTATAACGTTAATAATAATGAGAAGTTTGAATTATGCGTTTCAACCACGGTAAAATAAAACGAAGGAAAGAATCATTGAATCGATACGACATCCAATTAGTAATATTTCGAATTGACACGCAACAGAAATTGTACCGAACATGTGCCGTCAATTATATTGAATTTTTTCAAACAGTAGCCAGCCACCATAGAGTATTGGCAAATCGGTTCTTCGTGTACATCGGTTATTCGAACGTGTGACGGCGATCGGCGTGTGGTCCACGAGGGAGACCCACGGTAATGCTTAATGTCTATGTGACACGTGCGAGTCGTCGTCGTCGTCGCCACCACCATCGTCGTCGTCGTTCTCGTCGTCGTTCGGAATCAATTAACTCGACATGCACCGCTGCCGGCCACTGGAATATAACACCTTCCTTGCGGCGGAACATGACCGAATGCTTTTTGACCTTTTTACGCAAGCGCATTACGCCGAGATAGAACCTCGTACACGCAACGACTAACACTCCACTAAATTTCTCTTAATATTTCCTTAAGTAGGAGTTCAATTTGCATTCGAATGCAAAGCATATAATTATACTTATATAATGAAAAAGTCTAAAGCGTCGATGTAATATTGTGATTAGGGTTACATAAAACTTAACTATTTGGATTATCTTAATTCTTCCTTTTTCTTATTTTTTTTTTTTTCTTTTTCCCTTCGTATCCGATACTTGTAATAAGTAACACATACGTCAGGCGTGTGTACCCTCTGTAGTCGTAGATATAGAATTCGTCGACATCAGACAACACGTTCCCTGATCCGTACATTTTCAACCATCGAAATGACTCCGAGCAAGCATGTTCGGCCTCGGGTTTACGCGCGTCTGCACGTGTAATCCCCATTGGGCTTTATAGGCCACTATCGTTCAACGAACGAACGAATGAATGCGTATGGAGCTTTACATAGCAGCGTTGCTATCGTGCGTGGATGAATGTGAATTACGACGATACACGAGGGGTTGTGGTACACAACGAGGTCGTTAATTAAAATCCACCCGGTACATGTTGAGGCATCATATCTACGAACGAAGTTCGGTACAGTCACGCTGGTTATGTTTATGACAGAAAAATTTTTTTTACGATTGCTTCGGCAAATTGTTAATTTTTGTTAAAAATTACTAAAACGTTGATCAATTTGGTATTTCGATCGATTTGAAACCGTAACATACTGATTTATAACGTTCCTTTGGGCTCATTTTATTGCTCGTATTTAACATCGAGTACTGTAGAATTAAAATCACCAATGAAATTATTATATTCTAAGAGTTATCTCTGATAATGATTCGCTATACGACTAGCAAAACAATTTCCAAGCTTGTCGATCTTTTATATATGTATCTCTTTTCCATTTGTTCCTACTATTTCTGCTTCGCGGATTTTTATTCCGGCGACTGTTCTTTTCCTTTGTAATTTTTTCTTTTCTCTCTTTATCTCGCGATTCAACATAACTCGCAGTTTTTGCCGCGAATTCGAGCGATACGAATCGACCGTTGCTTCTCTCTACCTCTTTCACTCTCACTCCTCTCTCTCTCTCTCTCTCTCTCTCTCTCTCTCTTTCTTTTTCTCCATATCTTTCTTCTTTATTCGAGCGTATGACGAAAATCACGAAAGAAGTAGTTATGACAGCTGGTAGTATCCTCTTTCTCCGAGAGTCGCGTACAACGGTAGGAAACAAACAAAAAAAAAGAAAAAAAGAACAAGGAATAACAAAAAGGAAAGAAAAAAAGCCTTGAACTCAGTTCGCAATAATAGGTTCTAAAGGGCAGAACGCGTAAGCTAGCTTCTATTAAAAAACTTGGAGCGAACTATTCTAATAAAATGCAGGTTGCATGTAGAGGGCTGCGTAAAGCCCTCATATCCCTACTACTCCTCCATTCGCCGTCTACCTTTATGCCATCGTATTTTACTGGAAGAATGAGATTGGGTATCGCGGAAGGAGATTTGTCTCGTATCGAAAAGACAAATTATTAAATTCGGCTTTACAATATTTTCTCTCTCTCTCTCTCTCTCTCTCTCTCTCTCTCTCTCTTTCTCTCTCAACATTTTCCGTCCTAATTTATTTACCTCTCATCCTTCGAACAAAACTTTGCGGGAGAACGAAATAGAGAAAGGGAAGGTAAAAGGAATAAAACAAGAAAGAAGGGAGAACGAAATCCGAAGCGGAGGTGTGGTCGGAACGGGTATAGGAAGAAAGGAAGAAAGAAAGAAAGAAAAAAAAAGGAAGAAAAAAAGAAGAACAGAAAAAAAGAGAGAGAAACAAAAAAAAAAAAGGAGGCCAAGCTTTAGAACGAAAGAGTTAATTTTTCAAGGCAGAAAATTGAAAAGATCTCGAATCAATTTGACGGTCTAACGATTCTTGCACGAACCAACGACGATGAAGACGACGTCGACCACGAAAAAGTCATTTGCTTCGTAAGCGGCTCGTCGTTTCGATCGCAATTTCTGCCGCTGGCTATCCTTTTACCCTCTAGCCCCGCCATTTCTCTCTCTCTCTCTCTCTCTCTCTGTTTCTCTCTGTCTCTTTCGCTCTCTCTCTCTCTATCTCTCTTTTGAGAACTAGCAGGCTACGCGATATTTGGCCTTTTCATTAAGCGCCGAAAGGCGCGTGATTAATGGAGTTCGTTCGCTGTGCAGAGGATAGGTGCGTTGCTCAACGGGGGGTGAACCACCTCTTCTCTCTATCTCTCTTTTCCTTCCACCTGAAACCTCCACCCTCCTATTCTTCCTCATGACGCGCCGACAGACGCGTCGTTCAAACTCGCGGAGTTTCGTGAAACCCTGGAAGAGACGGTAACGAAGTCACGTTGATCGCCTACCCCCTTAAAAAAGAGGAGAAAGATGGTGATGATGTACGCGGTATGGTATATAACAGCTTGAGAAAGTTTAACAATGAGGTATGAACCTTTTACGATTTAGTAATTAAAGCTTGCCCCGATTTTACGTTGCACGCTAAAGACCACAAATTTTAATATTTCAACCATTACCATTAAATTCAAAGTACCATATGAAAAATATTATAAAACGTGGAAATTCACACATTCGCTCTACGGTTTGCATGCCTAAAAAAAAAAAAAAAAAAAAAAAATAAAAAACAGGAAATATTACGTCGGTCTAGCATATCGTCAGAGATATATCGGATGAAAAGGTAACATAAACAAACATAAAATGAAAAAGCCAAATGTTTGATATATTACAAGTTTATTTTTTCAGAGTGTTGGACCAATATAACTTCATATGTATTTCTCTCGGAATAAAACCGAAACTCGAAATTGCATAAACAAAGAAATCTTGGCGTTCCGAAAAAAATCTATTTCTTTTTTTTCCCTTTATTCGTTCATCGATATTATTAGCCGTTATTGAATGAAGCAATTCTTCCCACGGAAGCAATATTCTCATGATTAAATCTTATGGGATTTTCCTGTTTATTGCGTTTATTATTTTATATATTTCACATTTGTAAAAATTAATCCAAATTTCGATTATTTTTTCACGTACACACGTTCATTCGAGCGATTTAATCAATAACAACGAAACGCACGTACCACCGCATTATAGAAGAAACGAAAAAATACAAAAGAGAGTTGCGTAGCATTCTATTATTTCACGAATAGCCCCGATACAAAAGGAAATCAAAAGCGAGAAAATCATACTCATTGTGTATATATATATATATATACACAAACACACACATTCACACAGACATTCAGGGACAGTGTACAGAAAGGTAGAGTAAGAAAAAAGAGAGCAAGGTAGATAGCCGGTGTTGCATGTGCAAGCGCCCGCGCGCTCGCGTTCACGCAATCCACGTGCTCACCATTGCAAGCAGACTGCTCAAGCCCTCGGGCTCCTTTCGACGAGCGAACATAATGCGATCTCATTTTATTTTGCGCCGGTCTCTCACCCCTCCTACCCCCTACCCCTTCCCTTTCCACTACCTTCTGTTATCACCGTCGTTCTTTCTACGGTCTCTGAACGTCGCGAGAAAAAAGGTTCACCCTCCAACCTTTCACCCCCCCACACACTTTCTCGGAGTTTCTCCTCGTTCGCGTCTGTTTAAAATTTTCCCGTTCTCTTTTTCCTCTATCTTTGTTACGATCGGACAGCTCGATGCCTGAAAGTTGCAGGTTTTCTATAGATTTTGTTGTGCTATTAATATACCGATTTATCATTGCTATAATACCGTGAAAAGTAACTAAAGAAAAAGTTTCGCAAAGTGGAATCTGCTAAAATGAAGGGCGTGGTCACTAAGGTGATCGTTGGTTTTTTTGTGGAACCGTTAATAATATCATAATGATGATGATGATGATGATGATGATGATGATGATGATGATGATAAAAATGAAAACAATTTAATTTCGGTTGAAAACTCGAATCGATCTTTTAGATGTAGCCTCGAATTATTAAATCATTTCTTCTTTTTACGAAGGAATGAAATGATGATCGAACGAAAATTCGCGGTTTACGCAATTACTACACGCCTGCGAATACTGTGAATAATTTCAGGTTGAGATTTCGCAGTATTTGTTTGCGGAAGGTACGCGTTACTTTTTGTTTTTCATTTTTTTTAATCATTTTTTTTTTTTTCAACGATTCGAATATCACGCTTGTATCGCGTCGATCGAACGGTTTATTTCATTCGAAGTTCGTTTCACTCGTCATTGGTGCGAGCTTTATTGATTTCTTTGACGCTTCACCGGCGAGACTTTATTTTGCCATTCATTCATACGACTTTGAAAAAGTTCGTAATTTATCTGCTACGACCTTAGAAATGGTTTTAAAAGGGGCCAAAGTTAAAATCGAGACAAAAAGTAAGAAATAAAATACACCGATTACTTATCGCGAATTCGGAAAAGCCATTAAGCCGATTAGAAATCAATCCAATAGTACTACGAGAGCGCCGGACAATCAATTCGAATCCACATTAAGCACCAATTGAGGAAAGAGCACGGGCAAGGGGAATGTCCAAAAATTAAGAGAGTCGATTTTCCGATAACAAATTTTCTTTATCGTTGGCGTCGTAGAGGAAGGAATTTAAACGGTAGGACGTATTTATCTTGGATAACCTCGTTGCGTGGCTAGTAACGACCGGACCTATAATCGAGAACTTAACGATCTACGTGGACGAAGGTACCGGAGAAAACAATGTGACGCGTTGCTATTGATTGCTACGTCGCTTCGACGCGATACCATAAAGAGAGGAGTGCGAGAGAGAGAGAGAGAGAGAGAGAAAGCGAGAGAGAAAGGAAAGAACGAGAGAGAGAGAGAGAGAGAGAGAGAGAGAGAGGGAATAGAAGAGAAGGAAGGAACAAGAAAGATCCGCATATCGCGTGTGCGAATGAGAAAAAAAAGGAGAGCAAGAAACGAAGGATACGTTGCATGCTGGACCCTCGACGTAACAAATTGTTTATTGCCACATGCTCGACTCTCACACTATATACAAAATGGGGTTTGAGTTTCTCTGCAAAACATCCAATGCTTCGAGCTGCCTCCACCGTCCCTATTGGGTGTTCCATCTCGTGTTCGCACACGAGCACACTCTTAAACCACCCTCTCCTAGCTATTACTCGCCCCTTGAGAGCTTGCCTAGTCTTGTTTTTTCTTTTTGGTTTTTTTATTTGTTTTTCTTTTTTTATTTTTTTTTTTTTTTTTTTTATTACGTAATGGTTCTTTCGCGATTAGGCAGGAGCGCGATAGGTGTATCTCCAACTGAGGTGTACGACCGGGTGCTACTTAAGGAAATAAGTACTTTGGAATGACGATAAGTGCAATCGCAAGTCCAAGATAATTTCAGTAACGTTTGTCAATGCTCGGTACGCTGCGGGTATGACAAAATGTTCAATGTTGAAAAAAAAAAAAAAAGAAAAAAAGAAAAATGACAAAATTTCTACTCGATATTACCAGGTCATTTATCAATTTTCCACTCATTCGTGCAACTTCATTAACACTCTAGAACAGACCATTACTCTCGATAGTCGGTACTCGACCCTTAAAATTAGTACGCGAAATCGCGAGTATCGGTTGGTTGAACGCTCACACGGATTCCCTTTCGCATGAGTGTTCACTGTGTTCGCATGTACACTTGATGGCAAACAGGAAACCCTCCCTGTCCCTCTTCTCTCCTTCTCCTTCTCTCTCTCTCTCTCTCTTTTTTATTATACAAGCTTGGTCTACTGGTTTGAACCACTATCTCTGTTCGTGGCAACACGGTGCAAACATTTGTTCAGGACGAAGAAGAGTGCTGATAGTGGGGATAGTAGGAGACGGTGGTAGGAACAGAGAAGTGCGCGGCAAACGCTGATGCAATATCAGTAATAAGATAACGACTAGCCGGCGTATTGCACCCGACTTTACTTTCCCTTTCCGCTCTTTTCTCATCGGCTAACATTCTAGAGCCACGTGCAGTAGCGATCTAGAATGGTATTCGAGTTTCTTATCGGAGCCTACGTGTAATATGCATCGCTGCTCTGATTCGGTTGCTTTTTTATCTACGTCATCAACATCTTTCAGATAATAATTATTAACAATTACTTGAAACGATTTTAAAAACATGAGAAAGATTTAAAAGACTCTTTGAACGAATCAAAGTATATTTTCAAAAGTACAATAACTTGACGTTAAGAGCATCCTCCTAAGATATTATCACATTTCCAAATATCATTATCGGTCTAAAAAAAAAAAGAAAAAAGAAAAACGATGATACCAGGTGAGGCACGTACAAGAAAGAAATTTTTCACTTCAGATTAGAAACTTTATCAGCCCGGCTTCTTCTTCAACCACTTTTCGGCTAATCTTTCGACCACCGGTGTGTCACATATGGCGTGGGACATAAAAAGAGCTCTAGGCGTCGCTATTTCTAGTCGTCGTCGTTGCAGCTCAGATTAGAAGCAGTGCATTCTGCACGTTCGCGAGGCCTCATTTCGAAAACGATTCGTTTCCCCGATGTAAGTTGTGGAGCACCTGTCGTTCCCCCTCCTCCTCCTCGTCTCTCTCTCTCTCTCTCTCTATATATCTCCTCTACCTCTGTTTCTACTACTTCTACTACTTTCACAATCACGACGATATCACACAAAGACATTAACGTTAGCGATGTTCGTGCCTGCGCATTTTTTAAAACCGAATCGCGTTTCACGAACGGCCAGTCGGAAATAAAACAAGATTAAATGCTCTCCGTCAAAATCAATATTCTCTGCACTTAACCGGATTGGAGCCCGTTGCTACAAGCTATGAAAGAAGGAACATGGTATTTCGTCGAAATCTATGTAAGGTGATAAAATATTGGAAAGCAAAGTTTTATCGATTAGATCACGCGTAAAACGCGCCCTTTCATTTTCTTTTTTTTGTATTTTCATGTGGCATTTAGTATCATAGAATCGGTCTTAAAAATACAAAACAAAAAAAAAAAGAAAGGGAAATGCGAAAAGAGGAAAGAATATTAAAATCAATAAATAAATAAATAAATAATCATTTCGAAAGTAATACGCTCGTCGTGATTCACGGATCTTCAAGCTCAATAGACATTTTTATCGCCTACGGTCACGTAAATTGTGGTTTTTGGTATGCCACGATGACAACGAGAATAGTTAGCGTTAGGAGACGACCGACCTAAGCGACGCGTCGTAAATTGTGCGCAATTGTGCGTCAACGTTGACCCGGTGTCATCGTCCGTCATTTCAAGCAACCTTATAATTGCCCTCGCCACGAACGAAATCATCCTTTCATAAAGACATGCGCACCGACAAATGGCTGTGCTCCTTTATAGACGGCATCAAATGTACGAAATTGATTGAACAAAATGCGGTTTTTGAACGCACGAGAAAAACACTTATCTAACGGTTACAATAATTTCGCGAAAATATACGCAGAGATTTACTGACGAAACGAATATAGCAAATTAGAGAGTATTCCTTGTTAACGTTAACATTTACGGTCGAAGTAATTTGGTTTCGGTATTCTATTAGATTTTACATCGGCAGAAAATGGCTCGATTATTTGCTCACAACTTCCTGTTACTTTGATTTTCGAAAAGCATTCGATCGAAAGCGAATAGTTGTGCAATTTGCGCGATGAGTGAACAAGCACGTTAGTTCGAACACACCGTTTCGAGGATTTTAATGTGATTGCACTGTTTATTTTAGGTAAATGAAATTGAAATACTAAGAGGAGCCTCGAAGAGAACTGGCTCGTTCTTTTTTGGTGGGGATGCAGGACCGTCGGAGATGAGGGGATGGAAGGAGTCCTTATTGCGAGTCTACCTTTTTAATTAAAGTTTGAAACTAAACTAGCGCACGCAGGGAAAGGGTTCACTTGTACCACCCTTGCGGACTCGGTAGAAACGCGACGCATAAAATAATTAAGTGTAGCTTTCGCTATGTTGAGCACCATCATAGAGCTTATTTAACATTCTTACCCATTATAAAATGAACGACGGCTAACACAAGATCGCCTTCATTCCAAGATTAAATCCTGGAACGATAATATAACCGTATCTCGACTCTACTCTTTTACTGCCACCCACCATTCTCATCCCATTCATCTTGAAATCTACAAAGAATGAGAAGACTACTTCCTTTTAAAAACGAGGTTAATTGACATTTTCAATATCGTTACGTTTTAAAATTATTACTCTAGCTGTTTCATTAATTTTATCACCGATTTCATATCGGATATACGAACGAATATTCATTTTCATGATTCCTTTATTCGGAAAGTTCCTTAACCTCAATGCGACCATCGTCGTTCTATCAGCTACTAGTACGTTAATTTTCCTAATGGTTAATCGATAGAGCGGTAAGTTGCGGTAATGGAATCGTTTCATGCTTAGACTCGTATTTATACATTTATACATTTACATGCATGCACGTAAGTGTACATAAGTTAAGATCCATGTGTGGTCTCTAGCTGTGGCAAACAAGAAACAGTAGTAGGATGTTCACGATAGTTGGAGAATATATTTGTGTATGTAGTTAAACGAATACGTTCTCTCTCTCTCTCTCTCGATCCTTGGACACCTGTTCACATACGTGGAACGGGCGCATGCGCGTATAAATTTTCGAAGATGCTAACCGGAGGAATAGAATCGACTCGTAGGTTGAATTAATGACCGAAGTCTTGATGTTTGCTTTTAAGTTAAATCAATTGGTATAACCTCGCTATTTTTCGTTTATACAAATTTGTATCAATGAACGTGCAATAAATTATTTACCGGTACGTTATCTTCGAATATAAATATCGTGAACTAGAGACTCGATATGAAAGTGTTTTCATAATGCATCGTGCGGTTACGCCATTTAAAACACAAACCACGTTTGTTCACAAAGCAAACCTATTTTGGTCGGGTTGCGTGCAAGCGCGATATGGAAGCGCACACTCTGATTGTATAGGATTAATTATTTATGCAGTAAAAGGTTTAAAAGTGAACTATGGATCACCATTGAGCGTAACCGAAACGGTAATACCGTCAAATAATTCGCGATAACTGGATTATGTATATTCGGGCGGAGATCATCGGAATGAAATCGTTTTTCTTTTTTTTTCTTCTTGGCTTTCGGATGGATAATCTAAAAAAAAAAAAAGTAAAATGATTTTCATAATCTATGAGACCTAAAGTTCGAACAATGGAACAGGCTAAACGTGAGCAAGTTTGTTAGTGGCTTTAGCCACGAGCAAAGCGGAAATAAGTTACGGCTATAATAGACGATACTAATAAAGTATTCTAGCTGAATAGTTTATCCTGCGTGCGTTTTAATCATCACGGCAGCGACGTTTCTTTCAGCTGTCTTGATTATCCGTAAAGGTGGTGATTTCGATGAAATGTCGCTTTTAAAGAATTATCGCAGTTATCTCATCGCAAAAGCAAAGTTTTTAATTCATTCGTTGCGAAGCATTCTACCTGCGTACCGACTTATCGATGAAAAGAGGAAGCCATTAAAGAAGGAGAGAGAGAGAGAGAGAGAGAGAGAGAGAGAGAGAGAGAGGGAGGGAGGGAGGGTGTCATATTACAATAATTAGATCATATATTTATTCTATCTAACCTTCTTCTTTAACGTATGCGATCCACAAATGATGACTCGTGTCTTCTTGTTATTGTTTTTATAAGAATAAATAAGAATCAATAAGAAATACGAAAATATTACGCTTTGTGTTAGATTTGTACGATAAAGTTCTTCAAGTGACCTTTGACAAATAACATTCGCTCAGAGGCAACAAATTCGATGCGTAATAGAATTCCTTGTTTAAAGTCCACTTTACAATTTAAAACTTTAACATAACAAATGATATTAGCCGAAAGAGAAAGAAAAGTTGGCGACACGATGAATTTACAAATGACTTCGCGCGCAACGTTTAAATGCAATTTCACGAGCATGGAAATGCAACTGTTTCGAACATAAACCGAATTCGAATTTAATCAAATAATCCAATTTATCTTCATCTTTCTTTGAGGATGTTTTAATAATGAATAAATAACGAACGACTGGTAACAATCAATGCAAATAGAACGACGTACTCACGTTCGTTAAAACGATGTTACAGTTATGGGAGCCCTAGCTCGTCGTCACGAAAACACCTTGGTCCTTCACCGAGAGCAATGTCGTGGTCTGTCGTTGTCTAGCACTATCACCAATTAATTGATCGTAGCAAAACACGCAAGCATGATCGTCAACGAGTCACGTTATGTCACGGTATCACAGAAACACTATTATGTTATTTCGTTCTAGCCGAATTTAAAAGAAAATGATTTTGGCGCGTTTCCGTCTCAAATCATTAAATTCCAAATCTTCCCGGAAGAAGGAAGTCGCGAGAACGTATAGGACCGTGCGTAGCCCTCGCGACCCCGTAACGGACTGAGCGTCGCGCCAGCGGCACAGCGCCACCGTGACCCGTGGCGACATCGTGTACTAACACGAGCCGGCTAACATTCGTGTTGCTCTATCTTTCTCACTCACTCTCTGTCTTACACGTACCAATACAAATACTCTCTTTCTATCTCGTATGCTCGGTCTTTCCCTTTGCGAGCAGTTTCTCCACTTTCCCGCTCTTTATGGAAAGGACCAAGAGCTTACTTCGATTCGTGCTTTTCTTGTCGGCCAATGCTATCAAAGGCGTACGTAAATATGTGAAATATCGGAATAGTATGTATTCGTGTTCTTTTCCTAACTAGGTACTTTACAATTCCCGATCGATCGATCTTAAACAATGGTACCGTGTTATTTTTCGATCGAAATTTCTTTTTGATCGACTCTGATAAACGAATAAATCTTTTTCATTTTATTTTGCTAACGGAACCATTGATTTCTCTCTCTCTCTCTCTCTCTCTCTCTCTCTCTCTCTCTCTCTCTCTCTCTTTTTCTTTCTCGTCAGCACTAAATTCTATAATGTATGAAATAAATGAAATTTTTAAATAACGTCGAGAAATCTGTTTCGATTGTAGATTACTCGCGTAAGACGGTAAACGAGTTCAATACATTCAATTCTTCTGCAATTCTAGTTAGCTTAGAGAATTTTCTCGGCCACGGTGAGAAAATTTCGACGAAGCACGATGATCCTTCCGATTCGACTCCGTGCCTCTCGCTGCACGTACGAAGGAAATGTACTTTCTACGTGAGTTTACGCGCGGAACAATAATTGTAAGCTCGTTTCAGTTGAATGGATAAGCAAAAGACCCCGTGTGATTTCCAAGAAATTCTATTATTCGGTAAATAACGATGATTTAAAATTTCATGGCAATTGCGATTGAAATTTTTATATATTTTTTAACTTATTTCGCTTAGTCGCGAATTCGTACATGTAACTGAAAAATTCAATCGACCAATAATACCAATACAATTTTACAGATAGAGCAGTAAGAGAAACATAAAAAATAAATAGTATCTGAAGAAATATTTGTATTACTTGCGCCGATACCTCTAACCGTGCGCGACAGAGAAAATATTTGAAATTAAAACGTTCCCTCGGGTATTTGAGCAAGGCACCGTTTTCCCCTCTACACCTTTCATTTTCAGTCGTTACTAAATGGCCATTGCATCTTGCCGAGATGACATTTGGAAATGAGTATCGATGATGAAAATTGGACGTTGATGGATGAAATTGAATGTTATTGAAAAGAGATGAAATGCTGATTAACTTAATGTACATTGATGGACGATCGATCCTACGAAAAATAAAATAGGTATTTCCTATTCAGTGAACGTGCATGGTGATGCACCTACTCGCAAAGTTAAATGTGCGAAATCACTTAAGGAATACATTGCATACGATGACGTACTCAATGATATACGTCCCATTTAATCCCATTTGTCCTTTCTGAGGAGACCAACGTTTTCGACAATTTCTCTAACTCGTTCTAAGAAGCTACTTTAAGATCGTTCTCGTTTTCTCTCTCTCTCTCTCTCTCTCTCTCTTTATCTTTCTTATTCCCATTACAAACGCGCAATCATAACAACGGTTCGATAACTTCAAAGCGATAAATCAATTAGCTTCGTGTCGCTTCGACGTCTACCAGCTGGACTTATGTCTTTGATTATGCAATTACGATGAAAGTATTTATGAGCTCAATCACGTGACTCGAGAACATCGGGAGATCAATTTTTTTTCTTTGTTTTCACTTTTCTATCATCCATCAGCTTTACTCTTACTCAATACTCGCATTTATAGAGCTTTGTTATCTGTGTAAGTTCAACTTGTACGTTTTCCGCATGGAGACTTCTATTTTATCTGTTTAAAGGTAAAAGCACGAATGCGCATTACAAATACGATACGAACAAACGTCCAACGTTTCCTAGTATTCTGCATATTCTAAAACAAATATTAGAGATTTCGTAATTGCTCGCATATGTATGTACATACGTAAAGGAAGAGAAAAAAAAACATTACTAAATCCAATTTAAATTATGAAAGAGTTAATTATTAATTATCGTAGAACTAACGATACGTAAAACAATGATACACATAGGTTTACCGTATGCACACTATCTTTGTACTTTTCACTCGGACGTGAAAATAAAGAAACAGCAAAAGGTATCTCTCATACTGAGATACGCCGTAATTATAGTAGTTATATTTTAGCGTACCACAATTTTGTTTGTTGCACATCGTTGATATGCAAAACGCAAGAGCGAGTGAAGCGATTATTTCTACGTGTTGGTGGGCCGATCGATGAATGAGTTTCAGTCGAGTTTGTTACACAAATGCGTAATTATTGATTCTATTTCGTTGCGGTCGGCACGTAGTTAAATAGCAATTTGTAATTCAGCGTATTCGGATTACCGGTTTAGTAATCGGAAATGCTTACTATTGCGATTTTAACTCTCGCATCTTCCATTTTTTCGGATTACAAGAATCAATATATATTTTTTTTTTTGAAGTAATGTGCCTGTGATTAGTGGCTCGTTGTTTCGAGACTAGCAGCCTGGAAGAAGAGAATTGTTTTCTCCGCGAACTTCTGTTACGGAGTAGCGTTCTTCGAACGAGAGGCTTAGATTTAGTGCCGCGACGAATTAATGTTTTCTTTTTTTTCCTATCTTGAACAACAAGAATCATTCGTTACTTTAATGACAATTCTATTTTATCGTCGTTCGATGCCGTTCAACTGTAAAATCAATTCTTCGTTTTGGTTAAATATTTTCAATTTGTTTATCATTTTGAAAAATAACATTCTTTTTTCAATTCGATATTTCACCTTTCAAGTTTCTATACGTCGTATGTAAAACAATGTCATTTCTTTCAAATTCTTTGTTATCTATCTGTTACCGAAATTGACGTTACTAATTCCGTACGGAGCGCCTAACCAAAAAAGTGAACTAATGAGTAATTCGTATATTACATAGGATAACGAGCAGGCACAAATTTCATTTTCTTCGTAGGGATGCAGCTGTCCCGTTGAAATCGTTAAAGCTGACAATACCAAGCGAAGACTCGTTTGTAAAACGATAAAGGCGATAAGGCTGACCGTTTAACCACTTCGCTTCAACCAATCAGCATTATCGATCGATTCGTTTGTTCGACACAACGACGTTTTCCATTCGATCATAAATCTTTACTCTCGCAACTATTCCGGGTGCCCTTAGGTGCGACTTAGGTCCCGAAGATGGGATATTTTGTTAAGCCATTAATAATCACCGTCTCGCGTCTCTCGGTAACAGGCTTTCTCAATTAATCTACGTTACGAGTGTACGGAATGGAGAGACGAAGAACGGGAGAGAACGATAGTGGGAAAGGGGAAAAGGGGCGGAGAGAGGGAGAAAGCCGGGAGAAAATGTAAAAGCTTGAAAATTAATATTAACGCACGGTTTCGAGGAACTCGCGTATATGCTAGAGCAATAAATCGATATTTTATGTTGTCAGTATCAATGGATAATAACTTGATTCCTATATGGATACTTTCCTCATTGTTTCGTACATTATACGAGCGCCGACATAATCGTATTGCTAATAGTTATTGTTGTATCGTTTATATTAAATATTCAAGTCTTAGCATTTATCAAATATTGAAAAACTGAAACCAATAGGAATGAGCGAAAATTTCCATTGAAATCTGAAAATGACATAAACACAAAAGATTTCTTTTAGTGTTACGAATATTTCATTCGTCAATCGTTATAGCAGTCGAACATGATGGTATAAGACAAAACAGGATTTTTTTCTGATAGTTTTATTTTCGACCCATAATGTACATCAGCGCAATCTCCTCGGGGGAATGCGTGCTCGACAGGCGAAGTAACCCAATTTAAATGCAAGTATAAAGTATTGTTTGTATGTATTATATGCGATACATATTATCCTATACCGCACTGCAAATCCATCGCAAAAACCGTGGAACAGCGTATTTTACATACGGCTATATGAGCAGATGGCTTTACATGAAAATTGATGAGTAAACAGAGATAGATAGATAGATAGAGAGATAGACAGAGAGAGAGAGAGAGAGAGAGAGAGAGAGAGAGAGAGAGAGAGAGAGAGAGAGAGAGAGAGAAACAGAGAAACAGAGCATCAATGATACACGCAAACGAATTATACTCTTATATGTCATTACATCATTTAACTAGAAATTTTTATTAATCGAACAATGTTGAAACAAAACGCATCATTATATCGATTAGTAAGAAATTATTAATTTGGACTTACATGATTATGATTAGTGTAAATTAACATAACCAAGTTTCTATACGCTTTATCTCTTTCTCTATAATTAACCGTAACCGCAAGTGTCAGTAATATAGTATATTTCATTTCGGAACGAACCTTATACGTTCGTTAATATAAACTACCACTCCGCAGTTATGATCATCGTCCACTGAACAGAGCCCAATATTTCCATATTAACACGCATCACTGTCCGTTATCGACCAAAATTAGACGAATAATTCGTTCATCGAAGCGAGTCCTTCCATATACATACACACATACGCACATGGCATATATCGTGGTATAGTAGCGAGAAGGATGGGTAACGGCGATCATTAGAAATTCATAAAGGACCATAGAGTTTCGACTATTCCTGCTAATTACGAGCTCGAACAGGAGTACAAAATTCTAATTATTTAATTTTGTTTTATTTTATCTCAAGACTACGAGGATACCTATATTATTCCCCTACTCCCCATATTTATCCGATTTAATTAATTTCCCGTGCATTGCCACGTAATTAGTAATCAATAGTGCGAGGATTATTAACCGTTATTATCAACATTATCGACCGCAACGATTCATTACACACGTTCAAGATGACCATTGGCGTGGGATAATTTATAAAAGCGTTAAACGATTGGTTATAATAAATTCGGATATATATATATATATATATATATATATATATATATATATCCAATGAAGCATTTGTGAAATATCGCTATTGTGAAATTCAAATTATTCGAGTTTCTATATCATTTCAATTCAAAGAACAGTAATTATGAAGATTAATGATGTAGTGTTGTGTTAATTGTTGATTCAATCTTATCTAGACAATTTTGATGTTATAGCGTCGTAACTAATAAATATAGATAAATGACTCAAATAAATTGCTTGAAATTATAGTGCTCGTATAATATTAACAGCGACCTTGAAAAGGTAGGAAGAAATCAAACGTAAGAACAATGGTTACCATGAAGTTTCTTTAGTTCGTTCTATCTCACCTTCTCTCTCTCTCTCTCTCTCTCTCTCTCTCTCTCTCTCTCTCTCACTCACTCTAATCCAGTCGACTGTACAGTGACCGGCACAGCATAAGTAATAACGTCGACGATATAAACGCAAAATAGCTCGCGGCGTACAGGGAATGAACGAGAGAGAGAGAAAGAGAGAGAGAGAGAGAGAGAGAGAGAGAGAGAGAGAGAGAGAGAAAACGAGAGTAGTCGCGCACGTCGAGGGTTGACCTGGCACAGTTGGATCGATCCAACTCTCTCTACGTGGAACCTAACTTCCTCTTTTGCTCTTCGTACCCTGCGCGCCTGCTTGCGTTGATGCCAGTCGCAAGGTATCCTTTCTCTCTCTCTCTCTCTCTCTCTCTCTCTCTCTTTCTCTGTCTCTATCTCTCTTCACATTTCTATCCGATTTTCTATCACCCTTGTATTCGTCCTTGTACATCTAGCCAGTTTCAAGCCTCCTTCCAAATACTGTAGCCAAAACATTTCAATTACCTCAGGCACGTGCCCCAGAAAAGGTATATAAAAGCCCACTGATTCTCATATATGCGCCAACCGAGTAGGCGCGCTTCTGGGTCAAAGATGACCATCTCTCGCGAATGACGCAAAACTACCTGCCCATCTGCTAAAAGTTTGCTTTTTCAATAGGACCCGGCTAATGCCAAAAAGGCCTGCCGATACAGTAAATCCTGCTTCATTATATGTTTCATATATGTTCATCATAGCACAAAGTCATTTCGTCTTGCTAAAGGTTAAAAGAGGAAAATTTTTTGTAAAAGATTACATACATGTTTTCTAATATGGCTCATGTGAAATTGTATATTGATCTAAATCAACGATCTTTCCTAATAAATGCATACTATTAGATGGGAAGCATTTTTAATATATGTATATAGGTGCCGCATTTTTGATATATTTTCGATGGTAAAACTATAAATTAGGTTAACTCGAGCGATTTCACTGGGCTGCAGTATAATTATGAAGTTTAAGAATATCTTCCTTCGTCGAAACTCTTTAAAAGGTATCTCTTTAACCAACCAAACTATGCACTTTGCTATCAAGACCATTTATTACGTTCCAAATCACTTAATGTCCAAACTATGGCTTGTATTTGTGATGATCCCTAGTTAAATATGCATTGACCCTATCTCTAATGACAGAAAGGACCATGATTGGCCTACTATATACCGCAGTTTGGATTTTCGTTTATTTATGAATCGGACACCGCTCATCGTTCTCGGATTCAACGCGGTCGTTATCGACATACCGCTTTTAAATGACTATCCGGTAGTTACCTTAACGACGAAGGGGTTTAGTCTCGCATTACGAGTCGGCAGCATGATTATTGTATCTGCTAGGGTTATAGCGACCGCATAATATCGCTCGATGTGGTACAGTTACTCGTTACTCCCTACTATACTCGATCCATCGTCGATAACATGAAGCCTAGAACATACTCATTGAACCTATCCACGTTAGAGTATACATTACTTCCCTTTCGATTGCGGCGTAGTTGTTACTAAAGAAAATTGTCCTTCCGTTTATGAATAATATAATAGTGGTAACAAAATGGAGATTAAAAGTTTAATTTAAGTAGATCAAATACTTTGATATAGTTTACGTACTTGTTCCAAGTTTCGCAACTTCGAAACTTTATCTCTTCCTATTTTCAAAAGGATTGCGCTATAAATTTTCAATAAACATCATTTTTCCAATCTGGAGTTCTTTCTATCCAGACGTTGGTGAACGCCATGAGGAAATCCGGAAACGAGTGAGAATTCTTTCCTGATGGTCGCGTCCCATAGTGCGAAAAGAAAGGCGACGAAGTCCCGTTTGGACTTTACTACGTGATATTTCGAACAGTTTTCCCATGGGGATCAGGGTGACAGGGACGTAACAGGCAGGAAAGATCTATCGGTAGTACGGAAGAGGGACGTCTCATGCTGCCACGTCCTTAAAGCCTCCTATCCTGGCTTCGGCACGAGCTGTACACCAGATCGACGTAGATGTCGTTCAGCGGCATGTTTTTCTCTTTTTCCGATATCGTAATAAGAAAGAGAGAGAGAGAGAGAGAGAGGGAGGGTGTAAGAGTAAGAGATAGAAAGAGATAAATGTAGTGAGAGTAAGTGAGGTTAGGAGTAGGGATAGGGTCGGAGACAACAAGGGATTGGAACATAACGTTAGAACCACCCCTAACCTTGAGTTTTCCTCGTCCCGCTGGCATAAGCGCTGTTTATGGAGACCACGGGCGGCATCTCCCGTTGAGCTTAGTGTTACTACTGCGCAAGCAGACTTGGTCTCAGTTACGAGCGAGAGGGATTTTCTGCTGGATGAGAATGCTATCCCGCTCTGACAGCCTCGTATTCCTTCTTCTATCTCCGTCTCTTTCTCTTTCTGTCTTTCGTTCGCTAGCTTTCTGTGTTTCCCTTTTATCAGGGCTCTCCCGATGCAATGTATAAAAATAAGGCTGTTCGAGGTGTACGTGTTCCACGTAACGGAAAGCAACTCGCAATGGATCGCAAGACTCGGTGGTTCCTTTGCACCAGGCACCTCAGATCTGTCTGGCATTCGAATCCGTCGTGCGTTCATGCGCAAGACGACGTTCTTAGATATTATCTCCTGCCTCCTTGATTTTGCCTATCCTATTTACGATTTCCACGCGTGCCTGCTCTCGGGACGCGTTGCCGAGAACGCGATAAACGAACCACAAACTGAAATTTTACGTTCGATGACGCCGATGATGCTGATGACGATATATAACAGATAACTGGTTGTTAATTATTAAATGCTCATGGTTTGAAAATTGTTAATTATTAATAACTCATGGTTTGAAAATTGTTCCATTAGAATCCAATCACAAAACTTTGTCAACGAAGTGTCATCACTACTGATCAATAATCTCTCTTTAAACCATATTAGAGTTCAAAAGCTTACTTGAAGGTTTTCAAACGCGGTGACCCATCGAAGCAGATTAAAAGCTGCAAAAGAGCTTCTTTTGCCTCTACTAACTTTCCCTCTTTTTTGTTTTCTACGTTCAGAGAGAGAGAGAGAGAGAGAGAGAGGGAGAGAGGGAGAGAGAGAGAGGGAGAAAGAGAACGAGAAAGAGAGAGAGAGAGAGAGAGAGAGAGAGAGAGAGAGAGAGAGAGAAAAGCATATCGAACTGCAGGTAAGAGGATTTCGTCTTTCAAGTCCCACTAACTTCTTCGACTTGTAATTCTTTCCTAGTAGACTAAAGCTAAGTTGTCTTTCTCATTTCTAGTACTTTGGTTTGCCTTCAAATATGACTCACCATAATTCATATTACTTATCTGTACGTATATGCGATTCTTGGATACCTTATTCACAGGATGAATGCTTATTAATAAATCAATCTCTATAGTTCATTTATCTTTGCAATTTTATTAAAAAATACGACATATCATTATACTCAGGAGTAATCAAAATTTGTATAACATCAAACGTCCAATATTTCTTGAATACTTACTCCTTCAATAACCTTCTAAATTTCGAACTATCCTGAATCATTCTGGCGTATAAAATGGACGATATTAGTGTATATCGAGTTTATACAGCGTAGCCGGCTGGGCTTACGAAAGGCTGGATGTTCCAGGAGAGAAGAAAGGGACGAGGCTGGACTCAGGTGTTCTACCGGTATGCTATGGCACGGCGGGGCAAAGTGGTGTGGTCGATATGACTGAAACGACTACCCTTACCCCTTGCACGTTCTACCAACCCCATCTACTACCACCACCACCACCACCACCACTAGCAGCAGCGGCACATGTTCGACCTACCACCTCTCATTTTCTACCTGCATGAACGAGCCCTCTCTTTTCCCGTTGGGTATTCTCCAGCAAACGCACAACCCCCACTACCTTGACAACCCCAACCATACTCTCCCGGCAAGTCCCGTGCGATAGTAGTGGCATTCATGGAATTTTGCTTTTATAATATTTAATCACGTTGAATATTGGAGCCCGCCTCAGTGCGCACCACGTTGTAAATTATTCGCCAGCCCAGGGATTCTCAAATCGAGGATGCTGACTTTCTGTAACAAAAAATTCCTATAACGTCTCGTTTAAGGACGTTTTATAAGGAAGAAGTTCTACCTCGAATTTCGATCTTACTTATAAATTTGTGAGGAACTCTACCGTATCGAATAACCGTGGTTCTTTTGGTGCCGTTTTTTTTTTGGGGGGGGGGGGGGGGGGGAGAGGTTCTTTAACCGATAGCTCCTTGAAACATAACTCTACTTTATTTCCACACGAAAATGCTACGCTTTCTTTCTAACCGTCTGTTGCGTTCTCATGCCGTTACTGTCGTGAGTTTGTCTTCCGCTCTCGAAGGAGAAGACGTTTAACAAAAAAAATTACGGAAAGAGTTTTTCTCCATTAAAAAGGGTCTCTCGAGTTTTATATCGAAACCTTAACATCATATCGACAGTAACGTGTTCTAGAATAAACAGAAAATTGTGGGGTGATAGTTATTTAAAAATTTGCGAGCTGGAGTGGGCGACGCGAAGCCAATTGATTAGAAAGTCAATCGTTTGAAGCCGTTAATTTGTACAACTGCGTAGATGTACCCGTGCGGATTTCATTTCCCGTAACAGCATTCGGGACCGAAAATGTATCAGAGGACCTGTTAGTTAACAATCTTCTTTTTTTTTTCAGCGAACCATCGCCGTGTAACAGTTTGAAAAAGTTGAGAAACATGGTATTGACGCTGTGGGGAATTGAAGCCGACTAACACTCGGTCCAATTCTGCTCTAATTAAAAGAAATTTTTGTTACTACGCCCAAGAGATTCGCATACTCCAAAAATATTTGTTCGATGAACTCTGACAAATGAATACTCTTATTTTAATGATGAAATATGCTTCGAAGAATAAAACCGATGTTATCTAATTAAAAAAAAAAAAATTATATAAATTAGGAATGTTTTTTTTTTTTTTTAATTTTTGTACTTTTTCGATCTGTTAAAGAGTTGAACGGTTGGCGACAAAATTATATTCGCTAAGGTGTTCCGTTTATAAGCCAAAATCACAACTTTCAACGACGTCGAAATTAATTGAATAATTTCGAATAATTCGATCTAATCTGCGGCATGGCTGACGGTTAACTTTCGTGACGCGCGACCGTCTACAAAGACGTTAATTAAGTGATTCAATTACAGCATCCGAGAAAATTAAGATTCGTCGTGGAAAACCAAACTTCAAAATAAGGCAAAGGAACGGTCGCGGTACACAGACTGAATTTTAATCGCTGCGAAATATTTCGTGATTACTTATTCCACGAATTATTATTTCTTTATCCCCTTACGCGCCGTCCGGTCTTCCATCGATCGCACGGGACTCGCTTTATCGTCATCCTTTGTCGGGTTTTTTTTTTTTTTTTTAAATTGTATAAAAGGGGAGGAAAATTATGAGATCGATGGAAAATATTGTAGGTGATGACAAACCGATAAAGTAAAATATGTAAATTCCTAAAAATTTCGGAACAAAATGAAAAGCAAAATCAATGCTGTTACGAATATTTCGAAGGTAGTTGTTTTTGTTAGAATCTATTATTATCGCCGAAAGCATTGTTGTCGGCCAAACAAATTCTATTCAACTTTCATAAATAAATCAAACTTCATATAGTTTTATTCTTTCTTACGGTGTAGGTTTGGACTCGGAGGAAAAAAAAATATCTAGACCACGCCTTAGCACGGAATATTAAATTTGATTCGTGCCGACGATAAAAGAGCTTATTAGATGCACGTGCATGATTCCTTCCGAAAGAGCGACTCTTCTAAAAGGGGAGAAACAACCACTGTGCATCTTCGTCATTGCATCTGTGTGTGTGTGTGTATGTTTGTATACACGCTCCGCTCCTCTTGGCGGATATTACACTAACGTATGAGTTATGATCCAGTGGTACGCGGGCCAACTAATAATTAGTTTTGGCAGATGGAAAGTCGCAGAAAGAAATGGGTGAGCGATGAATGAACGCAAGAAAGGATGGGGTTCGTTATAAATGCAAAAATGAATCAGAGCAAACGTTTTTTAACCAACATAACGATCCATCTATACGTCCAAACCTTGTATTTATAACCAATCCATCAATTTTCCAAGCCGCAAAAACGAATCTCGAAGCTGTAGTTCGCCTCGTGGGAAAATACCCTAAGTGGATTTTAATGTCCACGCGAGGACGTTTCTTCCATTCCGTTTTCCTTCATTCTTTATTTGCGATACTTAAGATGACAGATGAAAAACGAAACAAGAAGGGACAAACCTGTCGCCATTAAACGAGCCGAAAAGTGATATCATTCGGTTCCAGAAATATATAAATACCTCAAGGTAAAAGCAATGCAGTTACTCCTTTATTTTTCATTTAAAATCCATCTTTTTTGGGACTCCATTTTCCCAAGTTGGAAGACTTAACGGTAAGTCAAATGTCGAATCGAATCTTCCGATTGATCGGAACTTCTGTCTCTTTTAATACCTTTTAGATTCAAAACGTGGAATCCGTTCCGTTCGACAGGATATTATTCTAACAACGATGACTAGATATACTCGAGAACGACCTACTTCCTGTAACCCAGATTTCGTTTTCTTTCTCTCTCGTGGCAAAGGAAAAGAGTTGGATGTAATGATAAAAGCTTGTCCCACTTGTCCGAGGATATAAAAAGAACGAGAGAACAGGAAATATACGCCAACGGGCAAATTGAGGGAAAGGGGTGGTTCGAACATTTTGGACAACGTCCATTTTTATGGGCCACGCGATGTTGACTAGTTTCTTTCTTAGCTAGAACTGTCTCTCTCTCTCTCCCTCTCTCCCTCTCTCTCTCTCTCTCTCTTTCTCGCGACTTTAATATGCACCCCTTTCAGAAATTGAATTCACCCTCTACGACTTTTTCATCCCCTTTATCCCCCACCCGAAATTCTCAGCGTGTCATTTTCGTCCCGCAGGCAACTTTCTAACGCAGGTGCAGCGAGATTCGTAATATGGATTTAAGAACGGTGCTCGATATTGACGTATATGTGAACCCCTGCGGTGGTAAATGCTCTCCACGAGCTGTGAAACTACCGAAAATGCTTATTGTTGGGACGAAACGTTGCAGTTCTTTTTCGCTGACTCATTGCAGTTGCGGTGAACCTGATTTCTTGAGTATTACTCAACACGACCTTGCGTAATCATCTGCTGCTCTCTGTTGCGTTTCCAGTTTCTAAATTAATTCTTTAGACGCAATATTTTTGTTTTTTTTTTTTTAGTCTTTTCTCTTGCTGATAATAAAAGATGCGTTAAGTGTCCTTTTCAAATAGAAAGTTATATTAATTTTAAAAGGTAAACGCAAGGGCGATCGATAAACTGGATCTAAATATAAAATCATCATGAAATATTCAATGGGATATTGTGAAAATAAAGCCGGAATGGAAAACAGTTACGGTAAAGTTATGATTGTGTCCTGAGTGAGTGAATAAAACTTGGCTCTTATCCTCGGAAATTTTTCTTGTTTCAAGATGATCATGGATGCAACTTCAGTGACGACAAAATATAATTCTATTTGATCTTACATTGTATATGTATAATAACGATGACCTGCTTGCTAAAAGTTTCAACAAAAGTTTTCAATGCCCCAGTATGAATGTATATCTATAAAACATTTCCCTAGCAAGCAATCGTAGCAACGAAAAGGATTTTCGATTTACTACAGGAAAGCGATTTTGGCTTGGCGGTAAGTTTCCGATTTCATACGCACGTTTCTCTCGATGTTTCCTATACTATTCGTATACGTCGATGAGTCGCCTAATCCAAAAGGGTAAACTTCATTCCCCACAGCCATCTGCCATATTCGAGTCTGATATTCCAAGCTCTTCTTGGTTTCCACACCCTTCCGAAACTAAAATTTAAAGTTCGAATATTGGTCTTCAAATCTTAGACTATGCTTCTAAGAACTAAACTCACTGGCCTTCTTAGTATTTATAACGAATCCGTGTGATTCGCTAAATGCAAGAGTTATATTCTTAATTGCTTTCTCTATCCGATTGAAACAAGTAACGTTAATATGATAAAGTTATAAATCGAAACTGATCATTGTCGAGATTCTATATCTAAAAGAATTGTACAAATGACATAAAACCTATCATTAGTATAATTCAGTTTGTCATTATTTTATTTTGTCTTCGGACAATCTCTATCGAATCGATCGGATACAAGAGTATGTCTAAGAACGATCAAATAGCGTTAACGTACATCATATTAGCTATGAGTGTAGCCAAGCAGAGTATTAATACCAAATTGCAGTACGGTATCATTCTCTTCATATTAAATGGTGCATTGTGGGCGTTTGGAGGAATCGATCGCCCACGAAGTGGAAATCGCGCGGGGAGCGAAATTCGATCACGTGATTTCCCGTGGGTGCCGTCACCGACAAATGACCCAGCTGCTGCTACTACTGCTGCTTTTGGTACTTCCGAACACTTCCACTTGTTTCAGACTGCGGCTTGCTTGCTTGGACATTTTCGAACTGTAGAAAATGAAAATGCCGGGCTACATCTACATCTAGACGAGTTTTGAGTTATCTGAAAGTACAATAAAAGATAGAAAACGGTGATAGAGTACTCGCGATTCGATTAGATTCGAATCCAATCTCATTTTTTAGTATCGTCTATGAGAGTTCATGAAAGTGTATGTGTGTCGTGCTTCCTGAAAATTACATACTCCTGCGATATTGATTGTCTCCGACATGAACAACCGCAGACGAGTGACGTAAAATGAATGACCCAGTTAAAAAAGTATCACTGGAAGAATCGAGAAAATTCAAGAACCATTTTAACGACATCCCCGTGAGAAATATTGATTCATTCTTCGATCTTATCTTACATATTATTTAAATCTTACCTTAACAATTTTCATCGATTTATCCTAAATCAACTAGCGACTGCAGATTCTGCGCAAGGACGTGTTGTCGCGCAGTCCGTCTCAGGTGTAACAGCCAGGCATTATAACGGATGTAGGAGACTTGCATGAACGCGTTGGGTTTACCTAAGCATCCGAAACATACAACCCATCTGGGATATTACGCTCATTCCTTTCACCCTCTCCTGAACCCTTCCTTGTATCTCCTTTCTCTCTTTCACTCTTACACACATACACACACACACACACACACACACACACACATACACTCTCTCTCTCTCTCTTTCCCTCGAACGCGGCAACGCGGAAAGATATTGCATAATGCCAGTGTATCGACAGGGGGTCCGGACTTTTACCGAGATTTATTTTTCAATGCACTGCGGAACGATTCTCTGCGGGAATATATACGAATACAGATATAACTCGAAATACCTCGGCTAGGTCGAGGCTGCCGGTGGTACTACTATTGGTAAGAGTAGGATGGGAATGAAAGGGAAGTACGGGGGGTATAGAGAAACAGGAAGCTCTCGCACAAGAACAAATTTCGATTTCGCGCTCGCACCCCATAGCTATTACATTTGCTTGGATATTGCTCGACGCCGTAACGTAGCCACCTACGCGATCTACTGGTGGGAACAAACGGAGTGGGAGTGAAAGGGTAGGAGGAAAGACAGTACCTCGTTCGAACATCTTTCATCCGTGGAGAATGCACCATCATATATATATATATATATATATATATATATATATATATATATACACGTATAGTTTCTTTCTCTCTTTCTCTTTCTTTCTTTCTCTTTCTCTCTCTCTCTCTCTCTCTCTCTCTCTCTCTCTCTCTCTCCTTTTCTCCTTCTTAGAAGTTCATTGCGTAACAGAGACTCAGCTGTTTTACCGTAGTCAATCTCGTTCGGGGATTCGAAGCTTTCTTGAGGCTCGATACTTCTCTTCTGTCTTACTAACTTTCAGAAATTCGATATTTATTCTTCCAGGTATTAATCCTCGGTCTTACGTAGAACTTGTAGATCAAACAGTACGAATACATTCGGCATGAGATTAATGTATAAAGATTAAACTGGAATTCGATATAACCTAGTCAGCGTATATTTTATATACGTAACGTAGTCGCCTATTTGGATTTACAAAATTAGTATTACTTTTTGAAAATCGTTTCTAAGAGGACTTGAATATCAATCGATGCGACGGGTTGTCTACGTTAAAGCCAATAAGGAAGATGAAAATGTTGGAATCGTGTAATTTCAACATCTTTTTTTTTTCGTACCTTTGCAGTTTTGTTCGATTTTGACGAAAGTGGATATGAAAATGTATATCGCCCGGCACAGGCGCCGACTTTACTTTAAATGTAGTTCTTTGATCCAGTACCGTGTTCGAGGTAGTAGAAAGCATCAAAGGATGAATTCAAACGGAGAAGCGAAACGAGCGAGAATATTAGTTTGATAGAAACGAATACATTTTCCTGCTGGATGAGCTCTGGGTACGCTTACCGATTCGTTTTTGTGCATTTCAATCTCTTAAATCGCCTTGGAATAATATCGAGACTTTCTTTACTTTCCTTTCTAAGACATTAAAATGCTTTTGAATTTTAAATAAAAATGACATTGCAAACGTGCACGTGGATGCATACCTATCGTGCTTCTCTCGGCCGCTCAAATTCGATTTTCGATGAGAAACGTAGGACGTAGATTGAATGCCTATCACAGATATCGTGCCACCGATATATAAATGTATATATACGGCAGTTTCAGTAACAGCTGGATTGATAAAACGCGTATGTATGTATGTATATATATGGAAAAATATACTCGCCCTTTCTCAAAAGCAATTCGCGGAGGGATCAGATGCAGACGGCGCGATTAAATCTGCCAACTGTCTGGGAAACGTTAACGACAACCTCGCTCTTCCTTTTTTTTTCTTCCTTTCTTCCTCGCTGGTTATTTTTTTTTTTTTTTTTTTTTTATTATTCTTTTCTCTTTTTGCCAACCTTTAAATATATAAACGCGTCTCGCTTTTACGAAAGTGACTCGTCAAACGACCGAAAAAAAATACAAAAAGGAAACAGAAAGTAAAAAAGCGATGACATGCACGACAGTTTTTTTTTCTTACTTTTCTTTTTCTCTTTTTTTTTTTTTTTCCACTTCTTCTGGTTCTCCC
Source organism: Dolichovespula sylvestris (assembly GCA_918808275.2). NCBI lineage: Eukaryota > Metazoa > Arthropoda > Insecta > Hymenoptera > Vespidae > Dolichovespula > Dolichovespula sylvestris. The sequence continues at coordinate 5,502,281 of OU964972.1, forward strand.
GTTTCGTCTGCCAAAATATGAGACTCTTCCTCCAGTTGGACCACATCGCGAGCCTACAAAAAACCCTCTTTCGTATTTTCTCCTCTTCTCGTTCTCTTTCTCCTACTTGCCTTCGTCAGCTTAGGAGAGTGTTTGTATAACGTTGGCGGCTCCGGTAAAACCGCAAGATCCGTCGACTATTCCTCGTTCTGACGGACTAAAATTACCGTTTTCCATAGTTCACATTCTAAAGTTGATATATAATATTATATATATATTATATATATAAATATATTAAACGATGTTCTATATCAGACAATATTAAAAAGAAAATGTTATGAAATTATGGATGGCGATAATAATCATAATAATATGTCTATATTAATAAATGATTAAATGTTGACACATCGTTATTCCCTACATTATATTAATTTCATTAAACTGTATCACACGATTCTACGATCCATTAGATTATTATATAAATATTTGCAGTTAGTAATATTGTCGCAAAACATTTTTATCCATTCTCCTGTCCAAATTTCTCATCAAAATTCGCTGTTAAATAAATCGTTCTTTTACTCTCATGGATACGTCCGCTACAGAATCAGAGCCCCGTTGAACGTCGTTGTCTTCAAAAATTGAGGGTCCATCGAAAGCGTCAACCGCACGCTTTTAATCTCTAAAAAACAAAATCACCTTCGGAAAAATCTCTCTCTCTCTCTCTCTCTCTCTCTCTCTCTCTCTCTCTTTCTCTTTTTTCTCTCCAGAAATTGATATAAAATTATTTTGAACAGACCTATAACGATGCACTGTACGTTCAAATAAGAGTACGTTATTAAACTATATTTATACGCTATGAACTCTCATATCATCGGAATAATACGTAATTGAGCGACGGACACCGAAGAGTAACCGTTGTTGAAATTTTAACGATCGATGCCCGGCATCGACTAACTGCGAATAGCAAACGCACTACATGAGTATATCATTGTCAACTCCGAGGCTGGGGTCGAGGTGAAAAGGTCAACGGAATTCGCCTTCTCTTCTCGCGAGATCGCGAACGTCGTTTCAAGTGCCAGCTGCAACTGGTCACGAAAGAGAAAGAGAGAAATGAATTTAATCTGAGGTCGTACGTTGACTTCGCGATCGTAAAAGCTTTATCGATCGTAGATGTTTCGATCGCTTGAGATATCCTTTTACAATCCGTTTTTAACTGATATTGACAAATTAATTTTGCAATGCCTGATACAACGAAAAATATATGTGATATATCGTATTAATACTCTTATCTCGTGCATCTCTATTCTTTCACTTTTTTACCCTTCGTCATTTTCTCTTAAACTTTTTCTCATTGTAAATTTAACTAAATAATTCGATGGAATGGCAAGATTAGCTGATGGCACGCACGACCGGCTGACTCGATTCCGACTCTTGAGTTACGGTGTCCATTAAAGAAACACGGGTATCGATTAAAATATTCTGTGTCATATATTCTCTTTTACAACGTAGAAGAGAAATGAGGACTTCGTGAGACACGTGGCCTTGATGATATCTAAATTCGTAATTTTGATACGACGTACGTCGGGTTGATGGAATTGAACGGCTAATTAAAAAAGTTGTAATTGCCTAATTAATAATGTAATTCGAAACGTAAGTCTAATGAAACAGTACAAAGTTTCGCAATAGCAAATAAAAAATACAAACAAGGAGAAGAGAAAACTATGAATCCATGCAAATTCGAGCTTAAGTTGAAAAGCTCTGTTATAGGCATGTACATAGGTACATACGTGTTATCGTTTCTAGAAACCGGATTCGTGTTCGGGCAACGTCTGGGTTGCGTTTGAGTTTCTCGGATCGGATTTATGAGTTACACGTTGTGCGGATAAGTTCTACCTGGAGATGTACCGCCCCAGGTAGCGAGTAGTTCGAATCGAGTCGAGGAGAAAGGAAAGGGGGATAGAAACGCATCATATGTATCGACTTGTACTGCTCGATGGCTTCATAAATCTGTCAAAATAAAATTTAAATTGTGCGTGCTTCTACCTCCGTTCGTTATCGTATCACGCAATAATACTTGAAGTGGATTCTTATGAAACACGAATAAGAGTTTATATCTACTTCTTCTTAAGTATATTGCCTTTCACATATTCATACTCGTTTTCAATTTATATACCCTCGATCCTTGTTCTTTCATCCCAATCACTTAGTCTATCATGTTATTGTTAACGTCTCTCTTTCCGTACAAGCGTTAAACGTTTAAGAACTACTTGCTCTTTAATAGAATCAAACTCGTTATCACAACAGACAAGAATAAATGGATTTCTTCTTTTATTCGGAATTCCTGTTCGCCGTCTTTATAATCCTTCTTATGGATCTACATTTATCTTCGTCCTTACGAATAAATTAACGATAATAACAGAGCGACGACTAGGCGATGAGCTCTAAAGCAAGGAGAATACCCAAAACGATAAATATAATTTATTAGTGTTGATTTTCACTTGGTTCTAGTGCCAGTGGAATTCATCAGACGTGAATGAATTCTGCATGCAATGAGCGCGTACTGACCGCCACTGTCCGTCAAGCGTCCGCGGTCGACTCCGCGCCATGCTATCGCCCTAAATAATGACCGCGTCTCGGTATTTGTTTATTCAAAGAGCACTCAACGCCGTTTCTCCTACTCTCCCTTTCTCCTTCTCTCTCGTACACACACACACACACACGTATATATACATATATATATATATATATATATATATATATATATATATATATCTCACACGCACTTTCTCACGATCTATCTATTCGTCTTTCTCTGTCTCTGTCTCTCAACGAATTTCAACCCCCTTTCGTACGGCCAACGGCAGTCAACCGGAACACAGCGCACCGAATCTATTATTTAACAAACCGCAATTAGCTAACCCGAAAGCATCTATCCTTCACACCCGAATAGGTTTAATAATTCAATCGGCCAGGAGATACGCCGGTAAGTGTGCCTCTTGCAAAACGTCCCAGTCGCTCTACGTGTACCCATAGAGCGTATATGTGTGTACGTATATGAGTGTCTAAGTATTATGTGTATTTGTGCGTGTGTGTGTGTGTGTGTGCGCGCACTATACCCCGGTACCACTTCGATTAATACCCCATGTGAAGCGTAAACTTCCCTTGAAAATACGACGTTTTCTTACGGTCGATATACGCTTGGTGGTTCTAGAGCTTCGAGGAAGGATCGGAAAGAGCTTTGAACGCGAAGTATAAATATTTCAAAAAGTCGATCAAATCGTCTACAACGCGGCGTCACTCTTCGGGGAATCGATGGAAGGTTGGCACACTGCACACCAATTCGTTATTGTTGTATTATTTTTTTTTTTTTTTTCTTTTCGTGAGATATTGATAGTATGAGAAATATTGATAGTCGTGAACATTTGAATAGAAATGAATGAAATACATTCACGTTTACCAAATATAATATCAACAGTTAAGAATTAGTTCTTTTAAAGATGTCGGAAAATTCAAAACTTACGACTTGATTTTTTTATTGACGTTTCACGGTGTTCGTGGGTGAAACGGATGATATTGTGGGAGGATGAAAAAGGAATACTCGGACAAGACATGGTCGAAGCGTGCCACTGTCTTCGGGGATCGTGCCTCCGAAACAAGATCTCCTAATGCTCTTAGACTCGTCCTATATTTGCGATTATATGCTTCGCAGGGTTTCGAAGTATAACCAATTATTCTACGGTGCACCGGTTGCACTCGGAAGTTTCATCGTCACGTGACGATGCAGAAAGTTTCGCCTCTATCCTGAAACTCATACCCCGAAAACTCGTCTTCCTTCGAGTTCTCCAAATTTCTCTTCCGCTCACCGAAACTTCTACCTCCTCTTTCTCTCCTTTTCTCTCTCTCTCTCTCTCTCTCTCTCTCTCTCTCTCTCTCTCTCTTTCGCTTTGGCCCGACTTTGAAAATGGATCCCCTTTAAGTTTATCGACTCTTCCTTCATTAAGAACGATCGGTCACTCGCCATCGTAACTCGCAGCTCCTTTGGCTCGTTTCAAAGGCATAAACGTTTCGAGGTTCCTTTGCGAACTGTGAAATGTTCATTAAATGTTTTCATATAAAAATTTAGCCGCAAACCATCGCTTAAAAGGGATATTTGGATATTGGAAAGGACATTGGAAAGTAATATATCATAAGGATGATAAAAAGATGTTGATAAGAACGAAATAATAATAATAATAATAATAATAATAATAATAATAATAATAATAATGTTTATTTTATTATTATTATTATTATTATTATTATTATTGTTATCATTATTATCATCATCATTATAATTATGTACTTAAAAACCAGGCTAATGTATACTTCTGCGGAGGTTTTGAAATTTTCTCGAGCTATTGCTAAGGGCTACGAAACAAGGAAGAACATATAATTTTGCATAATACTTTACGCCTTGCATTGCGTAATTTATCGCGTAGCCAGTTTAAACGGGGGAGGGGAGGGGGGGGGGGGGGTTCTTTCTTTTCCTCGCGCGCCAACCATTTTGCCGGCCTGAGCCACCGCACCGCGCCGCCACGTTATAAATTCTCGTCATAACTTTACATTTGCGGCGATTTCAATCCCATGGTGCAGCTTTAGTCCGGGCACGTTAATTCGTAATTATTATTAACGATCCGCGGGGAGCCCTCTCTCCTCCTCTCTTTTCCTCCTCGCCCCGTTAACATTTTCTTTCTCCCTCCTCCACCCTCTCTCTCTCTCTCTCTCTCTCTCTCTCTGCCTCTCTCTTCATCTTTGTCTCTTCTGTCGTATTGTATATACACGTTCCTCCCCCACACATTTTCTCTTCGTCATTTCTGATTTCCATCTTACGTACAACACCTACAAGCATCGTCGACGACTGCTAACGGCCGACTGCTAGCATTTTCGCGAGTCACGTCGCTTGAACAATGAAATACGACGGTTAGAGGAGGAGGATGAGAATATGGATCCAAAGAGAAGGGTGTGTGTTATGGGGAACTGAGCTATTATTTCTCCTGTTCTTCGAATCCAAGCTCGATTGAAATATTTAACTGAAGAGAAACAAGCTTCTTCTTCTTCTTCCTCTTCTTCTTCTTCTTCTTCTTCTCTTTCCTCTGCTTCTTAAAACGAAAAGTTGGAAGGGTCTTTTTGAATAGACATATAAATAAACTCTACGGATGACTGCTGAAATAAATTGATACCCTCCATAAAGCTTGTTTGAGAGAAAATTGATAGCTTTCTATGGATTTGAATTCTGAATTCTTTAAACTTTTCAATTTTTCTTTTTTTTTTCACATAATTATTAAACGTGACACAACCAAGTTTTATGTTGTGTTTGAAAATGATTATAAAATATCCAATTAATCTAATGAAAACATTTCTGACAGAAAAAATGATAATATCTGCGAGGTGATCATTGATGACTGTTCATCGGATTTTGTCCGGAAATAATGAACTAGGTAGAAAAATGTAAAGAGAAAGAGAGAGAGAGAAGATAGAATTGTTTTTGATGAATTAGGATTAGACACGGTCTGATGCGCGAAAACTAAGCCGATGCTGAACGTCGCATCATATCGTGCAGCCGTCCATTAAATAGCAAATGTGTCACATTTCTGGTCACTCTCTTTCTATTTCCTTCTTTTCTTTTCCCTTTCTATCCCTTCCTCGACCTTTTCCTTCCATGTCCAGCACGTCTTTTCTTTTGCCTTCTCACCCTAATCTTTTCAACCCTTCTTTCTTTTTCGAGAATAACACAATAGCTCACTGAGAATATCGTGTGTTTATAAAATAAATCTCTACATTGTTGTTAGTCAAGCCATAAGGAAGCGAGAGAGAGAAAGAGAGAGAGAGAGAGAGGGAGAAAGGGAGAGAGAGGGAGAAAGGGAGAGAGAGAAAAAAGGGAGGGAAGGAAGGGAAAGGTTGGCTGGATCTGTATACATAAATTCTTTAAGAAGGAAGGGAGAGGACTATAAATGTGAAAATAAAAAAGGGAACTAGTATAGGACTTGAAAGGAAAGAACTTTTGTGTGGCCGACAGCTGCCACGATGCGTAGGAGAAACGATGTGACGTTGGAAGAGAATAGGAAAAAGGCTGGATTAGAATATTTCCGAGATCTCGAATAAACGTTATCTTTTATTTTTCTTCTTTGTTGAAGTGGGTAACCCTGACCTTGCAATGCCTCTACTTTTCGTCTATATTTTTCTACTCGTCCACTCTCCGTTAAGAAGCTTAAATTCGTTTCTGCATTATAGATTCGTCCTATGCGCGTGTTTATAGACGATATAGGGGAACGAGAAAAATTCAAATAATCATTCCCGTCACAATAGCATTCTTATGAATTATCTCATTGGAAAGACTTTTTTGTTCCTCTTTATCAGCGACAATTAATCTCATCAAAGAAGATAAAACACCGTTTCGAAATGATTTTAATCAGAGATTTAATCGACGCCCGACGCTATCCCCTTCTTGGAGAAACGATTTCGAGACTCTAGAAATACGTAAGTATTACGCTTCCGTCGGCCGAAGTATTCGACCTTGCCGGGGCTTTTAGGCGGATGAAGGTAAAGTGGAAGTCTGCAAGAAGGTCGTAGTACGTGCCGTACCTCCCCGAGCACATCGGTGACGATAGCGTCGCGCCATAACTGTTCCTATAATGGAATTCGTTAATACAGGATGTCGTTTCAGACACCTCGTTACCGTAATCTTACTCGAGCCCGGCCTACTCTTCCGTAAATTTCTGCTGGGAAAAGCGAGCGTCGTCGGACGTGCGTATGAAATAAGAAAAGAGTGTGTGTGTGTGTGTGTGTGAGAGAGAGAGGTAGTAAGCAAATATTGTTAAATCGCGAATGTTTGTTAGCTGAGTCTTGTATATACCTTCGTTGCAATGTGCAAACTTTGATGTTGTTGTTTTGCCAAGTTAATTGGAATACATTTTCTTTCTTTTTCCAAAAAGAAAATATTTTAGATTAATTAAATTTAGTTTGCATAAAGAATTTTCTTATACAAATCGACGATGTCGGATCACGATGTACAGTTGTTGAATTCGCAATAAATGTTATCGCAGAAAATTTAATAAATGTCAAGTCTAAGATTAGTGGCTATCTTATTAAAAAAAAAAAAGAAAAAAAAAAACAAAAAAATACGTGACATTTAATGACCAAACAAATGGTTAGGTTAAGCGATGCGATGCAATAGCCGATTCCAAAGTGGAAAGCCAGCTAGCTTAAGGCCCCATTTCGGCGACGAGGCGTGCGTTGATCTATAGTACGTTGACTAGTACTTACTGTCAATCACGTATAGTAGATTAACGACGTGGGATGCATAGAGGGTTGAAGCAAGAGAGAGAGAGAGAGAGAGAGAGAGAGAGAGAGAGAGCGAGAGAGAGAGAGAGAGAAAGGCAAGGTGGACATACGTAGGCGCATGCATGCAATCCGCATCAAGTACGGACGGATGCAAAGCGAAACCCATGCAACGTTTAGGATCGAACGGAGAGAGAATGTGGATGGCGAGTGTGTGGATGGTCGGCCGGAGATTACCGCGGCATAATTACCTCTGCAATGTATATATCCAGCCGACCTCTGTTTAATCCGCAATTAATGTTTCAAATTGCCATAAGCCCCCGCAGGAGTAACGGATGCCACTTATCAACAAGAGAGAATGACCTCTACCCCCTATCCCTAGTTTACTTTTCCAACTCCTTCCTGTGAAACGTTATCATCCTTGTGAGTGTTAAATAAGAAATGTAATGGAAAAATTAATTTCTATATTTTACGTAATAAAAAGATAAATGAAGTATACAGTTTACTTTTACCTAAAGTGTTTTTTTTTCTATCTCCACTACGATCGATCGATAAGAGGGATGGAAGAAATAAGAAGGTAAGAAAATTTTCAACATCGACAACTCGCAAGAAGAAAATAAATTATCCTTTCAGAAGGAAGAAAGGAGTCCTTGGTTTTCTCGATAAAGAGAAAGAGAGAAAGATAGTGAGATGGCCAAACGGGAGACCACAGATGGTGTTATTCAAGGACGCTCATCCTGGTTCGTGTCGAGTGGATCTCAACCCCTTATATAGTCGAATTCGACTCCTCTCGAAAAAGCTTTTGCTGGCATGTATGTAAACGGCACGCTGGGAATCCAAATGGCATACATATTTTCTTGACGCTGCTAGGTCGCCAAGGGTCGTGAGGTAATTCGTGGTTATTATTCGTTTACATCGGGGTTGGAAGGGATCGAGACACCCAAAATGGTTCACCCCGCTCTTCTTTATATCTCTTTCTCTTCCACTATTCTCCACACCCTCTCTATTTTATATAGCAGTGTACCGTCGCAGACGGGACTCTCGCTATGTTATTCCAGGAACTATCTACTTACGTGCTTTTATATTCAATACATTCGCGAACGTCGGCTCGCTCCGCCGTCTAGTAATCCCTCAGGACACGCAGAAAGAGGGTAGGTATATAGTCGAGAGAAGGAAGTAGGATAGAGCAAAGGAGAGAGGAAGGGGGGAGGAAAGAGAGCCGTCGTAACATTGAGCTACGAAGGGTTAGCCTATCCTTCGAGGGTTCCAATATTTATCGCTTCTACTTTAAATCCACGGAGAATACGTACGAGCGAAGGTAATCATCGCTCGGCTTGACTCATGCCTCGGATTATACGGCAAATTAGAAAGAGGAAACGTACCGCGATGAGAATGAGAGTTTGCTAATATTAACCATTTGTCGTAGTTAGATATCTCTTTCCATTTCTCCTTCTCTTTCTCTTTTTCTCTATGAAATTCTCCATTTCCACTATTATAGTATTCGTTTCATAGCCACGACCCGTAACCACCTACGCGAACGAAGGGCAAAAAAAGGGATGAAAATATAAAAGAGTAGGCGGCTTGTGTATTCTGGTGTTTTTCGAGGCTTGCAAAGAGGAAAAGAGAGAACGAGAGAGAGAGAGAGAGAGAGAGAGAAATAGAGAGAGGTAGAGAGGGAGAGTAGTATGGGGAGATGGCAATGGGAGTACGAATCGACGAGTAGGAAATATAGCGTGTGCAAATATTGCGAACGGCACGTTTGCAATGCGAAAACAAGGCTCGTGTTTTACGAAAGTGTGAGAGGGCAAGGGAGGAAGAGAAACACAAAAGTGCCCTTCATTAGTCATCGGCCGATGCGTAAGCGCGCGCGCGTATTTAATTAATGCACTTTTCGGTGCTAGGGGCTTTAACGTGCGGGTTGCACAGTAGCCTTTTAAAAGAATAGCCCGGTCCTTTCGGGCTGATGCGATGTGGTAGCCGCGATAGTTGGCAAACCGTTGCGGTGGCTCGTTAAGCGAACGTTGAGAGACCACAGAGTTGGAAGCTTATTGCTCTTGAGGATAACGGCCACGTGCGGCGAGCTTTTAGTATCACTTTTTTTTTTCCACGAACTTGCTTCGGTACTCTTCGGTAAATGGTCCTGCTTCGATGTGACTCTTGTACCGAGATCGCCGTTATGTTGTGCCGAAACAATTCATGGTTTATGGATGTTTTTCTGAAATTGAAGTTGTTTTAAGATTTACGGATCTACCATAGTTCATAACACTGGATAAATATAGAACAGTTAATAGGAAACCTATGCGAATTAAAATTTGAGTCAATTAAAGATACACCAGAAACCTATCACAGATGCGACCAAGACAAAACATTAATGATATCCACAAATCAATGGATCCATCTTATTCCAATATCGTTTCTAATTGCTAAATCTGTAATTACTTGGCAAATAGGATTACTGGCCGATATTACGTACGTTATAATTTGTTCCCGGCCATAATTTCGTTTGTAAAAACGATAATACCAAGAAGTACACAATGTTTTACCTTTATTTAATCCAACCCTCGGTGAACGAGCTGGATGAAAAGGATTAGGGTCCATCTTTGGCAAAGGGTGTAACGATTCCTTTCGCTCGGACAGCGCCATTATCGTTGCCTAGCACGCGTATTAATGCGTCGGTGTTGTTAAGTCTGCCGGTGCAATGGCGGCGATGTCAGAGGGTTGTTGCGGAACGCATAGGTGGAAAGTGGAATGGGAGAAGGAGACGGCAATAGGGTGAGAGAGGGAAGTTGACGCAGTTTCTATTGAACTAGAACGGAAGGGTCGAAACAGCTCTGAAGGTGGAACACTAAGAGAGAGAGAGAGGGGGGGGGAGGTTTGTGTTCCTGTACCGGGGGTTGCGTACATTGCCGTTTAACGGCAACACTACAGCCGAGTGCCAGCAAATTAGATTACGCGACCTCACTCTGACACCCCGTACCACACTCTCTCATCGTAGCTTGCTAACACCTTAGGACTCAAGGAAAACATCGCACACGATGCCGATGCCGATGCTAAGATCCATCTTCTAACACGTGTTTCAGTGTTCCATAATATCTTAGTCGATGCTCTTAAAGGGTTGGAATCCTTATAACAAAGAGATCTCAGAGATTACGTATTCATTTTACAAAGATTTTAAAATAAATTATCGATAAATTCATCGTTCCTTAAAACGTTAAGATATTCTTTCACACTTTGCGATAAAAACAACTCGAGATATTTTTGTTTACGAGGGCAATTTGTTCGTCGATTATTATTTCATCTTGGAATTTTTTTTTTTTTTTCTTTTTATTTATACGAACCCATTATCTCGTATAAATTCATATAAATTGGATCCACGTCTTTAGGAACGATATTATCGAGGGTAAAGCACAAATTTATCTTGAACATTTATTCTGGGCATTATGAACATTTGCCATTTCTCTTTCCTCCTCATATTCCTTAGCAATACTCATAATCATGAGTAATACTGGCACATTAGTTTATATTAAAAATTTATTACAAGTCAAGTCGGAGTGCGCGGGTTGGATTCCATCGAGTTTATCGTCCTTTGAAGCACATTCCTGTGGAAAAGATCGTATCCCTTCTCTCTCTCACTCTCTCTTTCTCTCTCTCCTCTCACATTATCTATTTCTCTCTTTCCCGCTTTTAAACTCGCGGTAGCTTCCCTCTGCGAATCACTGCGCGTGCGGATTTTTCTCTGGGAAAAAAAGCAACTAGCGAGGGTGAGAGCTGAAGATATGGAAACCGATAGGCTTAAAAGATATTATATTAAGTCGAAATTCCATTTCCGACGTTTTTCAAATAAACTCTTTTTCCACCAGCCGAGTTGTCTATCGTTTATATACGAAATATACAGACACGAAAATAATACAAAACGACTAAGCAGTTTATAGTAATCTCGTAAAATTGAGAGAAATAACATATATGTACGTTGTTCTATTTAATACATAAATTTATTCATAGAAACTAATGTTCGATATAAGTAATGTTACGATACATATAGAATTTAATTTGAAAATCGATACGATCGAATAATCGGTATGTTTACGAATAAGTTGCAAATTTCCCGTCTAAAGCATTCAGACACATGCTCATTCTCTCTCTCTCTCTCTCTTTTTCTTACCGATTTTCTTTTATCGCCATTCTTGTTTTAGCTGAATCCGAATTTCATTGTTCTTACAATTTATCATTATTTTCATGACGTATACCGCCCAGGAAATGTGCCAGGCACGCGACGTTTTATTCGAACAATAAAAGCGGCTTTAAAATTGGAACCGTGTTTAATATCTCTCTGTAGACGGAGAAATATCGCGATAGTGTTGGACAATATTCGGCATTCGATTTATATCTCGTCACGATGTGCAATTAGCACTCTCCCTTTCTTCGACTTTTTCCATTACGTCATAAAACGCCATAGCTGTCGATTTATTTAGCTGGTATATTCCTAAATGATTTATCGCTTACATCGAATCCTTTCGTACGTCTAAATCGACATAATTTGTATAATTTCAAGACAATTTCATTATTCAGGATACCTGTATTATTGACGTTAATAATTCTTTTACAAATCCTTAAATATTACATTCCGAAAGGATTTGTCAAATACGATGTACTTCATTGAATTCTCTCATCGTATTGAAGTACGAAGAAAGTTCTAACCATCGGTCCATTAGGGAGCTAGCTACCCTTGACATTGTCGAATCATAAGCTTGGCAATCATGCCAGACTTACTTCCTCAGTACTTCACATTCTTACGAGATCGCGATTTCGAATCACTTTGGCCGCAACGAACGATCGATACACTTTTGTCGTAAAACGTTTCCACTTGCGTCGAGAAACAAGCGTCCTTGTTGAAGCCGAGGACTTCGACGTCGATACACGACGACGTCTGGAGCTAAGCGTACGCGTTTCTCCATACCGACTTTCACATTGACGACCAGGGCTGTATTATTTTCTACTATGTCTTTTTATTCGATTCGTTAACGGATTCTATTTTAGCGTATGCTCTTACGAAACTAAATGTAATTGATACGGTACATTATAAAATTATCGAAAGAAATAATCGTACCAAGACATACCTTCCAAATGAAAATTTACGAACTAAACACGATCATTAACATTTTATCATTTGGACAAAACCAAAAAAGGGAAACTTTAGGAAGAAAATTCAATGACGAAAGTTGAGAAACCCCTTTAGAAGTCCTTGACAGTCTGAGAGTTAAAACAAGAAATAAAAAATGTCGAAAGTCTTAACAGGAACGTCTTTAAATGGAAAGTACGAAAGGTAGATACGTTCCTGATGCGAACGAGTCCCGTCGAAAAAAAAATGTAAAAGGAAAGGGTGGATGGCGAGGATGACTCGAAGCTTACCGAAAAGAGGAGAGGGAAAGAGAGAGAGAGAGAGAGAGAGAGAGAGAGAGAGGGGGGGGGGGAGAGAAAGAAAGAGAGGGAGGAAATGGTGGGAAAGTAAGGGGGTTAAAAAAGAGATGGGAAGGGGTGAGGTAGAAGAGAAGGCACGGACTTCAAACAGTCGCTGCATAATGCATCGGTTCGTATAATACTCATGGTCGTTCCTTACTCGAAAACCCTTGAAAATAAAAAGCTTTTCCGCCTAAAGGCTAACTTTCAGCCTTTCGAAATATGGAGTCGTGTGAGAGCGGCTCTAGAAACGCCGATGAACTGCAACGCGACGCGCGACGATGCTTTTTCACGACGTTTTTGTCGATGTCATTGCACGTCCATCGAGCCTGTAAGGGTAAAATCGTTGAGGGGTCGCGCTCGTCACGTGAATATCGAGCAGACAGCGAGACGTCTTCGCGCCTCAAAAATGGTTCAAGCGCAATCACGTTTAGCTGAGAGCCCTTTGATCGTTTCTAGGTTATTAAAAAAAATTGTTTGCGGAATGTAAGGGTACTTCTTAATATTTATTAAACCGATTTGAAAACTCAAAGAAATGAGGATAAAACGTACAAATAATTACCAATGAACATAAAAAGAAAAGAAAAATTAAAGATTAAATAAATCGTTCGGATTGTCGACCAAAATCCGAAACGTCTTTCGATTTTCGTTCTATCCTTGGCAAAGTACTTTTTATTAAATCCACTTTCAAGTCTGGAATTTTTTGTTTCTTTTTTAACGCCCTTCATGGAAAGATAATTGGGTAGAAAAACGTTGAAAAATTAAAGATAAATATTGAAGGGAACGACGACGAGGGATAGAGATGAGCGGAAGCTTTGACTGCGCTTGGTCTTGAAAAGTGAATGAAAAGGATGTAAAAGTAATCCTTTGTCAGTGAAAAGGCTTTACTAAAAACTACAATATAACTTAGAGAGACGAATTCTCACTTAGTTGAGATATTTCTAAAATGATGGAAGTTTTATACATTTAGGTAAAAAGTGTAATTTATTAAAACAAAATTGTCGCATAACGGACGAATAAATTCCAAGAAAAGGAAAAAGAAAAGAAAATGAAATGAGGAAAGAGATGAATAGAAATATGATGGTTGAACAAATAGGAAATTAATTAGAAGGAAAGAGAAAGGTACACTCTGCCTGTAGGTATAAACGAATAAAGTGACTCATTGTTCAGAGTCGACGTCACCGCATTACACTCATTACCTCCGTGCCATTGGTCCTTGTTAAGATACCGTCATGCGCATTGCTCTAATTTCGTAAATGCACCCTATCGCATACCGTTGCGTGAGGACGAAACACGTTTCCACCCTCACTTATACTCTCTCACTCAATCTCGTTCTGTCTTTCAACCCTCTTAGACTAAGCCAACGTGCGCTCGCAAGATACAGATGGAATTTCCGATACGATCTCCGCCCGTATAATTTATCCCTTTCTCGAGGGTTATGCTCGCGCGTTATGCCGTCGCTCATCGATTTCTTCGTTTCCACGAAAGACCGGAAAGCTTCCCTTTCGGATTTACGAAGGGTAGGGTATGTATGGAAGGATAGCGTATGTCCTGGATCGACTTTCAATATCCTTTGTTGTATGACTGCTTTGTGTATATGCCTGCTGGCATGAATAAAATCGAAGATTTTCCCTAAAGCGACCAAAAGAGAAATTCATTCGGAGATTATACCAGTTAATCCTTTAAGGATTATGTTTGAATTTAAAATAAAAGAATATTACGAAAAAAAAATCTCTTAAATAGGAGAAAACAATGAATATTAGGTAGATCCTGTTGATCTTCCATGAAAATGAGTAAAAATTTTTTTCGCTTCGTCTCTTTAATCGTCTCTGACTTTAGCAAATTAAACGCATAAAGAAGAAGAAGAAGAAGAAGAAGAAGAAGAAGAAGAAGAAGAAGAAGAAGGAGAAGAAGAAGAAGTAAAATAAAAATCATTCGGTAGCATTGTAGTTTCTCATAATTGTTCCTCCCTGTAATGCACTTCTGTTCTTTACTTTTGAGGAATTTCATTTCTTAACTCGTGCTTCCTTTCTAAGAGATGAGCGAACGTAAATAAGCAAGGATTTCCAAGAAAACTCGAGTAGCTCCGATCTCAATATATAATATTTTTCTCGTTTACTTTAAATATACTTGACGTTTACATTCCTATAAAAATATTTTATCTTTATTGAGAATATAGTATCGTATATGCATATAGGTATGTACACAAAAAGCTATATTAAAGAATAATTTGCAATAGAGGACATTTTTAGCAATGGAATAACCAAAATAGATTAAAGATTAAACGATTTTTATTTTTTTTTCTGCAACGTCGAATGGCTATCGGCGAGGAGGGTAAGCAATGGATTCGTTTACATTCCACCCTCTCTCGTTTATCGTTATCTCATATCGTAGTGACTCCATATGCTCTCGGACAAAGTGAGGGGAAGGAAGGGGCAAATCGAACGGAGAGGGCGAAAGTGACGATCATCGACGAACGTCGTTAATTCATTTCACGAAGCAATTTAGATAATCCCTTGGAGGTTATGTTTCGCTTAATCAAAGGGCGGGATCGGGGTTCTCTACGTTGAGAACGGCCGAAGGGGGTGAAAATGCGTGCGACATGAGCCACTCCTCGCGGCCCTTACCCTTCTTCTCGTTTAAAATGATGATATCCACTGGCTCTCGCGAGAGAGAGAGAGAGAGAGAGAGAGAGAGAGAGAGAGAGAGAGAGAGATAAGGATATTAATTGCAATGGTTATAAAAACGTGTATAAATGTTAAAAGTAATATGGAAATATGAAATATATTAATAACAACGAGATAGCAATAATTTGTAACTCTGGCCAGGCGAAAGGAAAAGAGATAAAGTATAAAATGGTGGGGAGGAATACGTGACGAAGAGACTACCCCTACTCCCTACTACCTCCCCCCCTGCTTTTCTCTCGCCTTATCTCCCTTCTCCCGCATCCTTCGAAAATCAAGAGGCACCCATCTCGACTGCCCGTTTCGCTGATTTGCATGAATACAATTAGTTGCTCTCATTGAATTATTCAAAACGGCTACAACTATAGTCAGCAACAACTATGCCCCGGGATGATGCTCGACACCCCTTTCTATAAACTTCGTATACGTTTCGATCGTAGGGGAACGACATCATTGAAAAATAAATCGTGACATCCACGCTGCTTTCCTTTTTTTGTTCCTCCCGTTGGGAAGAAGATTATCTCGATTTATGTGTCACGACCAATAGAAATCTTCTCAACTAATCATCTGATTGTTAAACCCTGAAAATCAAACGCGTGCAACATGAAACTATTCTCTTTTACATGTATCTGATCAGAAAAGATATATGTATTACAATATTACAATCGATAGAATTGCCATTTGAAGGATGACGAAGGTAAAAAAAAAAAAAAAAGAAAATAAAAGATAAAAATACAAATAAAAAAAAGATCATGAATCGCTGAAAGATCGAGAAAGGAACGTAGAATGACGGGGTTACCCGTCGACAGGTGGATCCGTTCACGGGCACAATTCTTTCGCATCCTCGAGAGATTACGTCGATCTCGCGTGAAAGCGGATGCCACGTCATGCAAGGGGTGAGTCGAGGGTTCTCCCTCGGTTCTCTATCGGACCGGCACCTTTCGACCGAACGAACGACGAACGTACGAACGACGTTTCGCACCCCCTGCCGAAGGCTACCCTCGATGACTGAACGAAGCGTGTTTCTCGAGACTCGCTGCGTGAAATTTAATCACCTCATGGGGTGAAACCTTCTTTTTTTTCTTTTAGCAGTATAGAAGAGATGGAGATGGTCTTGAAAAAGCGTCGCTCGTCGTTCATTATGTTACGTGGGCGATCAACAAGGCGGCATTCTCCATCTCTGTACACCCTCGTCATCGCGCATAATAGTTTTATTCTATTTTTTATTCATCTTCGAACGATGAAAGCAGACACGTTGTATTATTAGCGTGAAATTAATATCACTTTTTCACGATCATAACCAATTGAAATTATAAGCGGTGATCCATCCGAAATCAAATTATTTCTTATCTACGAAAGAAAATTGCTTTTTAATAATAATCAATCTTTTCTCTAGAGAGGGAGAGAGAGAGAGAGAGAGAGAGAGAGAGAGAGAGAGAGAGAGAGAGAGAAAACGAAAAAATCGAACATTAGAGTATATGGTATCTAATTTTGACGATTGAGGATATAGATTTGGAAGTAACGAAAGAAAGAAATACAAATGAAATATTTCGTTTATATTATCTTCGTTCCTAATCTGGTCGCGACAGGTCCGTAAGTTTAAAATGAGAATGCATGAAGGCAAGCAGGCAGGTGGCGAGCAGACCCCCCTGACGGACAAACGGACAGTCCTTATAAATATTCAGAACGGGTCGTGAAATAACGCGACACGCGAGTCTAAAGGCATGTCTTATCGCGGCATGGCCAAATCGGCGCGAGCCGTCTAGATGCCTGCGTGTCTACTGAGCTTATCTCTTCAACGTTCCCTACGATTTCCATTCGAAAGTAGTCGCGTCTTCGTTTCAGAATTTTAGAAAAAGATCTCCATATCGATTGTCGTCGCATATATATATATATATATATATATATATATCACTTTTATAGATATCTGAACGATGAAAAATGAACGAGATTAATGAACGAAGATAAACGAAGAAATCGGTTATCAGCCGATACTTTGTTTAAAAACTTAAATACTTTTTTTTTTTTTTTAATAAAAATGCAAAACCTATATTTCACTCCGCTTCATCTCCAAACGATTTATTACAAAATATATAAATTGTGATAATCATTAGATGATAATAAAGTTCATGGACGTGTGTGGTACGGCACGAACGCGTTGATTTATTTAACGCTCATTATTTATATTTTAAATTAGTTTTAATATACATGCGCATAATATCTACTTTAAATGAAATCATCGTAAAACGTGAAACAAGCATTTATTATCTACTATGAATATACCATTATAATAGCCTCGCTTACAATCGAGGTCCCCGACGATCAAGATCAAAAGAAAAAGCTTAGATGTATTATTCTCGATTGTATTATCGTTAAAATGCTTGTTTTTATTTTACTTATGCTGCTGCTTATGTTCGCGTGGGCTTAATTTATCATCGCTCGAGGCCCCTTTAACCCAGGAATATGCAGTGCATTTACCATTGCTTAATTAAACAAACTCCACTCCGTTAATCCATCCACGATCGTCTTATCTATGAGATTCATATTTTATAGCCAGAGTTCCCTATTAAACAATGTCACGAAATCATCGTCAAATGAATGATCATCGAGGAAACGAACGCCGGAAGTGCCTCTTCGTTCCCATTCGAAGCACGCACTTATATACGAGATTTGGGTAACAAACGAGTTAAAGAATGAATTAGAAAGGTGGACTCTTATTAAAGAGATTTAAATCATTGATTTTTAAATCAGGAAAGTAACAGAAATGATAACGGTTATTAGGATGATCCATAGCGATGATTTATAGCGAAAATTAAACTCGAGTGTTATTTTTTTTTTTTTTTTTTTTTTTTTTTAATAAGAACAAATCGAACGTTTATACATTAAAATCATGCGTATTTCTGAATACGAACAGATACAAAAAAAAAAAAAATGTCCAATCGAGAGAAGAAACAAAATAGGTGGTGATTTTGAACAATGATCCGCGTCAATTTTTCGGGAGCGATTCCCCTATGCCAGACACAAAGATCGTGGCTGCATAAAGCAATCGGAAATTTTTCGTATCCTGAGGGCTTTAAAACGCGTACTGAAAGAACGGGTGAGTTCAAGTGGGGGAGATGGAGGTGGCGACGGTTAGTGGGAGGGTTAAAGGTAACGCACCCTTTTTCACCCCTTTTCACCTCTCCTTTCCCTTGTCGCGGGCGAACCCGTACACCCCTCTTACCCTCTTTTCCCTTTCGACTCTCTTTTGTTCTATTTGTCTCAACGTGTTTTGCGTGCATCGCACGTTGACACATCGCGTGCAACTTTCTCTCTCTCTCTCTCTCTCTCTCTCTCTCTCTCTCTCTTTCTCTCTCTCCTTCTATCACTGATCCACACACTCTCTCGATCTCACTTTCCAGTTGCTTCGTGCGAGACTGAAAACGTCGCCGCTATTTGTGGCACCGTTCACGCGATCCACACGTCGCTTCTCTACCCTCCCCCAACTATAATAACCGACGGGGAAATAGCAAAACGCGAAGCTCCTGCAGAAAAAAACATTATTCTCCAAAGCACGCTCGCCGTGAGCGCCTTTCGCACGCACAGAAGCTCACGCGTCTCACCTCTGTCTCTCTCTCTCTCTCTCTCTCTCTCTCTCTTTTCTTTTTTCTTTTATTTCATCCGTTTGCCGGTTGTAATGAGTCGCCAACTGCTGTCTCAAGCGTTCTTCTTGCCGGCGATGGTTATCAACTTCCTTTTTGTAATTTTTTTTTAACTTGAAACACATTTGTCCCTTCTATTTCTCCAAGTATGAACGCGTGAATCTATTTGTTCATAACGTGAGTGTTACAAGTTAGAAAATATTAAATTACAAAGTAAGTTTTGAAGAGCTTCAAGGAAAAATCATATATGAATAATTATTTAGCCCGCATATGCACGAGAAACTTTACAATTTTACATCGACATTGGCTCGATTTAAAAAAAAAAAAAAAAAAAAAGGACAAAAAACCCCGAGGTAGATCAAATCGGCCGGTAAGAAAGTTATTTAAAGGATAACTGATATGTAAAAAGTTAGTTGAAGTATCATTTATCGGGTAGAACGAAACAGCTGTACCTAATTACGGGCTCACGGCGATTACGTTAATTGTTGGAATAAGCTTCCGATTTTGTGAACGATTTTCTTAAGAAGTTTTAACTTCAGAAAGTACTCGGCTTATATCGAACACACTGATAGCTGGTTATAATGATAGTCCTTACACGTCTTACGGTTGGAAACCTATAGTATATCGATGTTATGATCTCCTAATAATTGTAAGTAACAGTCGACCGGAGCAGATACGACGTGCAATTGTTACTCGCATAATTAGGACCCTCTGTCGTTTCTATGTCGTGCGTTTAACAGTTTCTATCTACATCGTTACTATACTTATTTCTATTTTCGTTTTTTTTTTTTTCACTTTAAAACACTCCATGTCCATTTTTTTCCTCTTTTCTTGTTTCCCTACGAAGAAAAACAATATTACACACATATGCATATATATTTATATCGAACAGCTGCACTCTAATTACAAGATATTGATTTGAAAAATTAAATCCTCGTTCTACGAGTTTTTAAATAAAACAAGTTTCCTTCGACTGTTATTTTTACATCAATTGGTAAAACATCGAGTAACCGTAAGATTCATCTGAATGATCAAGAGAGTATGCTATTAAGTATGGTCCCAGAAAAATTACGATACTTCTTACCTTAATTATAAACTATAAATTGTCGAAAGTTGCAACGAAGTTCGCAACGTGAATCAATTTTCTTAATAATTTGTAATTACTCGGGGAGTAAATAAGGCAAACTTTTACGTGGGAAGTATTCTTTGCGATCTTTCCCACTTTATAAATCGTTTCTAGAATTTTTATGAGAAGAAAATAAATTATTGAAGAAATAACTTTCATTAAATTAAATAAGAAACCTAATTTACGAAGAGAAATTTTTTTCACAGTGACCCCAAAATGATGTAGACAAATGTAATCGAACGACCGAGGATACTTTCGAGAGGGTAACAGTGATAAA
Organism: Dolichovespula sylvestris; assembly: GCA_918808275.2. Taxonomy (NCBI): domain Eukaryota; kingdom Metazoa; phylum Arthropoda; class Insecta; order Hymenoptera; family Vespidae; genus Dolichovespula; species Dolichovespula sylvestris. The sequence continues at coordinate 5,522,762 of OU964972.1, forward strand.
ACGTTGTTCTACCACGAATCTAAAGCCATTAAGGATAGCACGGGGCAATTTGTATGGGTTAGTACCGTTAGTGAAATTTATTTTCAATCCTGTTCTAGGATATCTTACGATTGGGAAGAAAAAAGGAAAATAAAAAGCACTGACACAAATATATATAACTATATATATATATATATGAGGAAGCGTTTCATGATTCATAACATATTAGTGACGATTTAATTTTTATGCGTTCTGTAAAACCCTTGCAGAAGGGCTGGTTTTAAAACACTCAACGGAATATTCTCTTGCGGCCACGGCAATGTAGATATATTATTAAAAAAAAAAAAAAAAAAAAAAAAAAGGAAAAATACTCCTATGCGAAACCTGTCAGCGCACCTAAACGCATCGTAACGCGAACGAACCCAACGAATACGCTTTTTCCATTTGAGATCGTGCCGTGCGATCTATGAAAGGTCGAACCGTGTGTCCGTGTATGTTCATATTCGAGTATATGCAAGTGTGGGCGCACACGTGCCAACAACATCACTACTGTGGACCGAAGTGAAAAGTGGACGGAAGAAGGGTACGGAGAGGTAACGCGAACGGATCGACCATGCATCATCGTCGTTCGTACTTCGTCTCTCTCTCTTTCTCTCTTTCTCTCCCCCTCTTTCTCACTATCTCTATCTGTCTCCCCTTTCTCACTCTCTCTCTCTCTCTCTCTCTCTCTCTCTCTCTCTCTCTCTCTCTCTATCTATCTATGCTCTTTCCCGTTTTCTCTCGCTAACCCCTCGATACACGATAGAGCGAAATAAACCAGCGTGTTAGCGCATAAATCGAACTTCTGCATTTCCGTTGTCGCCATTTCAACCCTCTCACTCGTCCTTTACCCCACTCTCATTCTCTCTTTTTAGTAATCGAGACAGAGATACAGAGAGAAAGAGAAAGAAAGAGTCATTCTCTCGTGCGAAATATTTCAACAAACGTGTTCTTTCTGTCCCTCTCTTTTTCTCTGTCTATCTTCCTGTTTTTTTTTATTCCTCATCCCCTTTCTCTCTCTCTCTCTCTCTCTCTCTCTCTCTCTCACGGTTTTTACCCTTTCCTTCTTCCTTTTGGCGTTACATATAAAAGCTTTATCGCAATACGCCACCGCGATTTCGATACGGCCGATGAAATTTTGATCCGTTTCGTTTGGCCACTGTCCAACTACCACCACCCTTTTTCTCTTACTCTCTTTCTCCCTCATGTTCGTTCGCGATGGTCAAGTTGAATGAGTGTTATAATAGAGGTTGGAATGACCTCTGCAAACTTTTACCATTTTTTGGACTGTACGTGCTTGCGTAAGAATTAGCGCAATTCTTTTTTTGCTCTCTCCATCTTCATTCTCTCCTTTGTTCATCCTCCGAAAATGGATATCCCTGTGCGAGTAATTTATGCGGAAGAGAGAGGGATAGAGAGAGAGAGAGAGAGAGAGAGACCGGTTAATTTCATTCGAAATTCAGAAAATAAGCCCTGGATCTAGCCAACGTGTTTTGCCTTAACTCGTGTAAAAGAGTGGAATGAAAAAGAAGAATATATAAGGTCGATGAGAATGAGAGAAATAGACAGAGAAAGAGAGAGAGAGAGAGAGAGAGAGAGAGAGAGAGAGAGAGAGACAGACAGGCGGAAAGAAAAAGGGCTGTAAAAGAAATGAAGCGTTTTGTAGAAGATAGACTAAAATTAATATTTAATTTCGCTCATACTTGTTGAAGAGAGAATGCTTTATTCTGAGTTTAATTAAAATGAGATCTAAAAACTTTCAATTGCAATTTTGTTGTTAATTGACGATCGAGATATTGCAATAATGGATAATATATGTCTAATATAATGCATCTACTTGGTAATCTTTTCAGAACGCGTTGCAAAAAATTGCACATTGCTTATTTAAATGGGGCAAAGAACGGTCGTCTATCGGCAAAGATCAAGGGAAACGAAGAAGTCTTGCCAAGAGGTGGGCAAAGAATGCGAGGACAATAATGGCGGAATCGTTTTTGAAATTAGATTTCTGTCCTGATGTTCGTCTCGTCTCCTTGGCCTTTACATCACCCAACTCTTCTCTTCTCTTTCGTCCCTTTCGTCTCTTCCTTTCTACCTTCGATCCATCCGTCCATCCTTCTATCCTTCCTTCCTTCCTTCCTTCCTTCCTTCCTTCTCTTCGATGTGGAGCCTTGAGGTTACCCTCGACTAATACTGGCACTCTAGACCTTCTGCGATGTAACCTCTCATTACCTTCCCATGTCCGTTGTGGCTTCTCGAGCATCTTGCCCACTTTGATTTGATTAGCATAATTGCACTTACCTCGACCCCCCTTGGACGGCCACAAATTTGGACGCTGGCATTGAGAAGTGCCGACAATGTCGAGGCAAAGGAAACGAAAGAATGTTATTTTTATTACAGAACTTTGGTGACGATGTGTTTTACAGAACAAAGTTAATGATTAGTCGAAGGAAAAAAAAAAAATATATATATATATATATATATATATATATATATATATATATATATATATATAATCGCGTTACCCTAACGATCATTAAAGATCCAATTAAACGAATCTACATAACCAGATAAAATAAGTATACAATCGATGAACAGAAAACAAAACCATTAGCTACCTTTTTAGTTGATGTCAGAAGAGCCTCTTCCATAAAGCTTCTACCACCTAGCCTAGGTAAACAAGTTCGAGATAATGAAATTAATTATATCAAAGAAACGTCGAGACGTTGAAAGACGTAGAAAATCCTGCGCGAGCTTCGCCATTTCAATGAATCCAACGTGTTTCTTCATCGGCCTCGCGCATCCCTTTTGAAATTGTCTTTTGAAAGAGAGACTCTTGCCTTGTCTCACTTCAACACACGGATTCACATACACGTTTCCAAGTCTCGAAAAGGTAGGAAAACCTTCGCGTTCTTTGAATTGAAACCTCGGCAAAAACGTCTAGCTTGATGATCCACTTCATTCGACCGGGCTTACTCCCGTTCTTTGAATTAGTTTTGGCTTTAAGCGCGTGAACACGGAGGTAGCACTTTGAGGAGTCCGAAGCGAAGCTTATTTCGTTATATACATGCGCATTCCTCTATGCGTAGATCCTTGTTTGTTCGTCAAAAGATCGAGCACGTCGGTGTTACAAAGAATGTTATGCGAAAATTAAGCGTCAGCCCTTAAACTTATGACGACGATAACGATGATAACGACCATTGTCAAAAAGTTTCCACTTGCACAATTTTTTTTTTCGGTATATTCAAGTGCAGCAAATATAATAACCATGATAATGAGAGAGATAGATGGAGAGAGAGAGAGAAAGAGAGAGAGAGAGAGAGAGAGAAAGGAGGAGAGGAAGAGAAAGAGTAAAAGAGTGAAAGTAGTGGAGGGCAAGAGTGAGAGGCACTAAAGTACTTTGGAATTTTAATCAACGAGCCGGAGCATTTCTGGTAAGGGTGCCTCGACAAGATAACATGGTGTCGTGGTCGTGAAATATTTTCCTGTCTCTCTCTCTCTCTCTCTCTTTTCTTGTCTCTGAGGCCAGGTATAACGAAGCACACTTTTGTGACACTCACAAAATGTAATTTACAAAGAGCATCACAAGTGAATCCATAATTTCTAGAATACATCTATTCGTATTGTTTTGCCCGTTATCATATAATACTTGGGTATAAGTTGAATAAGGTGCGATATTATAAAAACACAATCGCACAAATTAGGCTCAATTTACTTCTAATAATAATTATCCAATCTAAATACTTTGAAAATAATTTTTTTTCGAATTTTAATCCATTGAACTGATTTCAACTGACCATAAACTAACTAAAATATTTGGAGTAACCTAATATCACAGAAATTGAATGTTTGCTATACGTAAAATTTACTGTCCTCTATTTTAGAACTGTCTCTCCACAATAGTCTCAAATATCTCGTTGAAGTTCAAACGCGTTTCAATTTCTTTCTCCGCCAAAACGACGATTTTTATTTTTCTACTCATCCTTTCGTTGTACCTCCCTTCACTAAGCTCCTACCTATACATTCTCGAACACCGTAGGTCGTTGAGATCGTCGACGATAGATTTGTAAAACGTCGATTGTGAATGTTTGCCGAATCGATACGGAATTTCGGATGTTCGAAAAAAAAAAAGTAAAATAACGTTTACCAGTCGTACCGACGATGGATATAGCTGGGAAGTAACCCCTATCGTATCGTCAAACTGATCACTACTTGGATGCTGTTAGGGGTTGTAGCGGAGGGTGCTGCCACCATACGACGGTTTGGTAAAGTTTAAAATGCCTCACATCGATGATGCATCACAAAGATGAAAGAAACCGGACGAACATTTGTCTTCCAGTCTGTTATTTTGAAGAAATAAAAATATTGAAAATATGAAAAATAATAAAAAGGATAGTACTTACTACGAATCTTTTTAAAAGAAGTCTTTCGTACGTCAAGATTATCTCTTCCCTTGATAGAACAAAAGAATTTTATGTCGCTCTTTTTTTCGTTGGTCGTTTAACAATATATCAGAACTTGATTGTTTCAAGAGATCGTAAACTGATCCACCTGCATTGAAACGTCATTTTGCAATTGTAAACGTGTCATTAGCGAGAAGAAAGATCGGATGAATTAATTAACCGAGATGGGCAGCAGCATCGTCGTAAAAACGACATGAACATGATCTTGCTTCGCTTGAGGGCGCTACGAGAAAGAAACTTCCGAAGCACTCTCTTTGCTTCTCTCTCTCTCTCTCTCTCTCTCTCTCTCTCTCTCTTTTACACATACATACACACACATTCTTTCTCTCTGTTGTTTCTTGTGCTTTAAGTTAAACGTTCTGTCCCCCATTGCCTCCCATTTTATATCCCTCGTTCGAAAGGCATGATTCTTTTTCGAAACACCATGCGAGGGACACCGTTCGTAATTGAAAATCACTGTAATCCGGTAGACAGCGATCGCGAAGGGATATAAGACCTTAGAAATACTTCTCGGTTGACGAGAACAAAAGCGAAAGCTTGTTTTCATTATTCTAGGTCGATTACCAGGTCAGGTTGAAGTATGATAAAAGAAAAATAATGAAATTTTATGGAAAAAAAGAGTATGATACTTTCGTTAAAGTTTGAGATATTTAAATATAATAATCCGATTTGAATTTCTATCAAAATAATATTTTTTCCGATTAGTTATCTTTGCTTTTGCTTCTTGAATTTTATATTATCATAAAAAGAAAAAAAAAATAAATATTAATAAACATGATAAATTATCGTAGTTTCTTAACTTTATCCATTCTTCAAGGTTTTCGTCTAGAAACTATACCTACTAATCTCAGGCGACATTCTGTAACACTCGGTCTACCAGAACACGAAAAAATAAAGTAAAACGGCAAAAGAAAAGGAAAAAGAAAATACTCAGTGAAACATCAGAACACATTCTATCTTTAAACTTTCCACCATAAATCGTCGTTTGTTCAAGCTGATAACGGAAGTTTCATATCCTCTTACCCTCTGTTCCATGTCTTTCGTTTTATGGGATACGATGTAGTGAAAGGAAAGTCTTTTTTCTTCCTCTTCGAACAGTCTCTCTTCTCTCTTGGAAGCGTGTCCCTCCTTTAGTGCGTTTTCACCAAAGTGAAGTACTCCTTCGGGTAGACGAGCATCTATTTTATAAGACTGAGAAATATCGGCAGCATCAATAATGGTTTATCTCGAATACAAATTGCTGCCAGCAGAGAGAGAATGAGAGAGAGAGAGAGAGAGAGAGAGAGAGAGAGAGAGAGAGAGAGAGTGAGTGGAGGCCGAAGGTTGGGATGTAGAGAGGACCACTGCCTTAAGAAAACACTCGTAATCCATGGGGAGTAAAAGCAAGGAAGGGTAGTGACAGGTCGATGGTACCCATATCTATCGCCTACGGGGTCCGTCAAGGATCCTACTACGTACGTACCCATATGTATGTGTTCAGATGTACATACGATGGAACGACGACAGTTCGAATTAATTTGGTCGACCTTTCGTACCCTACTGCGACTTTTCACGCAAAACCGATACGATACACTTTCTCTTCTCTTTAAATATTTACATAGGATGTTCAATGAATGTTCGGCGATCGATTATATCGTATAATTCTTCCAATAATTCGTCTTCCTTATTTTTTTTTACCCAATCATCAATGCCATCTCGCGAAACAAAATTTCACGGTCAAATAATGACAACAACGAGCTAGAGTCAGAGTGATAAATTATAGGAGATGAAATGAGGACCACATTTGGTAGTACTCGTTGTTTCGGTCAACTTTTTTTGGTAGGGTTGCTTGTTACGTTCTGGCGCCATTCCGAGCAGCAACTATGACGGCGAGTAATCGCTTTCCAAAGCTACGGAGAAAAAACGTTCGCCATAATGGCGGCAGTAAGCTTTTTGGTTGTGCGACGGCTGTCGAGAGCACTGTACGTTTTTTCTCGGCATTCCACGCTTCGTCAATGACATCAAAATAACGATCAATAAATTCTTTCGACCGAGTCACCTGCGTCAAGTCCTTTCTTTAACATTCGATCGTGAAATTAAATAGTTAATTATTAAGTTTCGTGCTTTATATGAATTCTTTAAAAAACGATATCTTCGGAACGGAAAGTCGTAAAGACATCAAACAAAAATCATTTTCAAGTGTAATTTATTCTATATTTATATAAATATAGCAATAATATCGGTATAATAAAATTACTGTTGTTAATAATTTTTGTGTAATCTTTTCTTTTCTTTCACAATATTAAATGAAAACCATTTAAGTTTTTATTATGAATTTTTATTATCCATATGTCTAAACGGAGACATTGAAAGTGATCAAACCTATTGCCCTACCCTATATACATTATGATAAAGTAAATAATGAACGAAACATTTCTACGTGTTTTGAAAAAGAAGCATAAAACTTAATAAGTAACTATTTCATTTCACGATCGAATGTTAAATAAATGACTTGACACAGGTGACTCAGTCGAAAGAATTTATTGATCGTTATTTTGACGTCGATTTCATCGTATACTCGCGAGGTGTAGCCGATCGGAAAAGGCGTCTCGAACGTCACGGGGTCAGCCTAGGAAGGAATGGTCGGCCATGCGAGAGGGCAACCAGTCGACGATTTACGTTTATCGTGTGGAACATATTCTACTATACAACAACTACCACCAATGCTATTAACACCGCCACCACCACCACCACTAACAACAACAACAACGATTTTACACCACTGTATAGATTGTTGGGCCCGTGGGTAGGTACATAAGCGACGTAGATAGGTCGTGTACTAGTTGAGTTAAGAAACGGAACGATAGGGTGTAACGATGAGAGTGAGAGAGAGAGAGAGAGAGAGAGAGAGGGTGAATTAAAATAGTGGTATGGTAAACAGTTATATGGTATACAGTTGTATGGTAATATATTATATATTATTATATAGAATATTCATTATTTTTTCAACGTATTGTTAATAACTAATTAGCAATTTGTTATAAACAATTGTTATAACGAAATTTTTACAGTTAGAAAGATATATGATACTGTTTAAGAAAAAAAAAAAATTCATATTTCTAAAAAGACCGGAATTATTCTAGGTGTCAAATTTATTGTCCCATCCTGCATAAACTATATATACGACGTTACTTGAATTAATAACGCAAGAAATATTTCGCACTATAAACGAGATCAAAAGAGAAAGAGAAAAAGAGAAAGAGAATGACATAACTTTTGTCGCAGTTAAAATCTCGCCGTGCGAATTAGTCTACGGAATAATTTCATCGCGGTCGGGAAAACAAACCTTATTATTCCGGTGGATGCAGTTAATATGATCGGTGGGGAATTTGAAATGATAATAATGTTCCAAGTTTTTCTCGTTTCAAATTCATCGTTAATGCCGTCGTCAAAGCTGATATTCTGGGTCCACATCAAGAAATCACGGTGGATTTCCTGGGAAACTTCTTTTTCGATTTCACGAATTGAATTAGCCTTAAAAACAAGTTTACTCATGAGGAGAAAAAAAAAGTATTATAGTTCGAAAAGAAATTGTTTTCATCTTTTAATGTATGGAAGAGAGTGCAACAACAATAAAGCGACCAATTAATTTTGAATACCTTGTATCGACGGAGGAATATCGTATTGGTTTTTCAATAGTGCCCGTCTAATTCTATCGATTGGAGTACATCCTAGTACATTCTCTCTCCTCCCTTATCTCGCGTTTATATCGAATTCCTCGGCACAAAGGTAACGCTCAGAGATAGCCAAGGGTGCAGAGCGCTGCTTGTAAACCGAATTACCGGTATTAGTGTGCCCGCACGTTAACAGGCATCTCGCACTTAGCCAAGGATATTACGCTTGTTCGAAATTACTTGTTTGATTGCTCCGTGCGATACTCGTTCACGCTCACGCGCGTACAACGTTGTATAGCCGTGCACACACAACTGTTCGGATACGAGCAAGGAAGATTAACTCGGTTACACGAAGCCATTCTTTCCGAGTGAATGCAGCTAAACTGCAACGAGGAATATCCTACACTCTCCGTCCTCGCGATATTCCTTTCCTCCTCTTATTATCCTTATGTGATCCTTACTCATCTCGACCAGGAACTACGCTTCGAAGTAGCGACGTATAATCAAGAAAAGATTTTCACCGAAGTTGCTGAGATTCCCTCTCTTCCTCTCTCTCTCTCTCTCTCTCACACACACACACAAATACATTCTTACGGAGTATCACATTGCTTTTGATTCGATTCGAATAGTTTAAATTCAAAAATGACGCAGGAACTATCTGAATTGTAATTTACAAATATTCGAGGTAAAGCTCAAAGCGCCAAATTTGATGTGTACGATCAAGTTGGAGATATTTATTAATCGGCAAACCTATTCGCGCAAATTTTATAACGGAATTAACCCGTGAAAAAATAACCGATCGGGTAAGTTTCCAGTTGAGAGAAATAGAGATGAAAATATAGGGAATTTAACAATACAGAGTCGACGTAGAAGAGGTAGAAAGAGGGACAGAAAGTGATGTAGCTTTACCCACATACATACACATAAACGTGGAAATATTATTAACCCCGAATCCACAGAGTTTGCGGGCTTACAGAGGGAAATTCAATAATGTCTGCTGCTATGGCGCATTCGTATCGCTACAGTAGATCGCGTATTGTATATGTATATATGTATATACATGTATATGTATAGATGTAGATGGTTCGTACGCGCTTATATCGGACCGATCCCTCGGCGTGGCAGCATAAACGTGATTGATATATTATTAAGGACGTCCATTAAAGAAAAGCACCACCCGTACGGATGAAATATGCGGCCTGTCTAAGGGAGGCTTTCCAACTCGAGCCAAGCCGAGAAAACGGTCGGTGCGAGCCGAAAAAAAAAAGAAAGGAAAAAGAAATCGGGGAGAGACTGCGAGGAGAGGAGAAGTTGGAGTGGGGGAATAAAAGAAAGGAAATGTGGTTGGAGTAAGAAGAGGGAGAGAAAGAGAGAGAGAGAGAGAGAGAGAGAGAGAGAGAGATGCAGCTTTCGAATAAGAAAGAGAAGAAAGAGAAATGCGCCCGCGTAAATTTACCGGAGGGGACGAAGCTGGCACGTGGCACTGATCCCACGGTTCGAGCTCGGTGCACAAGTGCAACGACAAGGTCAGAGGGCAGAGGCCACGTCTACGGACGAGGAACTCTGAGACATTACTTGCGCGTCGATGAAACCTCGAGACGTTCTCTCTTTCCTTTTCTTTCTTATTCCCTTTTTCTTTCCCTCTCTTTCTCTCTCTCTCTCTCTCTCTCTCTCTCTCCCTTTCTCGTTCTTGTCTCTTTCGGTTTTCAGACTTCCTTCCTTTTCTTTAATTGCCAGATTATTTTTCCTTGCGTGAGACTTGTCTCTTCTTTGAATTTAGTTGGTTAATTTTATAAGAGGATGTCTAAGTGCGGTTCCCTTAAAGTTTTTATTCAAAAATCTTTACGTACTCGGCATTACTGTAGAAATGAATTTAACCACTTTAATTATATTCCTTCATCGTAAACGTTATACGCATAGAAGTATCACCGAACATACATCACTATACCCACATGTGTAAAGAAACAAAATGTTAAAAGACATCTCTCGGACTTGGTGAGAACACGCAGCTCTTCTTAAACTTTCCTTTTGCATTGAATAAACGAGTGGTCGGAGTTGTGTTCTTACACGGTACAAAGTCCGCCCGCACCGAGGACGTTGAAACTTTCATGAAATTCGTGCGAACATTCTTATGCACCTATGTACAACGTCGGGCTCTATTCACGATGGCCTGTAACTATCGTGTGACTCTTACCGGCTTTATGTAGTTCTTTCAACTATGCGGTACCTTCATTTTACCGTATATAAGAATTAAATAAGATAAAGATATTTAAGAATTCTTTGAGTCGTTAAAACTTTGACGATTGTTTAATACGAAGATGAATAAATTTATATATAAAATTATATTATTTTGTATTTATAATTAGGAAATTTCGTTTCTATTGTCGTTACAACATTATTTTCAAAAGTAAATACCTCAAAAGGAATAATTTCTTATACCGTGAATAATTTTTTTATCGAGCAAACTCCATTCTGAATAAGTCGGGATGCTGTAGAAACGTTTTCGTATGTCGTTTACTCGGAATCAGTAGCGTGAATTGATATGAACGAATTGTTATAAAAGAGAAAGAGAGAAGGAGGAAGAAAGAGAGAGAGAGAGAGAGAGAATAAGAGAGTTTAGCAGGCACATAGAAGAAGGAAAAGGAGTATGCCCCGTGGTAACATTTATGAAAACGAATTTAATATCTTTGAGAAGTCGTCGGGAAACGCATCGAAACGAACGATTCGGCCGATGTTCAACAGTTTAATATCCAGGAGAGCCGCCGGGGGCGATTTCCTTCGTGAGGGGTGAGAATCGTCGGAAAGTCACTCGCTTCCGTTCGCTTGAAAGAGCTTATACGGCCCTTTCTCCCCTAATCTCCGTGGTTTTCGTGCGACCCGTGGAAAGTGAAATGCGGGATAGAAAATGGAGAATCGATGCTATTGAAAGAATAGACCGAAATGTTGCTCGTGTCGCTCCTGAACGAATGCCGAATTGTATAAACCTTCGCTTGACGATATTAAAAAAAAAAAATCCGAATTAAACGTAACCCACGATTGCTTTCAAAAAAAAAAAAAAAAGAAAAAAAAAAGAAAAAGAAGAAGAAGAATTCAAAATGAGATCGCGCGCACACGTTCATTTAGAAGAATGTTTCATAAAAATTATTTCTTTGACACAAACTATAATAATTTCTTCTTTTAATAACTCTTATCCAAATCATTTATAATAAATTACTTCAAATATTTGATTCATTTTTATATTAAAGATTAAAAAAGAAAAAAGAAGAAGATCAGCAAAATTTCATAATGAAGCGGTCACAACGTTTTCGATCGAAATCGATTTTCTTTCGAAAAGTTCTAATTCCTTGGAGTGAAGTTAGAATTTCATCTGGACTAACTCGAAAACATCGAAGTAAAATTACGCGAAGCATTTTGGCTTCCTCGCGACAGTAAACTCGAAGGAAAAGCACGGATGTCGCAGAAACGAAGGTAGGAACGAACGGACGAACAAACTCGATACTACGTCTGCTATGTGACCGCGTTCGCGTTTCTCGAAAGTTGTAGCCGGTCGACGTCCGGTGCAGTGGTTTCTGTAATTACCTACGTTTGTACTTGATGATCCATGGCGTTTCTCGATAAGTATAGTTCGCCCGTAAATAGAGAGCTATGCGAGTGAGTCGATGAAAAGCCACTACCACCACCACCACAACCATCAACCAGCTATGCCGTTAACACGTACACGCGTGCGCGAAATAACGTTTGCACGCAAGACTAATCGATGTGTATACATATATATCCACCTGAATTTATCTCAATGGAGATTTCCTATCCGTAACGAATTGCAACACATTTTTAAGAGAAAATCGATGACCGCTATGAGACTTCGGATGAGTTGTATAAAACAGTGAAATCTGTCGACTAGAATTGGCCAACTGTTCGACGAATGTATTACACCGATTAACTTCTTGAAACCGAGAGTGATTAATTAATCCCATTGTTAACGGAATGACACCAATGCTTTCTTTTTTTTTTTTCTGGTGGCCCCTGACATTTTATTTCACAAAAAGTCTTTTCTGAAAATAATATTTTATCATGTATTCAATAGACACACGTATACCAAAGTAATCAACAAACTATTTTCATTATTGCAACGATACCTTATAAATTCATTGAAGAGGATGAAATCATAACTTAATTGAAGATCCAAAAAAGATAATAGCACTCAAGAAATTACCGGAGAAGAGTAGAACTCGTAGAAGATTTTCACTCCTCGATTTCTCGCGTGGCACGTTCACCGTTTCTTCTTTCCTTCCTTCCTTCCTTCCTTCCTTCCTTCCTTCCTTCCTTCCTTCCTTAGCCAAAATGAGAAGGATCCAACTCCTCCTCGGTGTTAAAATTTCCTTACAGAATCACGAAAGCATTCCGGATTCTCGTCACATCTTAGCGAATATACCGGAGCAGGCTCGCGGAGTTTCTCTTGCAGAGGAAGCTTAAATATTCTGCGGTGCTCCCTCCTAGGACCGATTCGAGGAAGATTTAGTTTCGCGGAAGGGTGGAGAAGTACAAAGTAGAAGAAAGAAGAAGAAGAAGAAGAAGGAGGAGGAGGAGAATAAGAAGAAGAAGAGAAACGAAACGAGAAGACCCTCGGCCCGTGTCGGCTTAATGGAACGGAATTGAAATCATTTGCTTGGCGACAGGCATGGCACGTCGTCCTCGGCATGCTTCTGAGCCTGGCAGTCCGATCCAATGGTCGGGTTTCTCCTTCTCACGTAATTGAAATTCTCCTAAGAACGAAGAAAAAAGATCTCCTCCGCCTGTTCAAATACGAACGGGGAAAACGTATGATCAATTAACTGCTGAAGTCTTCATGTCATCTTCCCTCTACGTTACAACAATTTTCATTTCCCGACGATTTATTTCAATTTGAATCTTTTTTTAACTCTTATCATTTAATAGAAATGATTAGCATAGCAAATCATGGATCTATTACATACCATATAGAACATCTGTCTCCGATTATTGAATCATCATCTGTGTTTTGATATCGGCAATAAAACTTAATAACAAATGATCAGAGACTATCAAAACTGACGACTATAACTAATGTCATTCGTTCGAATGATTAAGAGTATAGATGCGAAAAATAAAGGATTAGAAGTAAGAGGACGTGTGAAAGATAGAAAGAGAGAATGAGTCAAGGTGGACCAATGTGAGATGGATAGCGCTACTAATGGAGTCTTGGTTAAGCGTCGGTCCGAGGTACAACGTTCATTACATTTATCTCCCTGGGCTCTGCGGTCCTCCCCAAATGATGGCGGAGGAGGGTCCTTCCCCATCGAAACATAAGGCCGTTAAACGATTTAATTCAATTCGCACCGGGAGTAGAGAGGACGGTTGGAGAAACAGAGAACTACGGGACCGGCCCGTAGTAGCAGCTTCATCGAATTTAACGCCTCCGTTAGTTGACGCGCGCGTGGAAGCTTAACGCAAGAGAGATAGAGAAAAAGAGAGAGAGAGAGAGAGAGAGAGAGAGAGAGAGAGAGAGAGAGAAAGAGAAAGAGAACGTGGATCACTTGGCTCAGCATTTTAACATGATCGGCCTACCACTCTATAGAATTTCCACGATGACTCGCATTCAAATCGATGGATACTCCTTTTTTTTTAACTACGGGACGAAAGAGTACATTTCAATCTTACTTTTATGGTCTCTTTGATTTAGTTTTTAATTATCGACGCGATTACGATAAATCGACGAAGGCATCAACGACGAACCTTTTTGAATATTACATTCTTTACGATTTAATTCGGACGTTTTGTTTCACGCGAAAAAAAAAAAAAAAGAAAAAAATTATTTTCAAAGGATCCTCCTCCATGATTGATTCACTGATAAACACCAAAAGGTTTATCTCCACGCAAAAGCTGATCCATTCACTTTTCTTTGAACTTTCTTCGGCCAACCATGAATATCGCAAGATCTCACGAGCAAGTTTAATAGACGGTTGGCACAATATTTGGAAAGTAGTTGGCAAGTTCTGCTTTACAATTATTGCGAACCCTAATGCCAAGCTTGATGGGCTGGATGGGCCGCTGGAAGGATAGGTACGCGGTGGAAGACGAACAAGAAGCTCCATCGGAACGAGAGATGGAGAGAGAGAGAGAGAGATTCAGAGAATACGGAGAGTGGGAAAGAGAGAAAGAGAGGGGAGAGAGAGAGAGAGAGAGAGAGAGAGAGAGAGAGAGAGAAAGGAGCCGACGTTCCTGAAGAGAGAGGAGAACAATACGAACTTCGAGATAACTTCAAGGAGCAGGAATCAACATGAAAGGGGAAGTTTCCATCTCTAATTGGTATTTAGGAGATCCGAAACACAGGCAACTTCGCGTCGAGTACGCGTGTATGAGACCAAGTGTAGGAGTAAAAGCAAAAGGAAGAGGGAGAAAGAGAGAGAGAGAAAGAGAGAGAGAGAGAGAAAGAGAGAGAGAGAGAGAGACATCTTTCGGTCGTTCTTCTTCCAACGACTCCACTACTTGATGTTTATCATCTGGTTCACGAGTTGGCGCGGAATTAAATTATACACGCGCCGATGTGCCTTAAAAAGGTAATCCGCCCTAACTTTCAGGAGGAATCAAAGAGACGCAGGAAAAAATAGATATATAACATAAAAAAAAAAAAAAAAAAAAAAAGAAAGAAAATAAGAGATGAAAGGTATCGGAAGTAGTGGTGGATGCAACTCTAGAAGATACGGCCCAACGTTAGATTCAAGAGAGGATACATGCTAAAGTCGAATGCTACAATCGATCCTGCGAGTGAAGACGACCACTTCAAAAGATTCTCCATGGTTCGTCGGAGATTCACTCGCTCTCTCTTTGTTCATGTTACTACCACTCCTGAAATTCCACGTGGGTAGAGAAAATATGCACAACCTCGCACCCCCATGCGTTATAGAGCCGCATCCCTGGAAAGAAGGGATTTTATTATTCACAAAGATCGACGGGATATCGTTGAGAGCATTCCTTACGATTCTTAACGTACTTTCCTCTCTCTTTCTCTGTCCGTTTCTCTCTCTCTCTCTCTCTCCCTCTTTTTCTTCCGTTCCTACTTTATTCTCTCGTATTCCTCGGTATGGAGAAGAAGAAAGTGAAAGGGAAGTAGAAGAATGCCGTTATGGACGTAATATTAAGATACGCGTATTTCTTGGCGCGTAGTCATGACAAGTTTGGTTCGTGCTGGAACGTTTCCCGGTGAATATCGAAATTATCAGGTAAAAGAAGGGCATATATTTTTGTCGCGAACGTAAATAAATATATTAAAAAAAAAAAAAAAAGAAAAAAGAAGATAATAAAAATAACGATGTATAAATCGATCTAGTGGAAGACAATTGGTGTCTTATGAGTTTCTCAGAAAGGATCAGTCGAAAATAGCGGTTTCTTTATCAAGAGGGTAAGTAAAGGGTAAGAGAGGATTGCAACCCCTTAGCAGAGATGGCGCCAAACTACGCTCATTGAGAAATCTTCATACCGAGGGAGCAAATAATCCCTGGGTATGAAAAAGAAAAAAAAAAAATAACACTTGGAATAATCACGCGTTTGTTTCGTACGAACATCTACCGAAAGAAACGAAAATCGTCACGTATCCGGAATCCTATTAGACGGCATTGAAAAAGGTAAAGAAAGGAAACAGAATGAGGGATAGTAAAGAAATAAGGAAGTGGACATTGAAGGTTTTCTAAGCTGAAAGAAGTCTAGAGTAGATCTAAAAGAGTCTAAGAAAGAATTGTGGGTGGTCGATGAATAAGAACCACTTTCTTTTAAGCACGTGCTGCCACCAAGCAACCCCTCTAAATGAACGTTCGGCCATTCGCGTATATCTGCGGTCTGCTAAAAAGAAATAAAGCGGTAAGACGATAACGGAGGGTTCGATCGAGTCCCATTAATGGCATTGCACTCGCAAACACTGAGAGAGAGAGAGAGAGAGAGAGCTTCGACGAGTGCTAAGCGTGTAAACTTCTTTTGTGCTGCTCTACGTTGTAGAAAGTAGTATGAGAATAAAGCGTGTCCGTCGTTCTAAAGTAATTGTAAGATTAACTAAGTTAACCTGTCCTTTTTCTCTTTCTTTATTTTCATTTATACTTCATACTCAAAAATTAACGCGTAAGTTACGTTCATGTATTTTTTCAGATCTTTAATAATATTAAAACAACTTGCAAAGTACTAATCCAATAATTTAATAAACCAAATTTAACTACTTTTGACGGACGGAAATGGTAATTACGTGAATGATTCCATATATTTTATCTTCCAAAGTGACATCTCCAAAAATGTTCTGCTCAAGACAATCGATTTCTATAAATATACCTATCTTTCTATTCCAATCCCAAGGATACGAATTCTATTATTGAAGAAGTCCCAAATGGCATCCCCATTGATGTTCGAAGCTATGGAATGTAGCTTAACGCTGGAGGAAGGAAATGATGCTATTTTGAAGAAAGAGAGTATTTTATGGAACGCGCAATGGTCATTGGATTCTCTTCGAGATGGACACTAGGCTTGCGAAGTCTCCCTTTTATAATACCTTTCTCTCTTTTGCTCCATCCCTCTTTCCTTCCCACTCGTCTCCGCCTTCTCGTAATTCTTAGCAGTTCCTTTATTGCAACTCGGACGTGTGCCCTCGTGTCTTACAGCGATTACTGCCGGACCAATGTCTTTTGATCTAAGTGGATCTTCTAATTTACTAGATATCACGAAAGTTCGCTTCGCTTTCCTGTTCATGCTTTCACTTCGTCAACATAATTCTTCCTTGTTCGAAGTAACACTTAACGATATATCATTTGGGTGATCTTAACGTTTAACAATCTTTCCCTTCTATTTTATCCTTGATTATGGGAGTTAAAAATAAATTTATTTGTCCATTCATTTTTACGAAGAGTATTAACCACTTTCAATTTTGATTTTCGTTACTCACTCGACAACAAAAATATATGTACATATATCGTGTTCTGTTTGATAAAGAAACCAGCTTTAACCAACCAACCAACCAACCAACCAACCAACCAATCTACTAACATTAGAAAAATATATACACCGAGCAGTAAGAACACTTGACTTATTTTCATTACAAGAACATCGTTCTGAAACTTCTCCATCGTACACGTGCACGTGGCACAACATGCTTCTTAACTTCTTTGGCCAACAGGTTCAAACACGTTTCGTGTTTGCACCGATATTGAAGGTACATCAAACGTTTCTCGCAGGAAGTAAAAACGATCTTCTGATCTAGCTCGAAGCCACAACGGTATCGATGGTGTTCCTCACTTGACTGTACGGAGAAAAAAACAATATTGTCGTTTCATCGACAAGTCGACTCACGTCGAACGATAGAGACGCCCGTCTCTTCCCCCTCCCAACCGTTGCCTTGCCGTCCTTCCTTTGCAAAGGGGAAGGAAAAGCACAAATTGGATTATGCTCGAGAGAAGTTGCCGCGGTAAAGTCGACAAAGAGAGAGAGAGAGAGAGAGAGAGAGAGAGAGAGAGAGAGAGAGAGAGGGAGAGACGGAGAGAGACAGACAGACGGATAAAAAAAGAGTATGATGCGGATGGTACCTCATCCAAAGTCACTTTCCTTACAAGAAAAGCTGAAGGCAGCCGCCATCTTCTTCGTTGTCGGCTTTATCCGATATTTCCTCTCAATTCATTTCGCGGCGATGTCGAATTCTGATGGATTGATATTTTTAATGTGAGAGACAGGTTCGCAATACCTACAACAACATATATATATATATATATATATATATATATATATATATATATATATATGATCATTATCCAAAAAGTCCAGGAAAAAAAAAAAAATCATCTCCATTTTTCAATAAGTACACCTATTACGTAAAATATTTCATTAGCATCGACAACGCGAATAACGTCTCTCGTTTTTCTTCCAAATAAAAATTTCTTTCGCTGATCAACGATATTCTTAAAATGACAATTTTAAAATGATTTACATCCAATTAACCGAACGATCTTACCGACTTGGTCGATATTACTCGGCGTAACGTCTTATTCGCGAAAATTCCATAAATCCCGTAGGGTTACTATCGTCGTGGCTGAAACCAGGGGATGGAAGGAAGCCATATTCCGCGTCGTCGCCGACGACGCTCGATGTCGTTATTTTCCGAATTTCCAGTTATCTCGGAAGTCCCTCCCTCTCCCTCTCGTCTATACTGGACTCACCCCAGTTAGGCAGACCGGACAATGGCCAGCAACTCCGACAGTACGACATAGGGTAGTCGGAGGAGATTCGCAATATCGGGGCGTTGGCCTAATGCCAAGACGCTTCGAAATTGTGGGATAACAGGTATGCATAGGCAAAAGGTATAATGCCTGTTACAATAATACGTTCGTAAGTATCTACGATTCCTACGTTAACTGACATTCTACGGATATTTATTTGCGTTGTTTAGTCATTAATCAATGCATTGAACTTTCCGTTTAATCGATAAATGTAACCTGGCCCTTAAACGATCACAGTGGAATCCACGATAACGAGGTTTGATTTAGATATCTTGTTAACTTCATTCAAATAGTTCTACCAAACAACAAAACGTTCGTCCATTGTACGATGAAAACGTTCATAGTTTAAACGTCTTGTTAATTTCATAACGCACTACGAGATACTATAAATTAACAACCAATTAACGGGAAACTTCTACGTAATATATGAACTAGTTGTCCTTTCAACAATTACATATACGTGTTAACCATACAGAAACTTAGTTATTGGAATACCCAATCAATATCAGCAATTCCACGAATCAATCCAGTGAAGATCGGCTGATATCAAACATTCAAATGATTTAGATATCCTGTTAACATCGTACGTAAATATGGACGAATTAATGCAATCCATTTAATGAAAATTGTTTAGCCAAAACTCTTAACTAAACTTAGAACGTGCTGTTAAGTGATGCGCGACGAATAAGGCTATCATAATCGGATTTGGAATAAATCAATATACACGTCGGCCATTATAGTCGTATGCGGTCGGATAAAGTATAGAATGTAGAAGGTGGGGGTGGTCGTGAGAGGTAGAGGAGGAGGAGGAGGAGGAGGAGGAGGAGGAGGGGAGGAGAGGAGAGGTAGGGGAGGGAGGGAGGGGAGGGGAGGGGAGGAGGAGGGTGAGGAGGGTACGGTGTAAGCCGGACAAACTGCATCTGCGCGTGACGGCCCGGTGACAGCTCGAACCACCAAGCCAAAACGGAATCATTAGCGGGACCCGTTAAGGGGGTTGCGAATTAACGGGCTTTTATCCCCGGAACGACGAAATTCGACAATACGCCGGACCAGAGTATTCCATTAGCGATTCCGCGATGCGCCGTCGCTCCGGCGACGCCTGGATATCGCCAACGCCGACGCCGACGTTGTCGTAATTTAATACTCGTCGATGTCCCTTCAATCCCCCTCTCCTAACTCCTATCCTCTCGATTCTCCTAAACACTCTTACTTGAGTTTCTCGTTCTCTTCGTACATACCTACCTACCTATGAGCCAGTACACAGACGTAACGATCATAATCCTTTCCTCAAATATTTTCTTAAGTGATCCTATTTCGATCCGTATGGATCGTTAATGTTGATTATGTTTCGAATCGAATACAGTTCATTTAACGGCCATCGAACGTAATTACGTGCTTTACGTAAATATCAATTTTGAGATTTTTATTGGGTAAATATCAAAATCGATATTTACGTGAAACAATTTCGTTTTCATCCGGACGATTTGATCAAAAGTTATACTCGATTTAATAGAAGGAATATATAGTCGTCAATAATTTCGAATTAAATAAGTAAAGAAACAAATATCAAAGGACAATGGACGAATATTGTTCTTTTAGCGTCGTTTCTTTAACAAATCCGTCCCATCAATAAACATGGAAATAGATGGAAGGTAACGTTCCAGGAAAGAGAATTTCCGAAGTGGTTCGAAAGAGGACGTGAAAATGTGCTCGCATAAAAATGCCATTGTGACAGACATCATCGGCGCTCGTCAAAGAGGAAAAGGCTCCGTCTGGACGTTTCCGGTATTATCGCGTTAACCTCTTGCCGCCAATCCCATCCCCCAAATCCTTTATCCCTTACGATTGATCTTCGCCATCTATGTATTGGCTTTGTGTTCGTCATATGCACTCGCGCACTTGTGTCATTACATTATTAATCTCATATGGAATGAAGATTGACTGATACGCCCGCAAAGTCACTAATTATTCGTCCGATTAGCTTCCATCTCACGTCAGATAAGCTTGATTTTCCGATCGATTTGCAGAGAGTTAAGAGTCAACGAACCGTAAAGATAATTTGCCGATAGATTCTTATAATTTAATAATACAATTCTAATATTATTCGTCGCGTTCATGAATATAATATTACAATTTAATAAATTCTGGTGTAATTGTATAACGTCTCTATCAATTATTATGAATAATAAATAACTGAATATATATATATATATATATTCAGTAACAGTGACTGATTCAAAAGTACACGAAGCGTGAGTTATCTAAATTAACAACGTCTTATGGACAATGTATGAATAGAGAAGAAAAGAGACTCGAAAGGAGATTTTAAGTGAAGACAAGCTAACAAAAAGGAAATTCGCTAACGAAAGCTTTTTATTCTAGCTTGCCTTTCAAGTCTTCTTTTATTAAAGTCCGGCATAAGCAAAAACGCAAGGAATACCTTCCGACCGCTTTTGCCCGTTCTAATAGTTCATAAGCCGCTTACAGATAGTTAGCTAAACTCATGGCGCTTCGGTGTCGGCGAACCGGAGTTAAATGTCTCTAGTTAGCGGAAGTCTGTTTACGATGTAATCATTCGACTCGTTCCAACGAGGTATTACCAATTTTCTTAAGCGGCCGATGATTAATTAATCGTATTAATTATAAGTACCTTCGCGTTACCTTTCGCCAATCTCGAGACATCGAATTGTCTCCTCATGATATTCAGTGATTTATATTTATTATCATATAGATTTATAATATCAGCATATAACGAAGCTATTAATTCAAACGTGTTCTTCGTGTTCAACGACATCCAGAAACAAAAGGCTAAGAATAATACAAGAGAAATGCTGGCCCATAAGTGAGATATCAACAATAAAGCTTTTCATACCGTCGATACGGAAAAAAACCAATGATCGTCATGATCATTTATCAGGCAGTTATGATCTCATGGAATTCACAGGAAGAACGCACATCCTCCCGAGAAGAGAGTCACGAGCGTTAATAGCTCTCTATATTTGCCTAATGATCACGGTCGACGAGTAGTATGCGTATCGCGAACCTCTCCTTGCTCTCTTATCGCGTTTCCTCTTCGCTACACACGAGGCCGCCTCAGGAACATTTTCGACGCTGGCGAGTTACATTGGATCGTACTCGCGAAGGCCATTGTTGCGCCCGTATTACCCGCAGCCGTTTCACACAGAGACTTCCGGAGATTTCGCTTAACCCAACCCAGGTATTGTACGAAAGCTATTTGGCAAATAAGATTATTACGGCGTAAATAACTTTCTTACATCAGTTGGGATAATAATCTAACCAGCGACGGCCCTTCAAACTCTTGTTAACTCGTACCCTTTTGTAGAAGACAGAGACATTACCAACTATCTTACATTTACGTAGCGCTTTCTGTACATTGAATCGTTTCTAATATATTATTTCGATCCTGAAGAATGTAGCCAATTTGAGATTCTCTGCTCCGATAAGTTTTACATTTGTCTTCCAAATATTTGGATGGTACACGAAACTGTAACTTTGCGATCGTGACCATTCCTAGATTTATTTAAGATTCATTCAAAATTCCTGTATTCGTTCCACTTTCTAAAATAGAACGTTTAAACTTCATAGCGTGTTATTTGTTCTTATCTTATACTATCGAGAGGGGCCTCGAATATACGAAAATTCAACGAAAAGACGATTTTGACGTGCGTATTGAATTTTCTTTGTAAGGAAATTGCGAAATATTCGCAAACGAGACTTAACATTTTTCTTGGCTTCGGTCACGTTCGAGCGTCGACTCTAAAGCGTCTTTCCAAGGGAACCTTTTGCATTTGTAGCATGATCGTGCATTATCGATGAACGTGTCGCGCACGATCGAAGTCGATCGCTCTGAGAAAACCTTCGACGCGAGAATGGAAACTCAATTGATATATTCCCTTTTTTTTTTCCTCGTACCTTCTTTTGTCTGATGTAAATCAACGAGAAGGCTCTACAGATTCAATTAAAGTGGAGGAGCATCGATTGTCTCGTTAATTAATTATAATATTAAATTGTCGCCTAACTTTTCTGCGAGATACTCAAGCGACGTTAATTGTTCTTGATGGAATTATAAGGTGACTAACTTTTCTTGGTTATATGCGGAAGTAATTCAATTATGCCGGAAAGTCCCAAACGCTTTCTTGAGCATCGAATATGCTTGCAACTACTTTTGTAAGTTTCTCTTACGGTACTTCACGGTGTTACTACAATTTATGTTGATTTTGATCTCCGCGTTAACCCACGTGAATCGCTAAATTTTTTTTCCTAGAAAATAAATAATATTCGCGTGTTATATCTGTATAAAGATCTAAGATTAATCCTTATAAATTGAACGTTTCAACTTTTCTTAATGTCCGAATGAAGACGTATCGTACTATCGGTGTTCTCCGAGTATCCGGTCGTTCGAGTCTACAGATTAAGTGTGCTTACGGAGGTCCCGCTATTGCCTTCACGCAGGACGAAGTTTCAATGAGTCAGAGATTATGCCGGAGAGCGACCTCAGAGCGACCTGCTTGATATTAAGCATAGTGGAAGCGGGGTATAATGGAGGATACTAGCCATAATGCCTACCACGTTCTGTTCTCTCGTACAACGAAACGATTAACTAACGAGAAACGAATTTTTCGACGATGTCGTTTCGGTCGAATTATCAATCGAGGATTGCGTTGAAAAAATAATTAAGATTTGAGAAAGTAAAGTCAACGGATCTTTCATTAAAAATATTAAACGCGAAGTATGGTCAAAAAAAGAAATATAATAATGAAAAAAGAAGGTAGCAACGAAGGGTGATACTATCTAAAGTTCAGCAACACCTTGGAGTGACTTCGGAAATGAAGCTTCATCTCGGAGGCGCCGCGACGCTCCTAATTGGCCAGCCTCGGTGTCGGGTGGAATAACGACGAAGAAGACGACGAAAGGACGAAACGCAGTGGATGCGGTTAATGCGGGAAGCTTTCGTTACGTATGCAGCGCAGCACGTCACTTCACTTCTCTGCTAGCACTGTGCTGGAGCCTGTGAAGTCTTTGCGAGCGCATATGTATAGCTAATACGTGCTATATACCATCTCTCTTTCTCTCTATCTCGTCCTCTCTATCATTCACTGTCTTTCTCCGTCTCTTTACCCATCTCTTTCTATCTATCCATCTCTTTCTCTCTCTCTCTCTCTCTCTCTCTCTCTCTCTCTCTCTCTCTCTCTCTCTCTCTCTCTCTCTCGGTGGAAGGAGACGCGAGTTGGTAGGCAATGGGGTCGTCGCTCTACGACATGCAAATCATATCACTGCCGTCTACCGTACATAGACTTCACCAGAACACTAGCTGGGATGCTGTGTTGTAACATTGGGATGGGAGAACTTGCTTGGAATTGTCTCATTGTCGTATTCCGTGTTACGCGACGGTGTTATTACGTTGGCAAGTCGTCTATGACTTTCAAACGAGAAGGCATTTTGAGCAGTAAAATTGAAATTGAAAGTTTCAGAAAAATTGGAATTCTTATATTGGTAGAAGGTCAGTCGTTTACTATCCTATCAGGGAACACGTATTCCGTTTTATTTATACGCTCGTGTCCATAACATTGTCGAACTTTTTAAAGAAATAATTTTATGTTATCGAAGCAAAGAAATTCCTGAACCGAAAGAAGCAATCTCGAAATTGCCAACATTTTCCCTTTACAAATCCATCATTTTGGTTACTTCTGCTACTCGCTACAATAAAACCATGAGCACCCAAAGAGATGGAGATAAGGATCGAGATTAATGGATGTCTCGAGACGTTTTCCCCGTTTCGTCCAAGAGGATATTTTTAATGGGACGTTACTTTCTCGACTGCGAATGAATAAAAAATAATAGTTGTATACCTGCGTCGATACATCCGTATTTCAAGGTTTCTTTTCTACAATCTTACAAGAGGAAGAGTTGCGTTTCTAAGTAATTGCGAGGATCAGGTCCTGCCTGTTTCTAGAAAGTAACAATGGCGAATACCGTTCGGCCGACGCGTGGCACAAAATGGTAGGCCGACAGACAGGCTACGTCTTACGACTAAAGCCTTCACGATTATGTAAATGTTACTCATGGAGGCGCAACAGATGCTTCTCCTTCTCTTTCTCCTTTTTCTCTTGTCGTCCTGAGACAGAGCGGTACCGCACCCTAATCCGCGTAACGTCTCCAGCTACGATCCAACCCCAGGATATTGTTTAGATCCTTCCAACGAAATTCCTTACAAATTCCAGAAAGCACGAAACGACCTCCTCCTACGCCATCGCTACCAACATACCAAGGGGACGCGGATTGAAAGGGAAGCAGCAACGAGCGAAACATTCTTCCTCTTTCTCCTTCCGTCCCTTTAACCTCTACTACACTTTCCCTCCTAGTCCTCCTCTCTCTCTCTCTCTCTCTCTCTCTCTCTTTTCAGCAGTTGGTTAATATCGCCGAGTCTCCTTATTTTAGGCAAAACTTGCGGACAACACCGCTGGATACCACATATTCGATAGGTCGCACGCTCTAGAAACGACAACGCGCATCGTAAGACCTAATACATTCCACGCGTACGAGATTTTCGAGATTGGTGGATGGGTATGTATGCGTGTGTATGTGCCCTCACGTAATTGGCAAATCGCCGAAACTGTCGGTGGAATCTCAACTATCTCCTCGTGGACCACTCACCGAAAACCACGAGAGTAACAACGACATCTCGATGATATATCGTTTGTACGATAAGCCCGAGTTACTACGTGTTCGGCCATCTGGACGAACGAATTCGTTCGTTTTCCAAAATTAACCATGTGTAACGATTATTCCTCTGCTCGTGCTATAAGATAGTCGAAAATCAAAATTATATGAGAGTTTTAAGAAATGTTTTTGTTCTTTTTTTTTTTTAATAACCTGATAATTGAATTTTCATGTCGCATGGCTTATCTTAGAGAGTCTTATGAAATTCCAAACCCAGAAATCATAATGCATGAACGATTGGAAATCGCGTTGTCGCGCGATATTCGCGTTCTTCGCAAGAAACGTCGATTACCTTTCAATTTGATTATGCGTGATAAATGTTAGCACACGCTGATTCACTGTTTTGCTAAGCAATAAAACAACGATAATCGGGCAGGCTTGTAAGAAAAGCGATCTGATATATACGCTTGGACGATGGATAATGGAAACGGTTGAGATAAATAGCTTGGAGAATGTCTCGACCGGTTGAAGAAAGAACGAGAGAGAGAGAGAGAGAGAGAGAGAGAGAGAGAGAGAGAGAGAGAGAGAGAGAGAGAGACAGAAAAACAAGTGAGAATGGCAAGGAGAGAGTGGAAGAGAATGAAAATCGATCTAATCTCAAGCCTGTTCCACCGAGAAAGAGACGAAGATGGTGGTATCGTTAATAACTTCTCCCTTCTTCGGGGAATGCCAACTCGGTTTAATCAGCGTGCCCAATAGATGAGAAACGCGAGGAGCTGTTTCAAAGAAGTGTCAGAGAATCCTTATGGGCGGCGCCAAACGAGCACTACGAGTAAGGACGACAAGCACGATGAGGTTCTTACCGGACAACCTGGCTCGCGCGATTTAATGAAAGTACGCGTCAATATTCATAGCCTCGTGCGCTATAATAATATGGTAAATGGCTTCTTGTCTCTCTTCGTTGTTAGCTTTACGAGCTGCAAAGTGCCAACGGTGTCAACCGTGACAAGGCTACTTCTGACGCGGACAAAATCGACCGATCTCAATGTAAGTGTACACGGTACCTTTCGATCTTTTTTTTCTTTTTTTTCTATTATTCCCTTTGCGCGTGATAGTTGGTGAATGATCGTTAAAGTTTAACTAACCTGATGATTATCGTTTTATCTTCTGGATATAGTAAAAACTTGATCAATTTTAGATAAATTGTTGATATAACAGTTGATCCAATCCACTTCTTGCGAGTATCCACTTATTCTCTTTCTTTTTCTTCACTTGACTAGATTCCTTCCTTCATCGTGCCATTACCAACGTTTCCTCGATGCGATAGAAATGATTCCATTAGCGACATTGCATTAACCCCGAGCATTAAAAAATTCTCTGAGAAATGTCGAGTTACGGCGAGTAACTACAAAGGCAATTTACCACTTAAGCCCTCAGAAACGATCCTCGCCCCTTCGAAAGTAACTCGCTAGCTCGACTTATCGAAGGGGGCCACGAGACTTCGTCAGATACGGAGGCAAATTCTTTCGACATTTTTTGCGTTCCATAATGCTGTAACCAGTAGTCCGGTTTAGGGATAACATTCAACCGAGTAAGTCCGGGAAGTATTTGTTACGGTATAGCACAGATTAGAGACTGGGGTCTATGGCAGACGGGACCCAGCTTGCATACGATAATACTCCCAACTCGACCGATGACTCATCCAATGGGACCTCAGATGGTCTCCTGGCTCTTGTTTTCTGCATTACCTCGATTACGTCGTCGATGCTGCCTATAATGTGTTTCGTGAAAAATGGAATGGTACTAAGAAAGATTCATTGACCCTATCTCATGATAAAATACCTACGATGCTCATCGATTATGTATCCGTTAGGTTGGTATAAAGTATACATATATATATATATCGATTTGGGATTCCACCTGAATTCCCAAATCGAAGAAAAGATATGACATTCTTGTAGACTTGTACGACATGCTGCTAAAAGGATCCACAAAGGAAGAGACATTCTGTCCGGCAGACAAAAGAACCAGCAAAAGGTTACCTGCAAGAAGTAGAGATTCTTGGAAAGGAAAGGAAGGTTCGAGGAGCCATCGTTAAAGATAATTCAGGACACTCGTTCGTCCTCCCTTGTAGCTAAATTATACAACTCTTTCGTTTCTCTGTTAGACGTCAGAGTAGGACGATTCCACCTTTTGGTGGAATTCGAAAGAGAGGCTAGACGAAGGATTCGAAAGACATCGAGAGAGAGAGAGAGAGAAAGGGAATGAGTATCGAGGATGAAGGAAGCGAAAGGGTAGATACCTCCATCGGTACGTTCTTTGACAAGACCGGCGACGATGAATTATTCAATCAGGTAATCACGACCGTGTCGCGATTGCGAATCGCCACACGCTTAGAAGAGCTCTCCCTGTATTGGTGCCTTCTGCTTATCGAAGCGAGCTAAGCAGCTTCCCGACGACCTCTTTCTATCTCTCTCTTTCTCTCCCGTTGGTAGAGAAACAGGCTCGCTCGTTAGTATTTCGTCCGTGCATCTAATGATCGTCGTTTAACGCTTACTAATTCGTCGTTGACCTTGGTTAATTGGAAATCTTTATAACCTTGAGGTAGTTCGTAGACTCTTTGTCACTACCTTAACTAAGATGGATCTTAATCGGGGAATAGACTAAGTGGACGATACTTTGACGATCCGAGATAAGTAGAGAAATTTACGAGTTACATGGTATATTATGGATTCAATGGAATAGCTAAGGAAAAGTTTTATTGATATTACTCCTCTTCTTGAATTACAATACGTTCATTGTTTTAAATTACTATAGTATTTCAGGATGAACACGAATTTAAGGGATATACATTTACAGAAAACATCGCGAGGGAAGAGAAATCTCCCTCCGCCAAAAATGGAATTATTTAAGTTTATACGACTACGGGCGACAACACTGGAAAACATCCCCTAAAGAACGCCGTCCCTAAGGAGACATTTTTTCTTATAAATAAGGAATTACTATTACGGAGGAATGAGAAGGAATTAATCGATAAAGTTACAATTTGCGGAATCTATTCCGATACATAAGTGCAAAAGAATGTTTAAAAAATTTACATCTAACGACGATTTAATCGACATCATGTGTGTGTGTGTGTGTGTGTGTGTGTAAAATATGTTTTTTTTTTTTTTGAATAAATTTACACCATGATTAATCAGAATATTCCCCCTTCTTTTTATTCTAACAAATTTTGCTGAATGAACGTTGTTCCCGTTAACGCGCGTGTTCTTGCATTAGCAAGCTAACGTTTTAAGCGCTAGTGCGGCTTTTCAATGGGTCATAAAACGAAAATCGGTAAAAGATTGAGTATTGTACGTATTCTAGAACAACGCTTTCCCAACCTCCCGTTTACTTTTGTCCTTTAACGTCCAATGTGGTAGCAATGCCCAAAGCCCACTCCTCCTCTACGTGTTCTCTAACATCGGGGAACGCGTGCCGTCGGAAGCTGCGACACGGTTTGGCTCTCAGGAGGACAAATAGGAATGGTCTCATGAGAGTAGAGAGAGGTAGGGAGTCCCTTGCATCCACCCTCACCCCTTAGTGACCATTGTTGTTCGTCGTTTTCACCGTCGACCCTACTAAATTTCAAGGCGGCCTCCTGCAAATTATTTCTCCCGGCGATATAATGATTTGTACCTGACGTAAATGATTTTTTATGGACTCTCTCGCAAAAGTTACGCCATATCTGAAATTGATATGGTATTATTGCGATATTTTACTGATAAAGAAAAAAATGTCCTGCAAGTATTTCCAATGCTTAAGTTTCTTTTTCTTTTCTTTTTTTTTTTTCTTTATTCTCCCTCTCTCTCTCTCTCTCTCTCTCTCTCTCTCTCTCGAATCGCACTATGAATTACAATACAATTCGTACAGAGTCATGTTCTGGAAAAAATAATATCACGCATCAGAGAATTCTCTTTCCACGTACGAAAAGTTTAAAACAAAAGAAAAAACATTCACGAGGAACTCCCTCGATCGTGTCCAGTCACACCATATAAAAGAGACTCAGGATATCCGGTGCGATTACGCGAGTCACCAATGTGCCTTCTTTGACTACACCAACCTAACTCATACACGGCACACGCACACATATGTATGTACATACGTGGAGCATACACATACATATTTCTCTTTCCTGATAGAACGTCTCGCGGGGTCTCTCACTCCTCGTTCGAACATTATCTTCGTCTGGGTATACACTTCGCATAATGCTTGCGTTCAAAACGACAGAGAACTACCCTATTTGTGGAGATAAAGCGGAGAACGTCTGGAAAGCAGGAAATACCTAACATGGCTATTTCTTTCTGGCACGTGAGGGGATAACGTAGGACAAACCGGATCGATGCTCAGAATACCCTTACTCGATTATTATTATTATTATTATTATTATTATTATTATTATTATTATTATTATTATTATTATTATTATTATTATTATTATTATTATTATTATTATTCATATATCTAAAGAAGCAGTAGTAACGTCGTAGGTAGAAGACAAAACGTTCCATGAATAAAAGCAATCAACCTTCGTGGAAAAAACACAGCGAGGGGTGTTGAGGCGTCGAAATCGAGTTTCGAAGTGGAACGAAAGAAAATGATGATGATAATAACAAGGGATGTCGGATGGTGGCCTAACGGCGAAAGATCTTCACGCTTTTCGAGAGGATGCGTAACCCTCATTAGTCACTCTGAACTTCTTCGGACTGAGAGTGCTTAGGTATAGAGAGTTGTGTGTATAGGTATGCTCGAGCGTTATGTTAAAAATAAATGTTATTGTGGAAGCAGCTTACAAATATATCGTATTTCAACGGGCAAGGGCAACCTTAGATTCTAAACTCTGGTTATTTAATCCTTAGAGACCACCCTTAGTGGTTTTTCCTTTTCTTTTTTTTTTTTTTTGCTTTTTTAAATATTTTTCCCACCACGATGATTCAGCGAAATTTATTTGAAGTATGGATTATCTATCGTCTAACTATATATAAAAATCCTTAGACAGTTACTATAGGTATTAGCGATAATAAATCGTTTGAGAAGATAGGACAATAACGATGTGTCCGTTCTAAAGAAAACTTGAGAGCCAGCAGGTGTCGGAAGGATCGAGGTAACGCTTGCGTAGCTGTGTTCGCGATGCTTTGAAACTAATTTAATTGATGCCGAGTAAAGGTTCGACTGGACCACGGTAAAAAGTTTCTCACGGATAATTGGCCAACTGAATGAAGGAGCAAAAAAGAGTCGAGAGGACGCTCGAACAACGTGCTGCGTCCGAGCTTCGATATGTGACTGTAATTTTTTATTACTTTCTTCGAAGGATATCTCATTCTGTAAAAAGGAATAAAAAGATAAGACAACTATAAAGGAAGAGAATGAAGAAGATTAAGAGGAGGAAGAAGATAAAAAATTACAGAAAAACCTTGTTAAATATCTGAAGATAAAAGACAGATTCAAGTATATCCAAGTATAATCAAAGTAATGAAATATTAAGAAACGAGTTCGCTGCACTTCCATTGATCCAGATTTAGGACATTTTGAATCTTGATTATCTTCGATAAAATCCCATTCCATCATCAAGGACGCAGGAAACTCGAAAGAAAACAGGAAGACTCTTCGAAATTCGTGTTTTTAAGATCCACTCCTCCTAATTAGAATCTCTAAAGCTCCGAAATGAATTCGAGGGTAGGTACGGGAGGTTAGGTTTATGCCTGAGAGCGAGTGACCCTTTTCATCGAGCATAATTCAATTTTCTGCTCTTTCTCTCTCGTTCTCTTTCTCTCTTTCTCGCATACACCTATACAGTTCTCACAGAATGCTTATATCTCGTGGAATTATGCGCTCGATTTGGATTTATAATAAAGAGCTTTGGAATCGTAGGAAAGGCCACGGCTACAGAGGCGCATTGGAGAAGGCGCGAGGGCGCATAAATTATGATAATCCGCGTAGCCTGTGGCACCGTGGCGGTAGCTCTCTCTCTCCCTCTCTCTCTCTCTCTCTCTCTCTCTCTCTCTCTTCTCTTTCTCTCTATCTTTTGGACGATTTAAATTCAGTTAGCGTAACGCGTTTGATTTGATGCCGGCTGGCCACCTGCCGGTAAGTGGCCGCCGATTTTAAGAATGAAATTCTTAACAAGCCTGGAGTGCTCCACTTCGTTCCTCTTCTTTTATTCCTCCTTTTATTCTTCTTCCTCTTCTTCTTCTGCTTCCTGCCACTTCGACAAAAACTCTCGTCGGATTCGTGACCCCTAAATTACCGAGTAAATTATACGCTCGAAAAGAGAAAGGAAAGGAAGGAAAAAGAAAGAGAGAGAGAGAGAGAGAGAGAGAGAGAGAGAGAGAGAGAGAGAGAGAGATAGTATCCTTTGGAAACGTATTTTTCTTTCCTGGGATTTCGCTGTCAGCATTCGTAATGCGGTTATATTTATTCGAAGCGCGTCTTTATATTAGTTAGAAAAGAAGAACGGAATGATGAGAGAGAGAGAGAGAGAGAGAGAGAGAGGGAGAGAGGGAGAGAAGAGAAAAGATAATTACGCTTGATACCATTCGCGTTTTTATCGATTGAAATTATTTTTAATACCAATTAAATATTGCTTTATATCTACTATTCGTTAAGGACTTAATCAATATGATTTTAATGACGTTGACTATCAAGTTGCTCGTTAGTTACTGGGTATCGTAGCCTCTTGCAATGACGCATGTTGCATAAGGGCTGTTGAGTTAGCTCTTGGTATCCAATATCGTTGTCTTTCGATCATTACATATTTCAGCGTATTAATAAACGTAGATAAGGCAAGATGATAGGTATCCATTTTCTGAAGAGCCAAAGGGTCCTCCATGTGTGGATTACCGCGATGTCTACTTATCAAAGATCTAATTTATTACGGTGTGAACCGCAGATTATCGCAACCATTGATTTAAATATCTGTTTATCATAAGATCGGATGTGAATTATTTGTAAAGAAATAAAAATTCCTTTAATAAATCAATTTGTCCGTCGTCAAAGATCTTTTCTGAATTATCAAATGTTTGTTCAAAGAGCAATATAAAAATAACAACGATTCAAGTGTGCTTCCAAAGAATCGTAAAAATTGTGATAATCAGGGTCGAATGAAAATTGAAAGAGAAATTCTTAATGGCTTCTTATTTCACGATTTCTCGAAATGTTAAAAATAGTAAGGGTTGATTCTTGTTTACTGGTTGCGCATCATTGCGCGGCCGTATTCCTAGGAATAAATCTCCTATAAAACTGCCATTACGTCGATGCTTATTCCCCAAGTTCCGTCGTCTCAGACCGTTCTAAAATATACAGAAGTTTTCTCCAGTCGTACTTATTGTTTTGCCGATCGTAGTAAAATATCTCCGATCTGCCCACCCTCGACCATCTCTCCCCCTTTTCTCTTTGCCTACCCATCTCATTTTCTGTCCCTTTATTCTATTGACTTTACGCTCTTTCCTATTTTTTCTTTTTCTTTTTTCTTTTTTTTTTTTTTTTTTTAACGTACCTATTCTTACTCGAAAAAAAGCATAATCGTTTATATCTTAAAAAAGAAACGCCCAAAGCGAACGTATTCGATGTTACTTATATATCATCCTATTCTGTGACGTTTCACGTTGTAAATTTATTGATCGATCGCTCGGTGCAATCCATTTTTAGCGCATCATCTTCGAATCTGCTCTCCGCTATCCAGAATGAATATTACAAGAAGGTAGATGGACATATGAACGTAAATCCTGGAGACAGAAAGTTAACAATGAAACGAAGAAAAAGATCCCCGTTCTTCTTTTACGCCGGGCCTTTTCTTCTGAATTCCCTTATCCCTTCTTGCCTTTCTTTTCTTCTACTCGAAGCCGCCATTGCAGCGATGTTGCTACTTCTGCTACTGCTGCTTGACTTACCCAACGTCGAAGTTCACTTTATATCTACGTTCAACAAAGCCTCTGGCCCCTCCGGGGCTTTATTAAAAATTGAGGATGCAATTTACCTCGCGGCCCACCACAGAGCTCGCGTTCTAAATAAAGGAGTGGGCGAATAGGCTGGTCTACCCATTCCCCCTTCTCGCTCTCTCACTCTTTCTATTTCTCTCGCTTTCGTCATGGATCGTTGGTAACAACCCCCTGTGAAACATCGTGGAATGAATCCACGTTGTAAATGAACTCGTCGCAAATTTTATCCGCTCGTTTATCTTGTCTTCATTTGTTCTGAATGAAAACAGAAATGAAATATGCTTAAGATTAATCAGTTTCAGATTGATAATAAGAAAATATACTTAACGTAACGTAGAGAAATATATATATATTCTTTTTTATTTTCAAATATCCCGAGATACTTTATCAAGTTGTAATATACGATTAGAATTTTTAACAATCCCCGTACAATAATCCAATATTAATAACTACTCTTTATCAGGGAAATATAGAATTAATGTATATATATATATATATATATATATATATATATATATATATATATCTTAAAAATTAAAAATTGCACATTCGATGTATCCGCCAATAATACCTGGGTAAGTAAATTAATATCTATCAAGATTAATTTATTAATATTCTTGATAAATCATCGAAGGCGGTTATGGAAGTTAACTTATCTGGCTGCACGACTTGATGCAATTATGCGAACGGGTTTGCTGTCTTCCCGTGTCTCTCTTTTAATTAGCTTATCGAGAAAAGCCCGAGGTAACGAACGATATCTGTCGGTTCTTTGCGAGTTTCGCGAACATAACGATCTGTTCGCGTGCCGATGTAAACCAGCTGGAGCTTCTCCCTCCCCCTCTCACTCTCTCTCCCTTTTTATTTTTGCGAACGATATTCATTAGACGAATAAATGAACGATCGGTTTTAAAAGGGTGCAGGGTGAAGGCCATAGTTGGTCCTCGAAGCTGTCCGATGTGTATCACGATATCGAACTTCGATTTATGCCAGAAGGTCTCCACGGACTCGCTTGTTTTAAAGCGGATGTGCGCGATAGTACAGTTAAGGAGAACGTTCATATTATGATGTAATTTTAGTATTTTCAATGGATCGTTGATAATAAGAAAAAAAAAAAAAAGAAAAATACGTGGCAAATTTTAGACCACTTTTATATCCGGCAAGCATTTTATAATATCCTTTTGCACGTTATGTTTCATGTGAGTTAATATTTTAAAGAGATTTTTTTTAATGACAAAAATATAAATTCGTATATAGTTTTACCGTTTCTTTTAAAATAGTGTCTCGGGTATGTAAGTTGTTAGCTACGCGCGAGTAACTCTTTTATATATCATTTCGATATTTACCTGGCTCACGAATATGAATGCAAGAAACTCCATGCAAGTTCCCTCTCGTTTCTCTTTCTCCTCTTTCTTCCTTGTTTCGTCGCGTTAAATGCACATAATTGAGATCCTTTCAGAGCGTCTCGTGCGTGAGGTCGTTTTCTCCGTTTAGTACTGAATTAAAATGCGAAAAATGATCCCAGTTGGCTAGATTTTTAATCCTTCGTAAAAAAAAAATAAAAAATAAAAGAAGATCGCTAAATGTTGAAATGTTGGAGAAACCTACGAGAACAAATTAGAAACATTGCGTACGTTTTTCAATCCTTCTTAACAAATTTTTACGATTTGTCACATTCGAATAATTTCGGCGAATCGATCCGTCACATTTCTTTTGAATAATTATATTCAGTTTGGAAGAAAGTTATAACGCGCGAAGATGAAAAGGCAACTTACTTCGGATGACAGTCTTTGGATGTTTCCTTCTTGTTACACACCGCTCGTTCCTCCCTCCTTTCGTCTCTCATCCATATTGGAATTCCCCGCGGTGTTTCTAATTTACGATAAAGCTCGTACCCGTCGTCGTCCTTATCGTGTGGGTGGCGAGCGTCGGCGTTTTGAAAGAGCGCCGATAACTTGCGATACCAAATTCACGGAAAGCCAAACGATATGTTTGTCAAAAATTTTATAAAAAAGAAACAAGACAAACAAATATTTCAGATTTTAATACGCTCGTTATCGAGGAAACTTATTCAAATAAAAATGAAAGTCGTCGTTTTCAGGGCATATCCATAGTCATTGAAAAAGTTATACGGTACAAACAAGTATCCCGAACGTTCGTTCTCATACCAATCTCCACATCGTTCCTTTCTATTTTCTTTTCTAATAACTCTTGCGATCTCCGGCCAACAAAATCCTCAGTTGTTCGAGCACGAACTTGGCCATTCTCTTGGTAACGATATACTACGCAGAAGTTCAAGAACTCAGGACGTCAGCGTTAACTTCTTTTCGACGAGACGACGACGACGAGGACGACGAAATCATTTCCCGTCATACATTAGAAACTGGAAACTCGAAAATTGCTGGAATTCCGTGAAGAGACATCGGCCGTCTCAGTCCATATTTTATGATTTTCTTCGAGGATATTTCGTGGATGTGTAAAAAAAATATAAGGAAGGACGAATGACCAGAAGAAACGGAATGGTCGATAGTTAAAAGGGCGAGTTAAAGATGAAAGAGGGAAAAGGATGGAGGAAGGGGGAGTATAAGAAACAATATGGTAGAAAAGGAACTTTGGATTTTCCACAATGAAATCCAGACATTTTTGTAACGAACGTCGCGCCGAGCCATTTTTTACGAGGAAAAGGGCCGCGACGCATAAACGTTGGCCCATCTGTTAGTAATTTGTAAGACGAGTCGGGTAATTAAAAGTTTGATGCGCGCATTAAACTCGTCAGGTTATAAAACGAGGGGTGGTACTAGTGACGGTGGTGTTGGTGGTGGTGTTGGTGCTTTCAGTTGGTGGAAGCGGTGAGAGGGGACGGGAGGTAATGGCGGGAGTGCGCACTGGAAGCAAAGCGCCTACGGTTAGCTTTTGCTGTGCGAGAGAGAGAGAGAGAGAGAGAGAGAGAGAGAGAGAGAGAGAGAGAGAGAGAGAGAGAGAGAGAGGGATAAAGAAAGTCTCTCGATGCATACGTTAGTTCATAAGAGGTACGCTGCAACAGCCATAAACTGTTCTATAGTGCATCAATTTTTAAATATCTTTATTACGTCGCGCGTTCTAGTCTATAAATAGAGTAGAGATGATTAACTGGCAACGGCGAAGTTCATATTTTTTAGTACTGGCAATAATAATTATTTAATAGGATATTAATTACAAAAGTAAGGGTATCTTTAGCGACGGAATAAATAGAAAATTAATGCTTTAACCTAGCTGCTCGAACTAATGCACTGTGTGGTAATACATGCAAATAACATAATGCAAATGAATCCACACCCGTTAGGTATTTCCTCACAATAGTATTTGACAATTAATACTATTTTTGAAACGCTTACGCCTTCGTTACTCTCTATCGATATTACGTTTCTATATGTTACCTTCGAATAATCGATATTTTGGGCATTTGGTATCCGGGTAATCGGACCCTCGGTTAATCGACATTTACACAATTAACGCTTTACTGTATTCCCAGTAAAATACACAAATACCCCTTGTAGTTTTCCGGTCGTTTATCGTTCGTTACCTACCTACTATAGCTTTTAAAATATATTTCGCTTAATTTCGATTCAACCGAGTAAATCTTTTTTTCGAGTAAATATTGTTTCGAAAACACGAATGCAGTTTTAATTACCTTTATGCGGATTTGTTCTATACATATTTCAATGCGTCCGCTTCGAAACCAAAAACGATATTATTGTTAAAAAAGTAGAGAGTGCAAAGCAGTGTCGTTCCCCTCCCATCGAAATGATTGATATTCAACGAGTATTATTCGAAATAAAATTTTTCATTTCTTTCTATTTTTTTTTTTTTTGTTACTCATATATCCGAGTAAAAGCAAAAATAAGCAAGAATTCATCTAAAACACAATAATGTAATATCGAAACAAATTGCAAAAAAGTAATGAATTTAAACTACCCTTTCTCATATTTATACGACTCGGATACATATATTAACGCGAGCAACATTTTTTCGATGCAGATTCTTAATGCATATAAAATCGTTCCACCATGTTTTCATCGTAGAATTCGCAGCTATATTCGGCGCGGATAACAACGTTAATTAACAGGAAAATTCAATCGCGCAGAAACATAATAAGCAGAAAATCGCGTCTCCATTCTGTCGACGGATAATTTGTTCTTTCGATTCAGGAATCGGATTGAGGTTGATCGCAACGCCAGCAATTGACATTAAGATATTAGGAATATCAGATAAAAGAAATTTAATTGCGACTCGAAATCGTTTGACTAGTCATCGCTAGCTCGTACTTCGGAAATTCAATTTTCTACGTACGAAAAGCAAAAATTGTTTCTTCAATTAGGCTCTTTTGCTTCATAGAACAATCGATAACGCGCGATGTTCCTTCATTAGACGACTATCATTTAGAATCGATGCAATTAATTATTTTTCATGCGTCTAAGACGTATTAACGAGTTTTGCTTTTACTCTTGACGATATCCGAATATAATAAATATCGATCGATTATGCGGAGTTAGCGAGGCACGATGAATATTGAAAAATAAAATGATTTTAATCGACTCGCACGGTGACGTGCGTAGTTATTAACCCTTAGTCTAGTTGTTCGCGTTGCCACCAAACGAATTCCACTATCGTTAATCAAAACGTTACGGCTTAACGTTACGTTAAATTCGCATATACCGAATCGATCTTCGTTTCGACTATTTTTTTTTTTTTTCTAATCAATTCCCTTGACCTTAATCGATTCCACAAGTTTACCTAATTATTTCCAGCTCGCGGTCATCGATTTATTTTCTTTGGCCGATCATTTTAATCGCATTCGTATAATCTCGTCCGTACAACAATTTTTTTTTTTTTTACTTCTAAAACCATAAAACCAATCCCATCTAAAACTTTCCGATGCAGAGGAGTGTTTCGATATTACAAAAACACGATAAGAAGGAAAAGATAGAGAGAGAGAGAAAAAAATAGAGAAAGATATTTCATCGCGTTCAATCGTTTCGACGTTAATGAGATCGAATTTCAAGCAGGAAGTTTGTTTCGAAGTTTCGAAAGCGGCCTCCCTCGCAAGAGTACCCCACTCCCTCCCCCCCCCCTCACCCGATCCCATCCCCCGATTTGGCGGAGAGTAGCGTCTCTCGGCCTTTAAAGGATCT
Source organism: Dolichovespula sylvestris (assembly GCA_918808275.2). Lineage (NCBI taxonomy): Eukaryota > Metazoa > Arthropoda > Insecta > Hymenoptera > Vespidae > Dolichovespula > Dolichovespula sylvestris. The sequence continues at coordinate 5,560,980 of OU964972.1, forward strand.
TTTTGAAAGCCGAAGAGGGCTCGACCGGTAACAAGCGGCTCCCTTTGTGCCTTCTGTCTTTCTTTTTCTCAGAAGAAAAAAACAAGATCGATCGTACTCCTCCCCTTCACGAAGAAAAATAATTCCCGCGGCTGTTTTAAGTAAATATTGAAATATTTCGACCTACGAAGAGAGTTCTCTCTTTCTCTTCTTTACGCGTATATTCGAGCACACTTCTACGCCCATTCCCTACTCCTACACACACACACACACACACACACACACACACATATAGAAGGAACTGAACCGCACTAAGTTGGAGAGAACGAAACGGGACTCGAAGTTTTCTACGAAGGATGCTCCCCCGCGGCGACACTGCGCATAATCTAATTTGTACTTTTACGACCAACTGTTTCTCTGTCCCATACAGGCTCCTTTCGTTTCGTTAAATTTCCATCCTCATTCATCTTCGACAACTCGATGTTTCATCAGTCTCGCGTTATATATATCGTACTTATCATACGTGTAACGTATCACAGCTCACGGCAAGTTGATTCGACGACATTCTACAATTCGCTATCTATACATATCAATACAAATCCATCTACGATATACATCTAAGGAAGTATAATTAGAAATGTACAATGTAAACGCTCTATTTAATCAAAATTAGATTGAAAAGATTTTTAGATTTGTAGAAACCTTTAAAATATGCAGCCATCCGCCCGGTAGTACTTGCGTTATGTAATCAAGATTTGGATCTCGATATATCGCAAGTAATACCGACCCAGGTCTCACCACGTGGAGGTTGCTGCAACTGGAGACCCACGTGCTAGTATGTGTCTCTACTCTGAAGTCCGTGTTCGCGAGGTAATCTAATCGAATTTTCGAGCAAATAAAACGTAGTCCCTGATAGGAGTTTTAATCGCGTCCGCGTTAGAAAAGTAAGAAGTAAGTTTGTTACCATGATAGTAAGATAAGAAATTATTAATTGACGCGACGAATAAACTTCGCGTCTTTTTTTCTTTTCATTTAACTCGAATTAAAAGACGCGCTAGCGAAATTATTAGAAAATAATCCAATTGTGACTTTTTGCCAGAATATAATGTTCTTATTAATAAAGTAAATTCAAGATTAAATGGAGATTATCAACATACACTGTATTTAAAAATCGTCGTTACATATAAAGGCTACTTCCTTCTTTCTGAAATATCGATCGTTTAATAAATATGAAGATTTACATATCCATATCGGCATTGTATCACACAAAGAGAATATCGTATCCTTACTGTCGCTTCTTCTTCGTTCGCGAGAAATATGAATAAAACATAATAGAACGTATTTCGTTTTGCCCTTACGGTTCTAGAAAAAGTAATGTTATGCGTTCGCATATACGAAGACGGATTTTCGCGCAGGTACATACATATGTACATACATACTTAGAGCAACGCCGTGTCATATTCGTTACTAAAATATTCAATTACATCTCACGTGCAAAGTCAAATTTAAGTTTCCTGCGACTTTTATCCCGAATGAAAGTTGCTCCATGGATATTTGTAGAAATTATTACTATCATACGATCTTAACTGATTTATTGAAATATTTACATACGTATAATACACGATGAATATTAAAAAGATTCTATAAATCCTATCATGTGCTCGTATATAACACCAAAAAAAAAAGTATTCTTACGGCTCTTAAATTGATAAATCGAGTGAATCCAAAAAAAAAGAGCATTTATTAAAAATATAATCATCGATGAAAATACACGCCTATCAAAAGTTTAAGTACAATGGTAAACGGCAATTATGCGAATATATCATTCTGATTATCGTCAATGAATTCATAATTTACGATAACGTTGATATTGGGGAATATAAATGAGAGGAAGAATAAAAACGCAAAGGAGAAAGATTCTTGACTGGTTAACGTGTTCCTCCATTCGAATGAGAAATAACTTTAACGGTGGTAAATCTAGCGCGTTTAGTTATTCCCACGATTCATCTGCGTCTACCATAAAGTTCGATGGTCTGTAAAGCCTACTCTCTCTTTCTCTCTCAATTTCTCTCTCTCTCTCTCTCTCTCTCTATTGAGTCCTATTCCTACCCAACTCTTTCATCCTTTACCGATTTCACTCTTTGTCTTTATCCTCGCTGGAGCGTACGAAACGCGACGCTCGTTCGACTGCTCTCCTTCGTCTTCTCTTATGCGAAGGAAGTCCTTCGAGGAAGAAAGGAGAAGGGGAAAGTGAAGGGTAGGACGATTAGCCGGTTCTTCGGTAGTTACCGTACGAACGTTTCTCCGCTTCGAGGGGGATGAGTTTTCAATGTTTTCGACCCTCGAAAGTTGTCCGTTACAGAAGATTTTCAGACGATGAACTCTATCCACTTTCCGAACAGACATGACTCTCTCGACATTTTTTTCCCAAACGTAAAATATCCACGATCGTTAGTGTTTCATGGATAAAACAATACCATTCTTTTTTCCCTTCGACCGAATAAATTTGAAAACTTCGAAATTGAAGTAACCCAGTTATTACTTATCATCATTCCTAAGACGCACATTAGTCGGCCCAATGTTCTTAAAGAAACATTAAGGAACTTTACGAATGATTATTCGGAGTCGAACGTCCATTGTGTACTCACTCTTTAAGATCAAAGATTCTAAAAGGGTATAAAAACTTTTGTGCAGACGACGTTATTCTTCGATTGAGAAATAAAAATGAAACGAAAGTTCCAGGAATACCAGAGGGAACCAACGTCGAGTTAAAGACAGGATATACGCGCTGATATCGAGCCCGGGATCGTTCGTGGCTCGAAGTGACAACTTATTTCCTTCGCGCGTTAGCCACTATCCGAACGCGGGCTTTGTTCGATGAATAATATATGGCAATGGCTGTCTCTGCATTGTTTTGCGTAAAGGCATGTACACGTTTACACTCTCGCTCGTGTATACTTCGTGAACGCACGTATGCGCACACGCGCGCAAGCTGGACAGACAGGCACAATATACACTCACGCGAACGAGCGAGCGAGCGAGCACGCACGCTCACATACGTTTTACACGCACCGGATGCTGAGCGTGTCCCCTCCGTCGTCTACGCGATTTCCCGCTACGTGTCGCGTACGTAACGACGTGTATTCGTCTCGTGCAAGGCAACGGGCTCTAACGCGTTGGAGATCAAAGGGGCCGACGATCTTGGCAAACGACTTCGAATTTCGTGAAAAATTCGCGGACCTCCTCAAGCCGGTAGCTCTTATTCCGACGTTGACGATCGTTATCGTATTTATGGCGCGTTTTTGTGCTTTTAAAATTGCTTGGCGATGTTCCAAATGTTTTTCTTCTTTTTTTTTTTTTTTTCTTTGTTCCTCCCCACCCCCCTAAAGCGTTTCGAAGGACTCGAAAAGATTATGGTAATTTCGCTTGATTTATTCGTCATTTTTTGTCATATATTTCACAATGCGTATGTATTCGCGAGCAGAAAAGAGCTCTCTAATTATTTGGACACACACACACACACACACACACACGCGTATATATATATATATATGTATGAATGTATACATTGATAAAAATGTTCGAACACGAATTTCACGAGAACTCTCGTATCATTTTTAAACAATCCAAATATTGTCCCTTTTAGTATATGCACATAACGTGTGCTCCCAAATTAATCATAACTCAAAGGTAAATTCGACATCGCCTATAATACCTTAGCGAAGCGGAGGTAAAAGCCGGTGTGTTACGTTGAATTTTGCAATGCGATGGGGTCGAACGAGCGAAACGAAATAAATTTTGCGTTTCCCTTTCCCTCTCCGCTCGAGTAAAATGCTTTTTCGCATTCCCTTCTCTTTCTACCTCCCATGTGAACCTACCCCTTATGTAAGTCGTAGACTGAAGAATTCATAAGACCCAAGTGAGCTTTCGTTTCCTCAGGAAGAATCGTAAAATTCAGGGCCCTTGCTTGAATTCTTCGTTTCAAGCGGAAGTCTCTCAACGATTTCCCCTCCCCTCCCCCAGCCCCCTTCTAGCTCTTCTTTCGAGCAGCAACGTCTTAATCGTGTTCCATGACTTAAAGGTTCGTAAGATTTCATTTAACCCTTTTCGAGGAATCCTATAAAGCATAAGCGGTGCTAATTAACGTTGGCATATTAATGGCCCTGTAAAAGTCTTATCTCTATGACGGCGTTTCAACGTCGTCAGCGTCGTCCCTCTCTCTCTCTCTCTCTCTCTCTCTCTCTCTCTCTCTGTCTTTGTACGTCTTTCTTCTTATTTCTTTCAATCGCTCACGGTCTATTATAAATATACAGTAAGAATGTCGAGAATGTCTTCAATGTGCGTTGGTAGATTTCAGACAAGTTCATTGCAACGGTATTTGCTATTGCCGCATTCTCTTGTAGGTGATTTTACACTGTCTAGCTAACCGTTTAAACACTTCGGTAGAAAAAAAAAAAAAATTCAAACGTGTTCACAGTGATTCTTAAAAAAGGATAAAGTACGACTTTAGGAATGAATGTAATACGAATAAATAGTATCGGGCATTAGGACGAGATCAAAGTGATTATCTCAAAGTCAGAGATAAATCGTCGATTCCAAACGATCGAACCGAATTTCGCACTCGAGCCGTCATCGTTGTCAATCTTTCTCGCACGAGTTCGCCATCTTCGACGCAATATGTGCATAACAACGAGCTCGAATTGGTGATCGTTCATAGGCTGAATGAGCATCGAGTGGAATGGGTTAATAGACGATTAAGCGTCCAGTGAAACGCGCAGGAAGTGATCGGAAGCAAGTGAATGGAAGGAAAGGCTTAAATGCTTGTGTCAAACAGAGAGAGACAGAGAGAGGCAAAGAGAGACAGAGAGATAGAGAGAGAGAGAGAGAGAGAGAGAGAACCACTTGTAATTGAACGAACGCTCATTGTCGCAGCGGTAGGCTTGACGATTGGCCAGTTAGATGCTCGAGAAGAGACCACAAGTGCAGCCACAATCGCGCGACTTGCGGTTGTCGGATCGAAAGTACTCTCGGACTGATTCAACTTTGCTTGTCCATTTCAATGGCAGCCTCTTTGGAATGGGCCAAGCCCAACGAAGGGTGAGCGATTAACCACCAAGTTCTCGCTCCCACGCGAATCCGATCGTTCGATTAAAAGGATCAACGTCGTTTCCTCGATGCCTCTTCCTCCGTTTCAGGAAGAAACGAGTGTTCTCGCTTGAGAACACTTGAAATCTTTCCTCTCGTTTCCGAAGTAATTGTCGGGATTAGCAATACGAATAGTCCAACATGCCGATGCATTTTCTCTCCGTAAGGTTTCTAACGCTTTAATGTTTGTAATAGTCTTAACGAACTTCGATCAAAAATAAAAAAATAAAAGAATAAAAAAATAAAAAAAAAGGGAAAATGATTCGAATATAAAATATTCAGATATTTTTTTCATAAAATATTGAAACCCCGAAGATCCATTTCTTTCCCAACCAAACAAAATCAACGAATCACTTCCGGACGTACTAAATTCATCTTTTGGCTCGCGTTCAACCACAGTTACGGACACGTTCTACGCCATCTTTCTCGTCGTCTCGCTAACCATAAATGTATTTACGTTCTCATAATACTTTACATTTGCATGTTCCTCGCATAGGAATGATAATACAGGTAATAAAATGTATCCACGATAAAACGATCTTCCTTCGATGATCTCAACGTGTTTCGCTTTTACGTTTCTGTCTTTTTACGATTATTGCGTGTGTTCTTGGTATTATACATGTAAGTAATGATGTTAATAACGACGTGTACACTGATAGCAAGTTATCGGTTTACATCGGTTCATTAAAATACGAATAATTATAATTCGTAAGGAAAAATATATTCTCAATATCATTTATTCCTTGGTATTTACTTATTAAGAGACACCATTGGACCATCTTGGTTAATCTCGACTCGGTGGACAAAGCAAAAGAAATGACGTGCAATTAAAGAGACGGTTATTATGAATTTGCCGGATAATTTGACTCTCTTTGAGAACGTGACCGCATGCATAGACCGATGAAATATCGAAGCGGGAGATCTTACGGGTAACGCTGAGTAGTGGCTTCCTGCTGGCAATTAGGAGGGGAAGAAGCGCGAAAGTATGACTCGAAATAAGTCCCGTCTCTTTCCCCTTTTCTTTAACGAGCGAACCGAACTGTCGAGAAAGAGAAGAGGAGAGAAGCAAGAACGTATATGAACGCGAGCGAGTTTCTCGTCCGGTGGCATCGCGAGACAGGATTATTTGTCTTCGGGCGTTGCCCATTTGACATCCGATACCGGGGTGACATCAGAACTCCAGAGGAATTACCAGAGCTTATGACGATACAACGTGCTCTACTTGAATGGCCACCCATTTTTTTTCCGTTCTCTCGAAACGTAAGCAACACCGGCGATATTTTATTTTTGTTCGAAAAAGAAGCGAGAAAATGAATTGCTAACGCGATCCTTATATCAACGGATTATTTTTTAAACGCAGGATTAATGGTTTCACGTGTTTCCCATAAAACATTCGAGCAATGAGCAATGGATACGAGTAATATACACGCGCAATGAAAAGGATAAAACGCACGATTGATAAAAAAAAAAAAAAGGACTATACTAATTTGCGGATAAAATCAGTTCGTTTGGATTGCGAGGTTTCATTAGGAATAAAGTACGTGAATTGCGTAGATGTCATTCGGAGAACGATGGTATTAATGCTTCGTTAAAAATACATCGGTAACGAGAAGATTAAATAAATATGATTTGGAAATATATGAATAGAGAGATTTTATCGTCGATATACTCGATGTCGCCGGACTCTCGAATTTATGACGATTCTATCTGTTTTAAACGAATATAATATGAAGCCCTTGCATTCATTTCACGTGGACCGTAGCGTAGTAGCTATCTATGTAAAAGCATTCGCTTACCACGCGGCTTTTACTTTTTGACGTACAACGTTTGCTTAACGATATCGTCGTTCTATTGAATGTTCAAAAACGATAAATAAAAAAAATTAGGGAATAAGGGATTAATCAACCAATTATATTTTCTGCTTTTATAATTTATAATAATACAGAAAAACGAAAAACAAAAAATGTGAAATACGATTATTCTTTTAACTCACGAATATTTCAATCTGACGCATTTTCTCGAGTTTAAAATACGAATCATGTTATCGCGATATACGAGGCCTTTATAAAAAGACGTGACATTGGCGTTCTTTCAAATCATCTTTCTCTCTCTCTCTCTCTCTCTCTCTCTCTCTCTCTCTTTCTCTTTGTGTGTATGTAAAAGTTCCACACTAGCTTTCGTTGCTTCGAAGCGTTTCATACACTGATTTACCTTTATGTAGACAAGTATAACGCGATATCACGCGAATACGCGATCATTATACTCCGGACTTGACATCTGATTCTTGGAATTCCGACGTCGGCGTCGTCGACATTAGAAATGGATATATTTCTAACGAGCTTTGTTATTTTCATGTTACATTCATGTTACTTTCATGCAGGGCTCTTTTAACGATTACGATCGTTAAAAAGTATTCTTTGTTTTTTTTTTCTTTTTTTTTTTTTTTTTTCTTTTTATTGTTTCTTCATGGAAAAACCTTATCAACGTCGTTTAGTTCCGCTCAGAAAATGAAGTTACGTTCGCTAACGATCATATATCTCCATACAGAAATTATATTATATTCGTGTATAAAGAGATTTTTGATAGTACAAAATCATAAGCATTATCAATATCCTGTCAAGTACCATAAAGTAACACAAAGAAAATATTAGAACTAAAGAGACATTCTATTCTATAGTTATCCTCAATTCTCCCACTCTTCCTCACGTGCTACGAAAATGACCGGACATCGCTTATGCTCTAGAACAATGGACAACGAAAGGTGAGATAAATCGAATCGTTCATAAAATGTACTCACCGTAATATCCATCCTTAAATCAAATTCGTGTCGAGCTGGAAATTTGGCGAGGGATATGACCAATGATAAGGAGAAAGAGAAAGAGAGAAACAGAGTTATAGATAGACAGACAGAGTGAAAAAGAGAGAGAGAGAGAGAGAGAGAGAGAGAGAGCTCGGGCAGACAGCTAATCGTGGGCCGAATTAGGGCGGACGATAACTACCACAGCACGGGCCAAAAGCGGAACTCCAGAGCGACGTTGTACAAAGCAAGTCTCCGCACCCCAACTAACACACCACCTCGCAACCATCCTCACAACGTTGGGATTCGACCGTAATTTCGGATGTGATGCGGCAACATTTTCAGAGGGTGAGATATATTTCCCGTGGCAACGGCGCTCACACGGGGCAGACCGACCGTGATGGATGGGAAACAATAATGGCACAGGTTAAAGGTTCTCGCAGGAAGCGCATTAGCTAGCCCACACCTTTCGCGTGTCGTTCCCTAAGAGGGTAGAAAATGGAATCTAGGACAATTCGTAAGACCCAACGCGATACCTTTCTCTTCCTTCTGACATACTCATGGGTTCTGACCCATAGGGCCGACTAATCGACTGATTATTAATTAGGAATGACCTTAGCAGTGGCTTTTCTTCTCCTCATGTTAAATAAAGACTTAGGACGAATCGTTAATTGAGATCGATGTCGAGAAAAGTCGATGGACGTTATTTCGAATCGATGAAACAAACTTAAATCCTTCGGCATTTTTGTAATTGTCCGATCGATCGTACAATCCTATCGTCGATATCTATTTATTTAACGCTAAGTACATATTCTAATGATCACGATCATTAAACAAAGAGAAAACGTCAAGAGTTGTAAATCAAATTTTAATTTAAACGCAAGAGCAGTTGCCAGACGTCGGTCCACGGTTCCACGTGGAAACTTAAAGTGGTACAGAGAAAGTAACTCGTGGCATAGAAGATGGAAGCACAATAGGACTGTCCCGGTATGTCAAACTTTGAGTAATTTCGATAGAGCCGAGATTGGCGGGCCTAATGGATCGTGTCTGTCTAATGGAAGTCCGAATCGATGGGTGGGGTGGGGAAACATTTTAAAGAAGAAAACGTTCGAATGGACGGGGTGGTTCTCCCGCGCCTTTGCATTAGCCTTCTTGAAAAGAAAATGGTGAACCGGCCTTCTCAGGAATAAGAAAAAAAAAAAAAAGAAAAGGGGGAAACGGACGATAGAGCGTAAAGCACCGTGTCGAGGACAAATTAAAAGAGGAACTCGCGCAAAAAGGAGCAAGTCAGTGAATGAGAAAGAGAGAAGGAGAGTGAGAGAGAGAGAGAGAGAGAGAGAGAGAGAGAGAGAGAGAGAGAGAGAAAGAGAGAAAGGAAGGTATAGAGGGAAACTGAGAAAAAGAGATGAACGAGGGTACACTGGTTAGTGGGGGTAAAGGCTATGACGGTCTCAACCCTCGAGTCATTAAAAACGCGCTCGTCGTTCTGGCTATTAGAATGACAAATGACATCGTTGACGGCGCCAAATTAGTACGATGAAAGGACGACAGCCATCGCGAAAGCCAGCTTACGTTGGTACCACTCGTGAAAAGTCCACGCTAAAAGAGGCCGCATAGTCTACGTCGGGGGTTCCCATTGGGACCAGCGGTAGATTAATAATTCTTCTTAGTTGAGTTAAACAATTCCAAGTATTCTTGCTATTTCAATGTCGTCGATGAAGAAAGCCTGAGCAGTTTGACTCACGGTAATTGAGAAACTGAGAGCCTTTTTAAAAGGTTTTATAAAATATATTAAACCGGTCGTTGCATTAATCAAATAATAAACCATGTCGTTACTAATTAGGGGCATTATAAATAGGGGATAAAAGGTATCGTAAATGACCAGGTTCGTTTGATAAAAATTACCTACCTGAAGATTGAGTCTTGTACTCGGACAGCTTCTTAGCGATCTTGAATATCTTCCTTTATATTTCCATTTCTCTTCTCCATTATGACGACAAATCGGGATGGGAAGGACGATTTAGCTTATTCTATGAGTTCAAATAAAAAAGAAAAAAAAAAGAAGGGAGATCAAATCGTTCACTTCGCTAAAAGTTTTATTTTCGTCCATTCGGACAGAGATAGTCTTATGTCTGTATATGTATAACATGTGTATGTCTGTGTTGCATGTCTTTATGTGTATGTATCCTGTGTATGTATGTATACGTATATTCGTGTGTACTTGTGATACATTAGACCTCACACTCGCAATCTCCTACGTCCCAATAATATAATATATATATATATATATATATATATATATATATATATATATATACATATGTATATATATAGTAGTGTCTATCTCGGTAGCATACAAAAGAATACAGGCACACAGATATCAAATATGCTTCCGGTACTTGTTATTATATACTAGTCGACCAATATAATTACATTCATAATGGTACCTCTCGTCCTTTACGATATAATTATTATTATAATTATAATTATAATAATTATCATTATTATTATTATTATTGTTGTTATTGTTGTTGTTGTTGTTGTTGTGTTGTTATAATTATTATTAATATACAATTTATGTACAAATGGTCACTGTTCGCTTTTACCTTACGCGAACATATCAGCGATCTTTCACGTTTACATATATATTATGTATAAATTACAACGTTATTTACACGAAGAAAAAAAGAGAGAGAAAGAAAGAAAGAAAGAAAGAAAGTGAGAGAGAGAGACAGAGAGAGAGAGAGAGAGAGAGAGAGAGAAAGAGAGAGAGAGAGAGAGAGATAGACGGACAGACAGACAAAGAGAGAGAGAGAGAGAGAGAGAGAGAGAGAGAGAGAGAGAGAAAGAGAGAGAAAGAGACAGACAGATCATATCATTTTCACGAGAATTCTATTACAATAATGATAATATTCTAATACAAAATTCTTACGAATTTAATATCACGGATGACAAAAATTTAACACGAATTTCGGAAACAATGGAACGAGTCCAACGCCGAGCGAACGTTAAACGAAAAAAAAAAGTTAATCTCCCCGACTGAATCTCTCGAGAGGTATTCGAGTGAGTGCGAAAGGGTGGGAGAGGGTTAGGGAGGGAAGAGGGGAGGAAGGGGAGTAAATGGTGAAAGTGGTACGACCGAAGGACTTAAAAAATGCAGACGGGTGTTCTTCGAAGCGAGGGCCACTAGAAGATCGCATGCAAAGAGTTTCGAGCGTGGCAGACATCGTGACTGCCTCGATACGGCCGGCTCGCTCGCTCTCTCTCTCTCTCTCTCCCTCTTCTTTTTCCTTTTTTTTATTTTTTTTCTTTTTGTCACTCTTTTTATATTTTTCACGTAAGCTCGCCCCCAGTACAGTGGCTCTCGTTATATTCCATCCGTCAGGAGCGTGCCGTATCGCTACGATATATCGCATTGTCGTAGACACGTCGCGTCGCTGAAGTCGACGCGATGTTTAACCCTTCCTCTAACCCCTCCTCTTCCCTCCCAATCTCTCTCTCATTCTCGCACTCTCTCTCTCTCTCTCTCTCTCTCTCTCTCTCTCTATCTCTCTCTCTTTCTGCGTTCCATTTTAAGGGTAGCATGCACGAAGTGCATACTCGCGAACAGATATGGCAAAATTCGAGCAAAGTGCCTTTCTTTATTTCGAGAGCTTAGATCACGAGTTCTCGACGTACTATTACACGTTATATTTTTCGTTGTTTCTTTCTCCCTCTGTCTTTCATTGCTTTCTATCATGCTCTCTCTCTCATGTTTCCTTCCCTCCCTCCTCCTCCATTAACATTCGATAACGCTTTTAATCGTCATTGGACCTTTAACATTTTTCTTTCCCGATATATCATATATATATATACAACTAATGAGTTTGTCTGAAAAAGAAATTTTGTTGTCTTTTTTTCTTTTCCTATTTTCTGTTTTCAGGATGTTTTTCTTTTGTTTTCCACAAAGGATACGACTAATTTCGGTGTTAAGTATATGATACATGGAAAAATTTTGGGAAATGAGAAAAGAAAAGTGTAATAACGAGAAAGTCTTGCGTAACTTCTTCGCTCGTCTTACGGCTCGTTCTTAAATATAAATCGATGATTGTCGTCGGAGAGGAATCGACAGGATTATTGGAAGTGCAGGAAAATAGTCCTGGAACAAATAGTTCTGGTGAAATCGATCCTTCCTATTCCTCGCCGTATCGAATCACGAAAAATGATGCTCTTCGTTTCTCAACAAGGACACACGCCGTTATTGCGATTGAAATTATTTATTTGCTCGTGCCTCCTATGAACTTAAGGCGCTTGAGAAGATCTGTATATGTTTTTTGTCTGTCTGTCTGTCTGTCTGTACATACGTATGTATGTATGTGTAATATATATATATATATATATATATATATATATATGTATATATATATATATGTATATGTATATATCTATTACATTTAGGCGGTCCCCTAACAATTAATATTTACATTCCGTCGAAGCACTTTGAAGCACTCTTATCATTATTCACCATATTTTTAATTTTCCTAATAACTTATTCTTTTATCCGATATATCTTATGAGGCGACGATGTCAACGATTATTACATACTAGAGATATACATTGCTAAGATTT